>JAGXOD010000035.1:3257500-3787500 GCA_020368025.1 Brachyhypopomus occidentalis | reverse complement strand
ATGGAGCATAATGCTTTGTAGATACAAAGTGGTACAGTGTGCATGAAGTGTGGAGTGGGGCATGATGGGTAAAGCAGGAACGAAGATGGGTAAGGCAGCGAGACACCAATGCAAGGAGTTCCCCCTTCAGGACGCCCACAATCTCAACATTAAAGTCAAAGCATGAGAACAGTTCTGAGGCGGCCTGTGTTTGTGCCTGGATACCTGGAACCATCACAGAGTGAATACAGCTCTGCATTAATAGACTAGATCAGCATCATTTCTTCCACAACAGCGTTATAAAAAAAAACTCGGTAAAAGCTCCAGACTGTCAGATAGGGAGATGTACACTCGCCCACAGCATTGCGGTCTCTCTAGCGTGCTGGCGGATTCGTCATGGACGGAGCTCTCTTAGCCTAAGACGGAGCCAGGCTGCGGCGTTACCATGGAGCCCCGACCTCGGGGCTGATGTCATGGCTTTCTGGCGGAGCCCCGTGCCCACGGCAGGACACTAGCGGGACTTGCGGAAGGGTCGGGAGGAGGTATGGGTTAGTGGGGCGGGCTGTCAGGGAATGCTGAGCACGTGCTACAGAGAGCGAGTCAGCACTTCTGCATCAGTGAAGATCGGACTGAGAGACTGAGAGCGTGTGTGTGTGTGTGTGTGTGTGTGTGTGTGTGTGTGTGTGTGTGCGTGCTCTTCAGTAGGACAGCACAGGACGGCATGCTGCTCTCTTTAGGGACGGAGGCATTGGTCTTGTAGTAGATCCCTTGACATTTAGAGATATACATGCATACATATATATATATATATATAAGTATGTATGCATGTATGCACACACACATACAGTGCATATAAATATATATATATATATATATATATATATATATATATATATATATATATATATATATACACACACACACACACACATACACACACAGACAGAGAGCGGGAACATTTTGGCTGTGTTGAGTAATGGCACCCACACATACTCTCTTGCTGTCTTATAGTCTGTCCCCTTCAAATGCTCCACGCTCATCTCCTTCCTTGTCTCATCCATCATTCATCTATCTCTCCTCCCTCACTAGGAGGCCTGCTGGAAGCTTATTCCGTTCTTCACTCACCTCTGAGGAAACGCTTATTTCAGCCTATTCATCACTGCCTGCGCATAGTTAACATGTCACGGATGTAGAGCGTCCGGTCACCTCACCTAACCACCAGTCAAAGGGCGTCCTTATCAAATCCTCACGCACTCTTTTAGCTATCGCAGTGTCTTTGTGAACGTATTTGTTTGTTTGTTGGCCCACTGTTAGTCCTTGTCAGTTCTCGCCCACCACTGTCGCGTCACGGATATCTTTCTGTCACGTGTAGCAAGTCACTTCATTTGTCAGTCAACCTCCGTCTTAACGCAGCCGGGGGTCGGCACCAGCGGGCCACGTCCGCGCCCGGGGCGGAACACACACCGCTGGCCTGCATGGCTCTACATTAGGGAGGTAGTCCAGCATACCCGGTGGCCTCCGACCTCCCAGCCAAACACCCAGCCAAGAAATCGGCAGCTATGCTGGAAATCGATATATCTCTTCCGAGAGACGGGATGTAAACTTCCGATCCGTGTGGGGGTCTGTTGTGATTTATTTAAGATCAAGAACAGCTTTAACAAGTTACAGATGTTGCGTGTTGTGAGTGTGGTGGGTTTCTGTTAATGCAAATGTGTAGACATGACTGTAGATTGAACCTCTTAAGCTATGATCACATCACTGGATGACATTTCCTATGTATCCCAAGTGCCCCTCTGTTCCTGTCTCTACATTCATCCACATGTGTCCTACTCAGACAGGGTTGAGCTATGGGTTATGGGTTAGCAATCGCCGGCAGTATGGCACTGCGTTAGCGTTATTTCCTCTTGACTCCAAGAACTGCCACGTGAACCTCGAGCGTCCTGGCACCCAGATGGTGGAACGAACTTCCACTGGCTGTCCGAACAGCGAACTCTCTCGCGGTTTTCAAACGCAGACTGAAGACCCATCTCTTTGTAAAGCACTTATAAGCACAAATCAACTGAAGCATTGGTATAAAGCGTAATTGCACTTTATCTTTAGGAACACTTGCTAAGTATTGCACTATACTGCATGTAGTCTTGTAGGTATTTCAGTCTTGATAGGTATTGTCTAATCTTATATTTTGTTGTCTTCTTTCTAGGCATCAGCACTAGCAACGGTTTATGGCAGTGCTTGACCTCAAGTAGTTTGGACTTAAACCTGTTTATACTAGATAGAGATGCATATTCTGACTGAACACATAGTACTTTTGTAAGTCGCTCTGGATAAGAGCGTCTGCGAAATGCCGTAAATGTAAATGTAAATGTAAAAATGAACCAAAACCGTCGTGGTTCGGCTTGCTTTCAGTCAGAGGGACACGCCCACACTCACTCCAACCCACGACCCCTCCCTCGGTCCCAGTCAACGTCCTATTAACCTTTCCTGCACGCGGCTGTCCTTCCGTTATTCCTGTTCATATTTAAGTGCACAGAAAGGCGTCTGCAGTGCTACGCGGTTCTCCTCGGCGTCTAAAACGTCCTTGCTCATGTCACTGGCAAGTGCTCTCAGCACTCGCGCCCTTTACGTGCAAAACTGCCTTTTGATTGTTTTGCATTACCGAACTTGGATAAAAGACGTTCTTTCCGCATTCGCGCTTTGCGCTCTCCTTAGAAAAGAGGTCACACACATGCCCATTAGAGCTGTACCGTAGTACGTTGTTAGCGCGATCCTGACATCCTACTTTGTATTACGCCCGTCTGTTCACTCCAAAGAGGGTTTCAAATGATTTTTTTTATTTATTCATTCTTTTTTTTCAATTAATTAACTTTAAGATTATTTTTTGTTGTAAAAGTTCAGTGTGACGGGCGAGGAGTGCAAAAACAAAAGGAAGCGATCACGCCAGTCTCGGGGAAAACGGAGGATTTAATGGATAAAGTGCACAAACTCAAAACCTGTGAACTAATCCAAATTAAGGACATAATAACCAGCAGTCAACTGGTACAAAGACCAGACATATATAGAGGGAGCCTCGACTACCTGAGGGACAACCACAACGCAACAACAACAACAAGACAACATGTAATACTGCCGCTTCAGACAGAGGGGGTTGGCAGGGAGCCTCCGTAGCGTGGCATTCAGTTTGTGCTTTACATATAAAAATGTTCATTTTTCAAATTCATTATGTTAAAAAACATTTTTACAAATTAAATATTTGTGGCTAAAAATACATAATAATAATGATTTTAAAAATCCCCTCTCCACTACCCTCCAAATTCCAATTACATTTGCACCAAATCAATAAACAATAATTAGCATTACATTGAAATTCTATTTTGTATTCTGTGATGCTTTTTCTGTTTATTTTTAAGTTTTTGTTAGTAGGTATGTGTGGCTATTTGGGTCTCGTCTTTCTTTCACTGCTGCTGATTTTTGAAAGTATAAGACTATTTGGATGTTGTTTGATAGGTGAAGTTATTATATTAATGCATTAATATGTCCTGTCCAGGATTCATATTTGTAATGGCATAATTTACCTCACTGCTGCCCAGTACTGAGCACTAAAACAATGACCGAGCCAACGTAAAAGTCATTTCAATGACCGACAAATGGTCACACAAACAGAAAGGGCCCCGGGGATAGAGGGAGAAGGGTGGGATGGGTAGGAATGAGAGGACAGTGTGGTAGTAGAGGAGAGGAAGGGTGTGTGGGTCGGAGTCGATGGAAACAGTCATCCGTAGTTCGTGCGTGCTCCGCCTTTGAGCTGTGCTGCAGTATCTGGGCTGACATGGTGGAGGTCTGTGCCTCTAAGGCCATCGCCACATGCTGGCTGAGCTCCTCTCGCTCTCTCACAGCCTCAGTGTCCTGATGTTGGTGAGATTAGCTGGGTGTTCTGGTTGGGTTTCTTTTAGCGAAAGCTCTGGATAAGGTTCTTCACTGGTGTTAATGGAGCTGTGGCTAATCATACAGTTTTCTTCAGATTTTGTAAGCAGTTTTGTAAGTTGTTTTCACATGCCTGAATCATAACTGCTCCATTACAGTAAATGTTTATTATTAAAATGAGAAGTATAGTGAGCCTCTTTTTATGTGGTGATCTGTCTACCTTTGCTACCATTTTGCTTCATGTGAGGACTTGTGGGTTTTTTTCGTGATGAAGTCTGTAATTACTGTTTTGACAACTTTCTTGGCTTGTACTGATTTTTTCTTGCTGTGGGTAACGTATTTCACAGTTGACAGGATGTTTATGATTGTCTGCTGGGAGTGGTAGAACCTGACATTTTCATCTTCAGTTTATTTACATTTTTCTGCTTAGTTCTTTATTTTTTGTTTATCATTGGTTTCCTATTCTGTTTTTGATAGTTACCAATGTTTCTAACTAACAGCAGCTTAGTCGTTTGCTGCTTCATTACTAGTAGCTAACTGAACTGGAACATTACTGGTCGTCATAGGTCATATATCAAGTAATTCGACTCGATTCGACTCGTGTAAAAAATATCATAAGTCCGGTTAGTTCTCGAGCTGCCACTGAAGCGTGTTCTCCCCGCCCCTCTGTCTCCAGCGGCGTCTCTGCTGCCCCATCGCTTCGTGACAGTGCGTCGGGGCAGTCCTGCGGCGCGGAGCGGGACGATCCGGCCGGGGGACCGTCTGGAGGCGGTGGAGGGCCACAGCGTGGTCGGCCTGCCGCACAGGGAACTGGCGCAGATCCTGCGCAGAGCCGGCAACACCCTGCGCCTCACCGTGGTCCCACGCTCCAGCACGCGTGAGTGAAGGACGGACACACCCCCACACACACCTACACACACTCACATGCACACACACGCATCCACACACACCCACACACACCCTCACACATCCCCACACCCACACACACGCCCCCACACGCACGCACACGCACCCACACGCACCCTCACACATCCCCACACCCACACACACACACACACACACACACACACACACCCCTCACACATCCCCACACCCACACACACGCCCCCACACGCACCCACACGCACCCACACGCACCCACACACACAATTGTCGGATTATTTATGACACCTTTAAATGGGTGGACTGTATGTTAAGAAAAAGCTGCAATAGAGCTAAACTGTGCTGTGCTTGTCCACTGGTGTTCATGTGTCCTCTGCCTGCGTCCCTGTCTCAGACTCCTCCGAGCACTCAGACTATGAATACGATCCCCATTACAGGAGCAGGAAGCCTCACAGGTCCAAACCGAAGGTGAGGCAAGACCCCCCCTCTGGCTTTTAGACCTGTTGCTATGGCAATGCACAGCTGTCTGAAACTAAGGTTGTTTCTTTATATCTCTCTCTCACACACACACACACACACACACACAGCAGGACTCCTCGCCGTTCTACAGCGTGGAGCTGGAGAGAGGATCCACTGGGTTTGGCTTTAGTCTGAGGGGGGGGAGTGAGTATAACATGGGCCTTTATGTCCTTGGTCTGATGGAGGGGGGACCAGCCTCACGCAGTCGCAAGATACAGGTTGGTGTGTGTGTGTGTGTGTGTGTGTGTGAATTTGAATTTGTGCATTCTGCCACTCATGAGTGCTGGAGTGTGGGCGGAGAGTGAAACGCAATGTCTGTGTGTGTGTGTGTGTCTGTGTGTGTATATGAATATTAAGATGTCCAGGAAAGGATCAGCAATCTGTGTATGTGTACAAAAAAATTCCCTAATTGCCAAACCAGCCACTGTCTCAGTTATTTCTTGGTCTTAATCCCAAGTTTAATCCCATTCTTTAATCCCACGTGATGGCACTTGACCCTGCAGGTGAGCGACCAGTTAGTGGAGATCAACGGGAGGAGCGCGGCAGGCATGAGCCACAGTCAGGCCGTGGAGCAGATCCGCAGCGCTGGCCACAGGATCCACCTGGTCCTGAAGAAAGGCAATGGATACGTTCCAGACTATGGTAAAGCTGCCGGCCCGGGGGCGGGGCTACTGGAGCAGGGGAGGGGCTACGTCTCTCAATAAATCACGCAGTCGGTTGTAGCGACATCCGTGTCAGAGTCGGCTTTATCGGCATTCCTATTTACTACAGGTAATTGAGTGTGGGACAAAACCGGGTTCCTCCAGGACACGCTGCTTATGCATTTGACATAGAGCAATAAATCTAATAAATACGAGCAATAAACTATACAAAACACTATACTATAGTTCAAGAACCATTAAGCACAGGACAGTAAACGGTAGGTGAGAGGTAATGAGGTGGGTGTCCTACTGCAGTATTTACTGCACGTTGGTGGCTGATGCTACTCCATAGCTACCTGAAACGCACACGAATATGTACAAATTAAAGCCTCAAGCGTCAGGTGAGCGGGTGCTGAAGCCCCTAAAACAGCTGAGATGTCAGCTCGATTCGAAAGGGGCAGGAGTCTGTTTGAAACATCTGCTCAGCAGTCCTGCTGCCTGCGCGTGAGAACCTAGACAAAACCTTTGGCCACAGCTTTCTCTGAAAAGGAGGTTTGTTGTTTGAGGACCAGATCTAAGGACAGTGCGTGATGATAAAGAGTTTCGCTTAAGTGAATGAGTATGAGAGGAAAGTAGCAGTCAGCAGGATTTGAGACCACTGCCAGAGCTAACAGCGTTCTCTCTCTCTCTTTAAGAGCTCACTAACAGCGTTCAGCGTTACATTTTTGACTCATCCCTCCATCCCTTCTCCTTGTCTTATGATTCTCTCTTCTTCTATCCCACACTTCTCTATTACTCTATACTACACTACCATCTCCATCCTCCGCTATTCTGTATTTCTTGCTCAGATTTAACTTTCACATTTTCTCCCTTTTTAAATGCTTCTCTTCTGTTTAATCCAATTAAAGGGGAATCTTTGATACCTTTCTTCTTTTCATCCCTCTCTCTTTTGTCTTCTCTCTGTACTTTTCTCTCCCCCCCCCCTCTCTCCTTCAGTGGAGCTTTCCAGTCTCTCTCTCTGTATGACCAACTCCAAGCTGGGCGAACCCTGCTTCTACGTGATTGGGCGGACGGAGAGCACGCGGTTGGTAGTCGTTCCTGTTAGTTCTCCCTTTTTCCTGTTTTCTCTATACCACTCGTGCTTCCTCCCCACGTCGCCTAACGCCTCTCCGAAATCACGAGACCCATCCCCGACTCCCTCCCCATCCCGCCTTCTCTGTCTGTGAGCCGCTGCGAGCTTCACCCGTGCTTAGTTATGGTAATGTGACCTTCAGAAGACCCATGGCTCGGTTTGCTGTAAGTTATTGTTGGGGAATTGAGATATAACATATGGGGTTGCCTTTGAGAGAAGCGACTTCTGTCAAAGTCGGAGCAGATGGTTTGCCTTATTTATCTGTACAGCTTTCCAAATAGCATATTAATCATCTAAATTACATATTTTTGCATTGGGATGTTACTTTTATATGTATATATATATATATATATATATATATATATATATATATATATTTAGGCTTTGGCTTCAGTGTTGTTCAACACTGAATCAGTAATATTAAAGGCTCTAATATAGTGGTGCTGTGTTGAAGAGAAAATTGCTGACATATTTACAAGGATTGGAAGCTGTTCAGTAAGATGGAGGGTTGATAAATGGTTGTTGCAATTGAAGATTGTGGGCTGCTGAAGACTCGTGTGGGATCCTCGTGTTCTATCATCCATTTAAAGCTTCCTCAGGCTCCTTAGCAGTTTTAGTATCCTTCCTGTCTAGCAGAGATGGAAACCACCGAAATGACCTAGAATCCTATTTCAAATCCAAAGATTTTGTCATCTGTAAGACGTGTCGTCATTTTTTATTGCGCCAGTAAATGTTTGTTTACTCTCGCTCAGTAAATGTGTCGTTCTCTCAATATCTTTTTGGTAAACTCATGACTGTAGCAGCCCCTAGCCGGGCTTGTTGAGTTTCCACTGAGATGTCTCTCACCTGCCTTTCCCTGTCTCCCTCTGCCCCCGCGGTCCAGGCCGTGATCACAGAGCAGCCGTCTCCTCCCTGCCCCCAGCCCTGCAGCCGCGTGTGGTTGCAGTGAGCCCCCCTCGCCCCGCCGGAGCGGTCTGGAGCAGCAGCCGGAGCACCAGGGCAGAGCGGCAGGAGCAGGGAGCGGCTCGGGGAGGGGAGGGCGGCCCTGAGAGCGGGGGCACCGGTCGTAGGTCGAAGGGCAGGGGGAGGAGTCGAGGCTCGCCGAGTTTGTCCAGGAACAGGCCCATAGGCGCCAGCAAGGAAGAGGAGGATGAACCGGCAGTGAGAGGGAGGGAGAGGAGGAGAGGGAGGAGGAGAGAGCAGAGGGAAAAGAGGAGTAAGAGTGAGGAGACATGGAGAGGAGTTAAGAAAGACGGCGGGGCCAGGAGAGGGACGGAGCGTGGAGACGGGAGGTGGGAGACAGGGGACGGAGGACGGCGGCAAGAGGAGGAGGTCTCGAGGGGAAGCGGCGGGGAGGAGGCAAACGGAACAGACGGCGTGCCGGCGAGCGAGACGAATGGGAGACGGCCAGACGGCGTGTCCGACGGTAACGCGGTAGTCGCGACGCCGGGGGAGCGCGGGAGAGGAAGAGTGCGGAAGCAGGATGCGGGGGCGGAACCCTCCAGCGTCCGCTCGTCCCTGTCGGACACCCCCGCCCTAACGCCGGATCCTGCGCCCAGCCGCGTCTCGCCGTCGGGGCCCTCGCGGTCCCACTACGCCGCCTTCTCCTTCCTCATGTCCCCTGAGCCCGAGAACCCCGTGTCGGACTCTGACACAATCGCATCCGACGTCAGCGGCTCGGCCGCCAGCATCTCTGGCCTCTCAACATACTGGGGCGAAGGGTGTGGCTCAGGGGCCCAGGGCCCCATACCACCGGGTCCCTGGCTCAGACCCAAACCACACGCGCTCAGCAGATTGGTGGAGAAGCACAGACTGACACGGGCAGGAAAGAGCGGCGGGGCCGAACTCCCTCTCCCGAAGCGGCGCGGGATCGTCTGACGTCACTTTGGTCGTGGGGGAATCACGCGAGAATTGGATCGTTTGCTCACATAAACGTGGCTTCATTTTGAATGGCATTACACATCAGGTTCATGTTTGGGGGGGGGAACCTTGGTCCTTTGCTCAAGCTCAGTATGCAGCACATGCAGTGTTAACGTCTCTACGAGGCCGCGTCTGACCTCTCACCTCCCGCGGTCGAGGGCTACACGCGTGTGCTCGTACGGGCTGTTTGCCTCCCACAGTCTAGATCTGTACCACGGCATTTCGTGTGCAGTTCCACTTTCCACCTCCCAACTACTCGTTCCTCTCTTTCGTTGTTAGTTTTTAAAGCTTGTTCATGTAGAGGGGAAACGTGAGTGAGTGTAGTTCTCTTCACTTTGCAGAAGTATAAAGCAATAACTTGCCTAAAGCCAAGACTTATTACCAATTATATGAGAAATAAACGAAGGACAGTATGTGCTATTGTTATTGTATATTTGCCTATTACAAATTGTATAATACAATAACCATGTTATTGTGCCCCATTTCTCCTTGAATGTCTCAAATAGCAAATAGCAATTACAGTGTTTGTCCCTTGAAAAACAGTGTGATGACAACATATACAGATATATAGTGTCAGTAGGTCTACTGTATGTTCAGTCATATATATTACAAAGGATTGTGGTAAGTGCTCTGTCATATAAGTCATTTTGAACCGCAGTCCTGTGGGATTCGCGTTCTCTAAGTGCCCCTTTTAGTTGCCCTGCTCGCCCTGTCACTTGACCCTTGTGACCTCAGTGACCTCTGGTTAAGAGCAACCTAGTATACGGACGACTGACGAACGTTTGGTATGCGATCGCCATGGCAACAGCGACTGAAGGGAAACTCTGGAAACCCGTGCCGTCCCGCAGTTAAATAATCTAACAAACATAAATTGATTTGGCCATAAATAATGCAGTCGTTAGTCTTTAGCCATAGTCTTTAGCCTTAGTCTTTTAGCCTTAGTCTTTAGCCTTAGTCTTTAGCCTTAGTCTTTAGCCTTCTCACATCCAAGGTTTATCGGCTTGTGTTTGACTTATTTTGCACTGAGGTTGTGTGTAGCAATATCATGACAATGTAATACTTCACTAAGCTCAAACCTTGTGCTAAAGTGCGAGTCATTCAGTACTGGATGTGCGTCAGGCCTGGGCTAACTGGGCTAACTGGGCTAACACCATCTCCTTTTAAATTTGTGGCTGTTTTCATGTCTTTCAACCAAAGAGCAGGAAATCTTTATAAGCCTGAAATATGAATCTGTTTGCAATATGCAGTGACTTCAGGCCTCCGTGGGGAACTGTCCCTGAGAGGACCTTTGGTCTTTATTGACGAAGTGTTTATTGATGAGAGAGAGGACAAGAGAGCGAAAGAGAGCGAGAGCTACAGAGAGACTTATATGCGTTCACATTTTTACCTCATTAGGTTTGAACGATCAAGGAAGGGCACTGAAAATCAATATAGTGATCAACCTATTCAGCCCTGAACCAGTGTAAATGAATTATTGACCGTGTAAATGAATGTCTGTGCCTCAGGAGAAAGGGCTTAATAGACATGCAAAGCTGCATATGTGTACCTGTGTGTGTGTGTGTGTGTGTGTCTGTGTGTGTGCCTGCGTGTGTCTGTATGTGTGTGTCTGTGTGCCTGTGTGTGCTTTTCTCCGGAGGTACAAGGTTCCAGTCCAGATTTCAAAATCGGTCATTTAAATTATTTCGTACTCAGTGATATTACAGTGCTAGACGCCAACTGTATATAAATATCAATATGATGTCATCGTTTTAAGCCATTCAGATCCGAGTATAGTTTATATGTGTGCTCCCAGCAGGCCTGGGTAAGCTCCAGTGGCAGTCTAATGTCTGTGCTGTACATATTACAGTAGAAAGAGTGTTTATAAATATATCATAACATATGGAAAATGAGCCAATGCCAGCTAAGTCTTTACATTTGAGTTCCTTTACTCCTTTTTGCAGTATATCCAGAGAGAAATATGCAGTTCGCCATTTCTCTGTAATTATGTGTATGGCCATGTATGTATTGTAAATATATATAAATCTATATCTAAACAGCTGTACAGTTTATTATTGACATGAAAATGACTGATATTTCTTTTATGATTATGTTGCTATATTCAAATGTAATCCAAATGCAGGTATAAAAATTATATTAAAGTAATAAAGATGTACCTATTATGAATGAACAATTGCTTGCTGTCTTAAGATGTCAACACAAAATGGAGCCAGGGTAGAAATCACTTATTTTCATACACTTATTTAGTAAAAGTATAACCTACATAGTAATATCTAGGTTAAATAGGACTTTCCAATAAGACGTAGAAAGTCCTTGCAAATGGTCTTATTGGCAGGAAAACAAAATGAACGTCAGTGTAAATAAGGTACTATGTAATTCGACATAAAATTTAGATAGGAATGCCAGTCAGTTACTTGCTTGCCTGTGCTAACGTTACCTGTACCAGCTACTTGGTTTCGATGTCGACAACAACACAAAGTAAATTAAAACTTGTTAGATCGCTTCACGCTTACTGTGAAGTTTTTCATGCAAGATGTCTGTCTGGCTATATAGCTACTTTTTCATGTTGCTGTCTAGATTGTGATGCCAATAAAATTGCAAGCACCCCTCATGGCTGAACGAAACCTTCTCGATATTATCTGAGGGTTGAGAATGTGTCCAGAGTGAACTATGCAGAGCAAACTAACAACGTGCCTGAGATCCTGTAAAAAATCGTCAGCCATCACAACACCTGCAGAGATGCTGAAGTTTCTGCTGTGCGATGCAGCTGAGCGGCTGTAATTTTAATAGTTTATCATTTTTTGGAATTGGTTCGAGGTCAGCTTTATGTACCGAACTCTACCGACATATGCCTACGGAAACACACATTTTATTCTACGGCACATTTAACACTAGCAGACTTTTGCAATTGCACTTTCTTTTCTGAACAGTAGATGGAAGCAAAGTGTTTCATGCAAATAATCATAGCCCACTCATATAGGTGTACTCAACATGCTCCTCATTTCTCCATTAGGTTGATTCAGAGTGCTGCAAACAAATGATTTAGCTACTGTTCAACAGAAGAGAAAGATACAGCGATCTTCCCATGACCCCTGATGACCTTTAACCCCTTTGCAACAAAGTAGATGTGCAGTCCGCTTGTGGGAATCTAGTCTAACGCAGATTTCCACACAAATGCTGGCCACTTCACATCTATGAGTTTGTCAGATTTGTTTTTAAGTTCCTGTTCTATTAAACTTACAAGTCTAAAAAGTAATTTTGAGTAAGTGTAGGTGGTGGGATGTGATCATAAGGAAACTGTTTAGGTCAAATTATTTTTGTCACACGTGCCTAGGCAAAGCAGACATCACAGTAAAGCGTGCAACCTGCACAGCTTTGGCTCTGTGTTCGGGCTGTTATGGGTCATGCTATACGTTACAACCAGCTACACACACACACACGTTGAGAAGCAGTCTGACCAGTGCTTGCGTGTATATGACTGAGTGGAGCATGGAGTGTGAGCATGTGGGTTCTAGAAAGAAAGGTTGGATATATGCACAAACAAATCCATGCCCTGGACACCTTAGAAATCCCAACCTTACACATTTGTTAGGTCCCAAAAATAGGACATGTCCAGGAAAACGAGGACATAAGATTAACCCCTTGTTTTTGTTAAGCACCCTTCAAGAGAAATACAAAGAGTCTTTCATTAACAATGAAGCAAACCGGGGCTCATTGATTTGAATCCATCCTTTGCTTGAATAATGATCGGTTATGATCAAGGAATGTGATTTATGTGTCAGCTTGGTGTAAGCAGTGTTCTCTGCCTCGCACGTTTGGATTGCTTATCCCCTCTAAGGAGGAGTGATTCAGAGAGAGACATACCAGAGTGCTTCTACAGACACCACAGCAGTAGGGCACTAAGTGAGTGAATGGGTGATAGAGCTGTAGTAATTTCACTACAACTCTCTGAGCCTTCAACAGCTTTTTTGTTTACTGTCAGCTTCTTCAAAGTCATTCAATAATGCTCATGAATTCTTCATACAATACTGAAAATGCTTATTTTACTCATTCTGAAGAATAAACCATGCATTTGGTTTAAAGCCAGAGGGTGGGAGATAGAACTATTGACAGAGTGATGAGAAAAGGGCTTTATTTATCTTGATTTGTTTACTATTATTGTATTTAGCCTAACAGTTCATATGTAACTATGTAACAGTAATAAGTGGTATCTAATAAAACCAAGAAAATATGTATATAAATATAAACAGTAAATAGTACAGACAAATTTACCCTAAAACTGCATGATAGCATAACCTCTTATTCCTCATACTCTAGCAGGAAATTATTTGTTGAGAGACATCGAAAGAGAGGGAGGGAGAGAAATAGAGAGAGAGAGAATGAATTGGCCGGAATTTGCGTAAGGAACATTTGGAAAATCATAGTGTAGTGTGAGGCAGTCCAGTATTTCTACAGTTCTGGAGATTTGCGGAGACGTCACTGTCCATTCCGTCTGTCACTGAGTTGGATGCTGGGAAGCCTGGATGTTTCACTATTGTAGTTCATTGACCTCAGCAGCGCGCTCGACTTCGGACACGAGGGATTTCACCTACCTCCACTGGACCAGTCGCAGCGCAACAACTATTTTTGGCGACTAATATTTGAAGGTTTTTTTTCATTTCAAGTATCTGCCTTGTATTCTGAACAAAAATGGTTGCAAGAGAAGACGGACAATCGACCATTTCAGCGGTCGCTTTACTTAAGCAATTTAATGTACATTGTTTATTTAAATATGGTATGTCTGGTGCAGTTTAGCGAACGACACAATAGCCTAAACAAATGTAAAGATATTTTATTGTTTTATCGCGTCGTCTTCCCTTCTCTGCAGTAAGATGTATATAATAAAGCTCTTGCGTCGAGTGCTTGTGTCACGGTTCATTAAAAAGACTGTATGAAGCCAGATATGGAGAAGAGCGCACTTTTACCGGAGCTGCCATTCCGCTGTTAATATCCGTACTTTGAAGTGAGCAAGTGAATGTCAAAGTGCTGTAGGAAAACGCACTTTAAATCGAAGGACGCGTCGAGTTCTGAATTGTCTGTTTGACAGAACTTTTGACCATTTGGGCGATTTTAAAAATTATTTGTGTGATTTCCTTGGCTTCCTTGGCTTTGTATCCGCACAACAATTCCAACGCGTTTGACGAAATCGATGTATCAGCCTAAGGGAAGACGAAACGTGTTGTTTTGCTACCAAGATCTCACAAAGATTTACAGCGGGGAAACTGGGAAGCGCGCGATGGATTGAAACTCTTGCGCGCCGCTGACAACTGCGAAAAAAAAAATCATGGGGTGAAGGAGTGGATGGGAAACGATGCGGTGTAAGTACACCACAAAACATCGTGGAGTTCTTTAAAAAAATATTCGTAAAAAAATTATATCACAGATGTATTCAATATGAAACAGTGGCTTGCGCAGTAGTGGGACTTTATAATGTTGGATATTGCACGTGAGTTTCATTTGAGTGGTTTTTACGTTTTTCTGTCTCAATATATAAAGCTGTCGATTTAAGTTCCGATAGCTTAAATAATGAAATTCGTTTTTGCTAAATACCTCACTATCTCGTCCGAGCGTCTAGCAGATGTTTAGTGCAGAAATGGCGGTTGGGATTTCCTGATCATTTACGAGTTCATTTAAGATATAGGAAATTATATTACAGAAGCCATCTTCTAAACTTTTGCTATTTCAAATACTGTCCTCCTATAAGTAATGGATATCTGTGCAAAAAAAGCCATGTGTTTTACTTTTCTTTTATCTTGCCATCCTGCCTGGTGACTTCCATATCTTTTTTTGTAAACTAGTTTATTTATAGAGCGCCTACACCTAAGAAGATGCAACGTGCATCGGCCCAAGACTGACTCAAGATTGTGCACCAAGCCCTTCTGGAATATTCCCCAAATCTACTACATGATCTCAGGATGTCCTAATGCACATTTATTAACTATGACCCAGTCCGTGGGCATCTGCAGTTGAACATTCTTTCCCTCATCTAGTCGCTTCGACTCGAGTTGCACTGCTGAGTTGAACAAAGCCCCCTCCTTGCTCTCCCTTCTACCACCCCTTCACTTATCTCCCCCCCACTGAATCGGTCAAGTGGGGGGGAGACTTGTAGGACTGTAGATCACAGCGTCTACGTCAGGTTCGAGGCTCTTGGTTCCACAGCCATGGAGTCCAACCCTGACAGCCCTAGTCGGGCTGTGGAATACCTCTTGGAGCTCAACAACATAATCGAAAACCAGGCCAAACTTCTGGAATCGCAGCGGCGCCGCATCGAGGAGCTGGAGACCCAACTCGACCGCGTCAACCAGGAGAACCAGGACCTCCGCCTGGACAGGAAACCGGACGGCGAGAACGCCACGCAGAACCACAACCACGAGCAGAACTCAAAACCCGGCCAGCACTCGTCCTTAACAAACCACAATGCCGCCGGCGTCCACAACAATAGTGGTGGCAGTGTGCCCTCATCTACGGTACCAGGCCCAGCCCGGAGGACCCACACCAGGCTGACCCGAGGCCTGTCATGTGGTTCAGCTCCTGTGGAGAAAGAGAGAGGGAGGCTAGAGCACAATGACAGCATCGGGACCAACACCACATCTACGCTACGGAGACAGTAAGTGACTCATTAGCATATCATAATGATCCTGATGATTGATTGGTCAGTCATTGTCAGGATGAGCCTTTTTTCCCGCTTTTTTTGGTGTTGGCGTGTGAGGGTGTTTGGAAGCTGTTCTCAGAGTTCAGTGGGTGCACTCTGCTGACATGTATAGTCAGAATGTGGGCTGTTCAATACAGTAGCTGCCGTGGATTGTGAATGTGTGTGTGTGTGTGTGTGTGTGTATGTGGGTGTGTGCAGCAGTGAGACAGATGGAAAGACAGAAAGCCCGGAAGAGAGAGGGACTAAGAGTGCACATGTGTGTGAGGCATAAGACATTACTTTGAAAAACAGTAAAACAATATCTGCTTTTTTTCTGTGTGGGAGTGCTATTATGAGTATGGCAGTTTGCTCTATGAGGTTGTGAAGTGTTTGTGTGTGCGTGTGAGTGAGTGATGTAAGAAATTATGATACATTATGTGTGGGAAGAGAATTGCTTATATCCTATGGAAAGACTTGATGTGCATGAGTGTTTGTGTATTTACCTGAGCCTAGTTACGACAAAAAAAAAAAAGACATCGATAAGGACTTTGTGCTCTCTGTGTCCTTGTATCCCAAGTTTGAAAAACTTTACGCCTGCTTCTCACCTGGAAGCAAAAGGTTCCTTCCTCCACCAGAGGCGTCCTTCGCCTTGACTTTTGGGTGAGGTAGATTCAGGCCGAACGGTTCTGCGCTGTGCAGATGTTTGTCTGAGTCCTTGGCTGGAAGGAGCTGCAAAGAAAGCAGCAACCAGATCGAATCGGTCACAGCGTGCGTCTTCCTTCCTGCCACAGTACGCGGCCGTCACAGGCCAGCTCATATAATTATGTTTACCCTCTCATTGCAAGCAGCTGCAGCTCAGCCCGGTAACCTCCGTTCAACAGCCTCTCGAGCCCTTGTGCTGGGCTCCTACACCCCCCCCCCCCTTTCGATCGCTGCCTGTTGGGAAGCATGAGAGGTTTGGCAAAAACTCCATCCCTATCCATCCCCATCTACCGGAATCCTTCAAGCGGGAGTCATTTAAAAGAACCCTGATTAAAGAGAACCAGGGTGTGCCCCAGGTCTCAGTAGTAGGTCCATTTTTGTTGATTTTTTTTTCTGTTGAGTTTAGCCATCGTATCACTTTCAGGACTCATGTCAGATTATATGGACGTCCATCTCTGCGAAAACCAAAAGGTCCCTACAAAAAGCACAAGTACTCACTCAGTCCACTTTTCACTCCTCCTTGTTAAAGGATTTTCTTAGTAATAGGTAATGCAGTTACTTTTACATCATGACAGGCTTTTCTTTGGCAAGGTTTATAAGCCTTGACATATTTACCAGTTAGCCATTTCATAATTGGAGAGCAGCTTGGGGAAAATATGATTGGTATTCATTCACACCTCTCCTTTGTCGTTCTCTTTACAAAAACCTGTAACCGACCCCTCCTTCTCTGTACTCCCACGGGGCTTGTTAGTCATTAGTAAGTAGCACATTTTAGTTATTTATGTAGGTGTAAAATGTGGCAGGGATTGGCCAGGCATGTTTGCTGTTACTGGGATCACAGTTGAGGCAAATTTCTTCATTTCGTTATGAAATTGTTTAAGCTTCTGTAATCATTTGTCAAAGACTGTGACTTTGTGTATTGCGTTAGTGCAACGGATTGTTTTACTTTGAAGTTACTACTAAGTGGGAAATGTAAACGTTTATGTTTAGAGACTCTTTTATCGACTCATTTTATTAAGTGAAGCCATGCCTCGTTGTTATTGACTGAATTTAGTAGACCAGTAAAGTAGACAATAACATGACTAAGTAAACCAAAAACAAATACGTAAGTGATACACTTACAATTAAACACGTGTATCAGTCCTACTGAATTGGGTGAGTTGGCAAAGACCTTGTAGTTCTCTGCAGTGGTACTGTGTTCATCCTCGTGTGTAGAGCACAGGGGTCTTACCACCATAGACGTCTTCAGCCTTGGGTGTTCATATTATCGTTTTGCTCCTTGACTCTTTCTGTCCACGTCTACCGGGCTTCTTCTGTTCTCCCCATTTTCAAGGAAATAAGGTGATCCCACTATCTTCTCTCACTTCTTATTTTCCCAGTACATTTCTCCTCTGTGGACAGTCTGGACTCACTAACACACACACACACACACAGCCTGTCTATATATATATATATAATATAGCAGCGAGTTGGGGATGTCTATGTCCATATGGACAAAAAGTTTCCACATGTTTAAAACTAAACTGTGCCTAGCTCTGCTCTTATCATCTCTACAGCTCTCTCTCTCTCTCTCTCTCTCTCTCTCTCTTCCAGGGCTTTCTGTCTTCCTCTCCGTCTGTCTCACTGCCGTGTAGAGAACAGATGGAGAACCAGCGTGTTTCTCTTTTAGAGTCGAGCATGCTGGGAAGAGGTCCCTCTCTCTCTCTCTCTCTTTCTCTCCCTCCCTCTCTTTCTCTGTCTCTCTCCCTCCCATCTCAGCTCTCATCTATTTTAAGCGTTTCTCTCTTCATGCGCCTCCCTCTTTCCCTCCACCCACAAATCATCTTCGTTTGCGTCTATCTCTTCCTCTGCACGGCTCTCTCCCTCTCTCCTCCATTCTCACCACATCACTCTCTCTCTGTGTATCATGCGGCGTCTAGCTCATCAGCAGAAGGTCATGGCAATATAGAAGGTGCTAATTATTGACCCATGGTGGGCTTTTACCTGCCACTGACGACCCGGGCTCCTCAGCAGGGTTGTGCATCGTGCAAATGTTCTCCCTCTATTCTCTGTATCCATCACTCTCTCCCTCTTTCTTTCTGTCTATCTCTCTCTCTCTCTCTCTCTCTCACTACACTGTTTAAGCTGACTTCCTTCTCACGCCATTTGGAACCTCTTGTGACCTTTTAACTTAAGTTTAAGATGAAATACGGATCTCACTTGCCAAACTCTTAACCCCCCGTGTGCCCAACCCAAGTTTAGTGCAACCCTGTTACTACACGGACAGACAATCAGTTTCATTTTGGAGATGACTTCTGTGCCCTATAGATACATGCTAATTTGAAATGAATGTGACAAGCAGTGAGTGATGGTTCTTGTCGTGTGTTAGCTGGAGTGGACTACTGTAGCAGTCAAAAGTCTTTTTGCAGTACATATTTGACCTCCACCTGTGGGTTGCAGTGCCTGTATACTGTGTGTGTGTGTGTGTGTGTGTGTGTACGCACAAGTCCTTGTCTTGTTAGCAGGCTGCACACACTGCACATGTCTGTCTTTGTGTGTTTTCACATGGTCTGTAGGCACACCATGAGTTACATTCTGCGTTTGAGAGGATGGGGGTGTTTACTGTGACCTGACAGTAATTACTGTACCCCGGGGGTGTTAATTACTGCCGTGCCCTTGGATTTATGTAATCCCACTGTAACTGAATTCCATCAGATATGTATCCAGCTCCGCACAACTCAAACCACTGAAACACCCATTTAAAAAGTGCAGATAGACTGTGTTTAGAAAAAGAATCTAAATAAGATCTCTAAATATGTTGAAAGTCCCGGATGCATCTAAACCACTGTCTTGAGACAGTTTATGTTGACCTTATAAAACATTTGAAAAAGCTTGAGATAAAAAAAACTCAAACTATCAACAGACATCAATTCTCTAGTAACGACCCCCCCCCCCCCACACACACAACCCCCCCACTAACAAGCAGTCAAGCAATTGACAAGCCTGTGCATGCAAAATCTTTGTGTTCAGAGGTTCAACTGGTCTGTCAGCGGAGCTCAAGAATTTCTGTGTTCAGTCTCTCCACCTGGGAAGCCATATTGTCAGCAGTTTCACTCCGGGCTAGCGTCCGCCTATGCTAACTTGAGGCGGTTCTATTTTTAATGCGGTCCCTTCCTCCCCTCGTCCTCGCCCGTGCGGCCATTCAGATCTTCACGCGGCGCCGCGTTAATGGCCGCTGTCAGAAGCACTCACCACCTCTGTCTCTGCGTGTCTCTCTTTCCCCTGTCTCTGCGTGTCTCTCTTTCCCCTGTCTCTGCGTGTCTCTCTTTCCCCTGTCTCTGCGTGTCTCTCTTTCCCCGTCTCTGCGTGTCTCTCTTTCCCCTGTCTCTGCGTGTCTCTCTTTCCCCTGTCTCTGCGTGTCTCTCTTTCCCCGTCTCTGGGGTGACACTATGACTCAGAACAGCAGATGCCGTCTCCCTTACTGCCTCCCGCTCTATCCGCAGATCTCTTCTGTCTTCCGTCCTCTTTGTTTCCCCCTTATATGTATCTGCCTACTCCCTCAGCTAATTTATCTGCAGGGCTGTGCAATTATCCTCCGTATCCGCTATGAGTGCATCCCCGTTCTCACATGCCCACAGCGTCGAAATTATCCATTTCAAGTAGGAAAAAAACCAAAAAAAAAAAAACCAGCTCTTCTTGGCAAGCAAGTGCTTTTAACAAATCATGGGCATCTCGTTTGAGTGTGCTGTGTGCTGATTGGCTGCTGCTGGAAGTTTCCATTAACCAATCTAGCAAATCACAGGCAATCACATGGAGTGTGTCGTGACTGTGTAGGCCACCAAAACCTCAAATAATCAGTAACAGTCACTAAGTTTTGCCATAACTGGATCTACTGATCAGCAAATACTGACACAGCAGATGTTTATTCAAGTAGATTTTTTCTTCAAGTATCTATTAAAATAGATCTATTAAGTAGATCATTATTCAGATGATGATTTGGCTGTAATGATTTGTGATTGGTAGCGTTTGAAGAACAAGGGATAGAAGAACTGAGCTACCTGCCCCGCAGGGATAGAAGAACTAAGTGGGTGGAGCTGCCTACATCTGGATGAGATTGACTTGTGAAGCATTAATGTCCTGAAGAACTGTTATGTCAAAGAATGCCTTAACTGAGCCCTGATGCTGTTCACCACTGTTCACTGCTGTTCACCACTGTTCATTGCTGTTCATCCCTGTTCACCGCTGTTCACCGCTATTCACCACTGTTCACCAATATTCACCACTGTTCACCACTGTTCACTGCTGTTCACCGCTATTCACCACTGTTCACTGGGGGTGAACAGGGGGTGAATTCAGCACTGGGGGGGTTAATTCAGCACTGGGGGGGTTTGCCCTGTTCGTTGGAACCGCCGTTTCTTCTGTGTGGGTTGGCTAACAGCAGGCACATCTGGTGGAGGAGAGGGCCATAGGTGGTGTGGAAAGGAAGCAAATGTCTGGAACAAGTCATAGAAGCCATGATGCAATGTTTCCTAAGAGACAAATATACCAGCTGATCCACTGCAAGGGATTCTGAAGACAAGTGCTTTACCCAAAGCAATATGATAGCAATAAAGAATTAAATCTACTGTATGGATGGCGTAATGCTAACTAGCCTCCTAGCTCTAGTAAATATACCACCGACATCAACCCTGTTAGGTTAAGCATTTGACTGTAATGAGAATTAAAACCCAACCGGCCCCAGATCATTCTGGTGCCTTTATTGTTGTGGAGTAATGTTGTTCAGTGGAGAATGCTCTGATGTCACTCTCATGCCTTTGGACTATAAATGTGTCAGTAAGAGCCATGAATGAGAGCTGGAGAGAGATATGGGATTCGTGTCCTCTTCGTTGATCTGATTTTGAATTCAGTCTCACTTTACATAACACACTGACACACACATACACACACACACACACTACACTTGGTACACAGATAGCCGCAGATGATTTCACCGCACGAATTCCCAGCTGAGGTTCTACCTGTGTGTGTGTTCACATGTGAGAAAGAGGGGGGTGTTAACATGTGTAAATGAGTTTACTGCATTTGCCAATTTATCCTATTGAGAGTCTATAAAAAATGGTTGTCTTTTCTACTCTGAATCCTGAAGTGTGGTGTGAATAATGCTGTTGCTGTGGAAACAGAAGATTTCCCCCTGGCTGTTTGGAGGGTTCGAGGCACCCGTCCTCCTCCTGCTTCCCGCCCACTGACGCTTATCTGTGTCTGTGTGTGTGTGTGTGTGTGTGTGTGTGTGTGTGTGTGTGTGTGTGAGATTGAGTGAGAGTGATTTAGCGAGATTGTCCTTCTCACCTTTGAGAGCTCTGAGATGGATTATTCATTCACGTCTTTCAGAATTTGCCCGTGTGACAACAAATGCTCTTTGGCCAATGTGTTAATGAATTAAGTTGCATAATTCAGAATCAGCTTATTTGTCATTGCTCGTTAATTGAGAAAGAGTAGCGTAATTTTCCTTTCATTAATAATCTTTGTCATCTTTTTCCACTGCTTATTTCTTGGGAGGTCTAATTAGCTGAACTGGAGGCAGTGTTCATATAATGATTAGCAGTGCAGCTGTTTCACGTGCTGGGGATTGTTGTGTGTGTGTGTGTGTGTGTGTGTGTGTGTGTGTGTGTGTGTGTGTGGGCTCATGCAGGAGAAGACTGTTGTTGGTGACTAGTTTATGTTGTAAGAAATGAGCAGTTTCTGCTGTAGGTTGGTCCTGCTGAGATGATTGATCCAGAAACACGCGCACACACACACACACACACACATTACTACCTTTGTGGGGTGCTTCCACTGACTAATCGTGTTACTCTAAGATAAAAAAAGCTTGGACCAAATAATACATTTAATTTCAGTAACCAAAAAATAATCGTTTGACCCTCTTTGCGACTGAAAGCTACTTTAAAGATTTTCTTTGGGAATTTTTGGTTCCCCTAGAGTAAAACACTGCCCACCCCCCTCCACACACACACACACATGCACTCGCACCTGCGCACACACTTACAGTCTCCCTTCCCTCCCATGGTTACCTTCAATATCGGTACCAACACACAGAATGACTTCAAACACTAAAAAAGCCTCTATTCACTCCCACACAACACAAACGTGTGACTCAAGGGCATTTTCCTCCCTCCTGCGCACACACATACCAACTTCGACCAAATGGACTTGGTTTTTCAGTAAAAAACAAAAACATCCTCAGTCCTCTTAGTGTGACAAAGTAGCTGTGCTTGCAACATGACCTGAAGTCATTTCTCTCCCCATCGGTGTCCAAGGAGCATAAACAAAAAACAACCCACGAAATAACCGTTATAATGAATACGTTAAACATAAGCAGTGTGTGTGTGTGTGTGTTTCTGCATACTCTGCATCATGATAAAGCAAGGAAAGTAGTGATGTATACTCCCTTCCGTTCTGTCTGAAATGTGCTGGAATTGTCAGTGCATTCTCAATGTCTATACACACACACATTTATATATACAGTATATGTGGCCCTGAACTGTCTAACCGGCGGTGGCGGACGTGAAGAAGCAGCAGGAAGTCATTCATTTCCAATCACAAATGGCGTCACTATGGGCGGGAAGCAACACAAGAACTGGTGACGTGAAACAAGACATTCAACTTCATGCGAGTGAGCTGTGACAAGTGACAGCGATTCCCAGTCAGAAAATACATCGTGGTATCCTGAAACATGTTACACTGACCTTGGTTCCTAACAAATATTTGTACCATTTGCGTTAAAATGGAGGAGAAGCTCATCGCCGCGTCTTTGCGACGCATTAATGACGTTATTTCATGTGCCATTATTAAATGTAAAGCACCTCATACAACTGAATTGTAGGTGAGATGTTTGTTCCTCTCACATCTTGACCCACACACTCACTCACTCACTCACTCACAGTCAGCAAGAACGAATATTTCCACAAGGTGCCGATATTTGGAGAAAAATTCAACAGGGGTGCTTTAGCACAGTGATGCTTTGCATCAGTGACATGGTGTGTCCTTGTTAAATGATATGCCAAACTAGAAGAAACAATGTAAAATAGGCAGCGTAGCCACGTAACTTAAATCTGCGTCAGTTTAGACATTTAGAATAATTAACACGCTATAATCATTTTTCCTTTGTGTATTGAGCAACTCCAGAACACACACTAAAGTAATACTCGAGTTTCATAATATCAAGGTCAGGTAGGTTTGCGTCACCTTGCAGATCAGGCACGTGTTGCTTGGTTTCGCTTGTGTGGAAATGCCGACCAGAGACCAATCGCTTGCCTGTCAAACGTGTCTGAGCAGTTGTATTGCCTCTGCTGTGCATGCGAAATAAGAAAGGCAAGCCACCCAGATTTTGATCAATTCTGATAAATGAATAGTCCTTGAAAAAGCCATTCTAATTCCAGCCCATGGATTCACCAGTGAGTCTCCCCATCAAGAACTGCTTCATAAATAGAGAACTGTTGTCAATCTTTTTTGGGTAGGCTATTATGGGCCTGTAACTACACATGACGTTTTCACTATAAAAGGGAGACAAAAATAAAGTAATACGGTGAGGATGATTTCAATGTCTATCCAGTAGAAGAAATTTGTGCGTGACAGTTTTTATTTGCCTTCATGTTTCTGCTTTTACTGCGAGGTCTACGTTCTAACTCTAACTTCTGCAATCCCACTTCACGGAGCATGCCCTGTTTGTACTGTTTAAGCACTATTACATAAATGTCTTCAACAGAGGCTACGTAGCCCACCAGCTAGCAGTAATGTGGCATTCAGTGAACATGCCAAATATATAACTTAAACTTTATTATTACTGAAAATGTGTTTATTTTCTTTCTTATTGTCTTATTTGTGCTGCTTTAAACAATGCAGAATTTTTTTCTGATTATAATTCACTTTTTTAAAAGTGAAAAGCAAATATACTGTGATATTCACCATTACCATCTACATCAAATTATACTTTGATGTATGTATAAGGCCTTAAGCCAAGACAAAATTGCAGCCACTGGTTATTTATAAAGTTGACCCTTATACATTAGAGCTTGTGTTTTCAGGTATGGCATTAACATGGTTAGTGTTAGCATGTATTTAACATTGGGTTAGCATGCATTTCTCAGTAAGGTTAGTAGGCATATTAGTGTGGGGGTGGCATATGTTTAGCAGTGGAACTAACATGTATTTAGCATCAGGGTTAGCATGCTTTTAGCATGGGATTAGCATGTGTTTAGCTGAGATTAAGTGTTAGCCGCAGAGTTAAACTTCCTTTAGCACGGAGTTAGCATTTAGCGGTGGGTATAATAGGTGTTTAGAGATGGGGTTAGCATACATTACAGTGTGAGGTCAGTGGTTACTGGTCGCCAGTAGAATTCAGTGATTGCGTTTAACCTGGGTGCGCATAGATTCAAGGAAACATATTTAGCACCGCTGTTCTCCGTATCTACCATACTGACAAGATGTCTTAACTTACTGTTCTCGTCAGCATTCAAATTTGTACAGAACAGGAAGTACCAAAATGTAACCTGAAAATCTGAAAATGCTCCTGACCAAATGTTGCTATGTGCTCACCGTCTGGTGAATTCTAGGCTACATAGTTATGAAACAGATCTATAATTTGGATGAGTTTGCTTTATAAGTAAATATAATTGACTTCATATTTACATTTCATTTAATATAAATGTAAATAAAATAAGGTCTTTTTATATAATGTTACAACTGCAGGAGCTGGAGACAGACTGAGACCATTCCAGGCTGAGACTAAATGACAGGCTGGATAGGAGACTGGACAAGGGTCTGAAGGAATGTGGACATGGGTACTGGGACAGAGACAGTAATGGGGACAGACACAGAGACACACACAGGCGCTGGGACAAAAGCAGAGGCTGAGAAAAGGACAGAGAGAGTGAGAGTAACCAGTACAGGAACAGACATGGTCACTGGGACTAACTACCACAATGAGATGAGACCAAGGAATGAGATAACATCCTCAAGACAGAGACACTAGCTGGCTGGGCTGCTGTAGACAAGCAGTTGTATGAGAAGAGAGAGAAGAAAGCAGCCCTGTGAGACGGCATGAGGACTACAGCCAGCCTGGCAGGCATGGAGACCCGGCTGGACTGGCAGGCAGGCCCAGACTTCAACAGACAGGCATTAGTGTAGATACAGAAACAGGCACTGATGTAGACACAGGAACAGGCATTAGTGTAGATACAGAAACAGGCACTGATGTAGACACAGGAACAGGCATTAGTGTAGATACAGAAACAGGCACTGATGTAGACACAGGAACAGGCATTAGTGTATATACAGAAACAGGCACTGATGTAGACACAGGAACAGGCATTAGTGTAGATACAGAAACAGGCACTGATGTAGACACAGGAACAGGCATTAGTGTAGATACAGAAACAGGCATAACAGGCACTGATGTAGACACAGGAACAGGCATTAGTGTATATACAGAAACAGGCACTGATGTAGACACAGGAACAGGCATTAGTGTAGATACAGAAACAGGAACTGATATAGACACAGGAACAGGCATTAGTGTAGATACAGAAACAGGCACTGATATAGACACAGGCATTAGGAACAGGCATTAGTGTATATACAGAAACAGGCACTGATGTAGACACAGGAACAGGCATTAGTGTAGATACAGAAACAGGCACTGATGTAGACACAGGAACAGGCATTAGTGTAGATACAGAAACAGGAACTGATATAGACACAGGAACAGGCATTAGTGTAGATACAGAAACAGGCACTGATATAGACACAGGAACAGGCATTAGTGTAGATACAGAAACAGGCACTGATGTAGACACAGGAACAGGCATTAATGTAGATACAGAAAGAGGCACTGATGTAGAGACATGAGATTGTGTCATGGCAGACTAACACTGAGGAGCTGGAATCTGTAATAGTCCTATAGATTATAGAAAGAATCTGTAATTGTCCTATAGATTATAGAGGGAATCTGTAATTGCCCTATAGATCCTATCAAAGTCCTTTAGAAGTCATTGGTAAAAAAGGTATGTGGCTCTCTCGAATGATGATCTCCAAATGTCGGAGTAATCGGAGTATTTGTGGAGTCGATTCTGGTGTGCGTTTGAACTGCTTTGCAGCATGAAAATGTTTTAAATGATTTCTAAAGGCATTAGCTGTCTGGAAGATACGTTTACAAAAGGAAAAAATCATCACCATTTGTTTCTCTGAGCAGGAGTGGGTGTTTTAGAAAGATCAGTATGCCATAGGGTATGCAGTAGAATTTTCAAATAAATGACAAAGACCCGTCGGGCGACAGCAGTGTGAAGACATCTCCTCCACTCATTCATTCCGGCGTGAATTAATTGCTTAAAAAAGAAGCAGATGTGAGATGTACAAGGTGATTTATTGGGCAATGCAGGAATTAACTGGATAAAAGGTCTATTGAATTGTGTTGGGGTTCTTATATGAGTGTATGTTTAAGGCAGCTGAACTGTCTGTTTCTAAGGCAGATTTCTCTATGATGGGACAAATGGGGACAATAAAGTCTTGATAACTACTGTAAGAGATCACTGAGCAACAGTTATATATATATATATATATATATATATATATATATATATATATATATATATATATATATATATATATATATATATGAGATCAAGTATGACTTGGTTGTAAACAGGAAGAGTGACTTGGTTGTAAACACATAACAGGCGAGAAACACTGGCGTCTGGCCCCCATGGGGATGTGTGTGTGTGTGTGTGTGTTCGTTCCTGTCTGGGTAGGGGCCTGGGCCACTGTGAAGGGAATTACCAAAGCTTAGAGCCATAATAAGAAAAGGCAGTTTGGTGCCTCCATACCCAGGTAATGCATATGACCAATGTGTTTCTGAGGGTAGATCTAAGATCTCCTGTTGGAACGTCCGTTAGAATTCATTTACTGAGATACAGTGGGGAGAGGTTAAGCATTTGAGGTCATTAAAAGTTAAAACAAATTAATTCGTAAAATTTAATTCCAGCAGATACAGGTAGCCAGTGCATCTGGCTGAGAACAGGTGAAATAGGTTACGTCATTCTTGTCCATGAGAATTCTGGATACAGTGTTTCGTAATCTCTGCAAGGTCGAGAGGGAGGGCTGTTCGGTTAGACTCTTACAGCAGCCCAGACAAACTGATATTAACGCCTGCAAGTCTTTCGCTGACAGCTGGTGAGAGGATCTCACAGATGTTGAATGTGATTCTCAGGTGGTACAGTGCCATTTTGGAAACGTTACTTATATCATCCCCAACCCTCAAAGGTCTATTACCTCCACGTGAGTGTCTAGAGGACATTAAATTCTGATTGTCCCAATATGCTGCAGATAAACAAAGACAAAGAATTCTTTGTTATTTGTAGTGACAGTGAGTAATGAAATGCTGGTACATTTAGATCTCAGAAGGAGGAAAACCATGTAATAAACTCGGATGTTTTTCCAACAGTGACCTTAACTTTACTATCTCGGGTCAGATACAGCTGTACATAAAGTGCTTTCAGACCTCAGCAATCAGCAATTTTAGCCATTTAAAAACAAATTTAAAAAAATGACCAATCGCGTCTTTGTTTGTTTCTGTTACCTCAACAAGAATCAGCATGGCAGAATCTGAATATGCAAATGTTTCTTATTGCATCCAATGGTGTGTTTTTCATCAAAGGTTAGGTTATTGATGGCACATAACCACTATTCCTCTTTGATGATGAAACATGACTTTGCTTATTTCATAACCTTCAGCAACACATGTAGGCATCCCAGATGACTTAGAGACATTGGGTAAAGACATTAGATAATTTCACAAAATACACAACTGCACAGTAAAATATGCTAATAAGGTCAGCACTATGCTAATGTTTGCGTTTAGCTGTTTTGATTAAAATTAGGGTGTATTCAAGTCTGTACAGTGCAGATGTCTGGGACATGTAGGAAAAGTATTTCTAGGACTAAACTACAAAATGTAGTAGTAGAACGGACAGTTGGTCATAAGGCTGTGTGACTGCTTAAAGGTACTGAAACACCTCCGTCTTAATTAACAATCAAATTAAACATATTGCTCAATCCACACACACACACAATAAAAGCGCTGTGTATGCAACACCACAGTGGTTTAATATGGTTAATTTGAGTCTCATGGGAAATATCCTAAACCAGTTATGATTATTCTGGAGTGTTGCACACATGCGAGCGTGAGTGGGCCGTGGGCAGGGACACCTTGTACTCTGTTGGACCGATGGCGTCTCCTGGCCTCTCGAGCTGCTGAATATGCGACGTTTGATGAGACATAAGCAGCCGTCTCTGGGGCCTCTTTAATGCACGCCTTCCTCGCGCGTGGTGGGCATCGGTTGCCGAGGGAACTGCCTCGGCGCGGAGCAGCTCAGTGGGCGAGAGACAGCAGAGGAAGAGAGAGCGGGAGAGAGAGAAAGAGGGAGAGAAGGAGAGAGAGAGAGAGAGAAAAGAACGGGAAGGGAGAGAAGGAGAGAGAAAGAGAAAAGAATGAGAAGGAGATGGGGGGGGGGGTAGGTGTTCTTTTTTCAAAACCGATGACTAAGCATTTGTTTTTAGAGCAGGAGCGATTGGGTCTGTCAGGCGAGATCCAGGTTTCGATTGACCAGGTGAATTTACTCACTTGCTGTCCATTTTGCTTCCACCTACCCAGTGTTGTCGCCATGCTACCCTCCTCGTATTTATTTGTTTTCTTGGGTACCAGAAGGAGAAGGTGGAGGCAAAACTTTCCTACCTACCAGCGCATGTAGCTGCACTTCTCCAAACCCCCAACCTGCCGATCAGCCATGCTCAGGACCGCGCCACATGCCGCTGCTTCGTCCCGATTGGCCGACATGTCACTAGGTAATAAGTCACAGAGGGACCTCATTAGTCTTCCGTCTCAGCGAGAATGTGGTCAGTCACATACGACATGCGGCTCAGCCGTGTCTGTGTGGCACCCCTATGCTAGTGTTTTTCACCATGTTGTTGGACATGTTGTGCTTTGTCGTCCTTAATAGACCTCTTTCTCAGGTGTGCTTAGGACACCATTCATTTCATTAATTGGCAACATTAGAAAAATAAATTCCCAGAAAGCAATTAAAAGAATTTTTTCCTGACATTGACTCTTGACAAATGAGGGACACATTGTTTTGAAAGAAATGAAGAAGTGTTAGCCGCAGAGTGTGTAATAAATAGTGTAATAAATGTGCGCTAACGTCCATCACCACAGGCCTAAACAGGAAATTATCAGCTCTTGGTGGGTTTACCTCAAAAGTAAGACATGGTTTAAAAGGGCTGACATCCTGCAGGCTTGTTTTAGGGGGGTTTCCAATCTGTTAATTTCCCATTTTCATGTTATTTCCTATAATACTATACATAATTACTTAAATTCAGTCAGTCATAGCTAGGTTCCACTTTATCAGTCCTTAATTATTTGGCTTTAGGCTAAGTCCTAGCAACCGTGGTGTGAAAAATATTTCAACCACACAGTCAAGTCAAGTCAAGTCAATTTTATTTATATAGCGCTTTTTACAACACATGTTGTCTCAAAGCAGCTTTACAAATTGTATGGGTCCAGATCCCTAATGAGCAAGCCAAAGGCGACAGTGGCAAGGAAAAACTCCCTAAGATGGCGGGGAATAGGAAGAAACCTTGGGAGGACCAAGACTCAAAAGGGAACCCATCCTCCATTGGGCGGCCCGTTAGCACCAGTCCGTATTTGTGAACAAGAGGTGGTTCTACAGTTATAGCTTAAAGTTCTTGTTCCCCGGCCAAGTAGTCACAGTCCCTTCGGTGCAGATGGTGCTCCTCAGGTAGGAGCCAGCATCAGCACGTCCCCTTACGACAATGGTACATCCAACCCCGGCATCAGTACATCCACCGGCGAGCCAGACCATCTCCCAGGTGCTTGTAGGTGCTTGCATGCAGTCGTCTTGGGTAGAAGCATGCAAAAAGATGGACAATACAGACTGAGTGTGAGGATGTCAGTTTAACCACCATTGATTTAAATGTACATAGCTCATGTGCCAGTGATTAGCATGTAGCTCCGGCAGGCTAATCTATAGCAGCTTAACTAAAGGGAGGGGGTCCAGAGGTGACCACAGTCATGAGGGCTCACTGAGACATTGCTTTCCAGTCAAGTCAGTCACAACTAGAGTGATGCCATGACACAGCTGGATGACAGCATCAACATCTCAGATTACCAGAAATCTCAACGTCTGGGGGCCCCTGAGCCCCGCACCTTACTAGGGGAATATTTAACTGAAGGCTTGATTATATAGGTGAGTCTTAAGTCTAGATTTAAAGATTGGAACTGTGTCAGAATCTCGGATTGGAGCTGGAAGGCTATTCCATAATTGAGGGGCTTTAAAGGAGAAAGCTCTGCCTCCGGCTGTAGTCTTACAAATTTTTGGAACTAAGAGAAATCCAGCATTTTGGGAGCGTAAAGGGCGAGATGGGTTGTAGTAAGCAATGAATTCACTCAGATATTGTGGGGCAAGACCATTTAACGCCTTATAGGTTAAGAGAAGAATTTTAAATTCAATTCGATGTTTAATCGGAAGCCAATGTAATGCCGCGAGAGTGGGACTAATATGATCGAATTTTCTAGCCTTAGTTAGGACTCTAGCTGCAGCATTTTGTACAAGTTGTAGCTTCTTTATGGACTGTTTAGAGCATCCAATTAGAAGACCATTACAGTAGTCCAATCTTGACGAGACAAAAGCATGGACCAGCTTCTCTGCATCAGCTAATGAAAGTAAGTGTCTCAGCTTGGCGATATTACGTAAATGGAAAAAGGCAGCCTTAGTGACATTGCATATATGTGTGTCAAATGAAAGATCTGAATCAATAGTGACACCTAAGCTTTTTGCGGTAGACTTGGGTGTTACTGAAAACCCATCTAGGGTAAGGGGAATATCAGCCCAGCTGCTTCTAGCAGCTTTAGGCCCAAGAATCAGCACCTCAGTCTTATCAGAATTTAGTTGAAGAAAATTAGACGCCATCCAGTTTTTAATGTCCTGGACGCAGCTCTCAATCTTGAGATAAACATGGTTTAATTTAGCGTGATTGTATTCATATATACTAAAACAAGCATAGCTCATAGCAACCATTTCTATAGTTCATCCAGACCACATGCACACCTCTGAAAAACAAGAACAATGAAAGAATACTTCTTAAACTTGTGACGTTTCAAGCGTTGTGGAACGAGTGTGAGGAAGAAGAGCGTTGTTGCGGAGCAGGTTAACGCCTTCTTTACTGACAGAGCTACGGTCTAACATTTAAACAAAAACCGACGTAGTGGGACTCAAAATCACCACCCTCACACTTCACCCAGACTGACAGGGTGAAACTGATGCCCGGTATCGTTTGCACACCTATACTGTCAAGATCAACTGGCAGAGTGGAGGCACTGAATCTCCTGGGCAGAGATTGCCTAAAACTCTATTATTCACAAATTTACTGTGTTAGGCTTTGAGCTTTCCTTAGTACAGTGGGACCAGTGCCCTCACCATGGATGAGAGGACGAGAGCGAGCAGGTTTGAGGAGACTCCCATCAAAGGCTAGAGGACATCATCCACAGACAGCATTCGGGCGGATCTCCTACCTGGACTTACGGTTCTGCTGGAGATCATGTCTGGCTTGCGATCTGCAACCTTCACATGGTGGTGGGAAGTGTGAAACGCAAGTCCCTCTATATCACAGCCTTCCCCGCTGAGCACCGCATTAATGAAGCTAACGTGTGTACTGCATTTGCCTGGCCGTTACCACATTTCACTCTCTTTTCATGCCTCCTTTTGGAAATCCCTGAACCGCAGCTCTGCTAGACGAGTTAGCATCTTACAGTCATGTCCACCAGATCAACCCCGTATTGCAGAGTTCCTTAAGCATGTATTAATCCTGATTATCTAATGAGTTAGTTAGGAAAAAAGCTAATATAGTTTCTTTTTCTGTTCTTGACTGTAAGAAACTCAATAATGAACTTGGAAAATAATTTAACGTTAAAGATAGTGGTGTTCTATGTGTTGTGTTGACGCGCTGTGTGTTCCTGCTGTGCTGATCCTCTATGTTATCAGTCCTAGGGCTAGTGGACTTGATTAATCCATGATTATAAACAATGTTCCACCTTGTACAGGAGATTCTCCTGAGCTGCACACAGTCCTGCTTTAACGTGTCTGTCACTCGTCTGGCTCTTCTTAAAGGACAGTGTTCTGTTCCACTCCCTCTTTCACAGCTCCATCATTCCTATGCTTTTATCTCACTCTGTCAATTTTCTCTCACTCCTGTCTGTACTTACCCCCCCTCCCCACTAGCCCTTTGACTGAAACACTCGCTAACCACCCCCTCCCCCCACAATAGTTACAGACGCACCCACACATTGGCACCACTCTCTACAATCTATCATTCTATGAGTCAGTGGAAATCAGATTGCACCTTTATGCATCTCTGCTTCTCTCTTTCTCTCTCGTTCTGTTCTTTCTACCCTTGGCCTCGCCCGTATGGAGCCTTTCCTGTACTTCTCTCTCTCCCTCTCTCCTCTCTCTCCTCCCACTCTCCTATCGTTGTCCCCTCCCACCTCTGTGGCCTTCCTGTGTGCCCTCAGTCTCAAGACTTCTCTGTATGTGTGTGTATGTGTGTGGGTGCCACTTCATATTGCGGTTTGTAGCTCTCTCTTTCACACACACACACACACACACACACACACACACACACACACACACACACACACACACACACACACACATTACTGGTCCATTTTTTCCTGACCATACTCAGTGCCAAAAAGAGGGTGGAGGCAGGAGGCGGGAGAGATGGAGGGGTTGGTGGAGGCATATGGAAGGATGGGGATGTTATAAATAGGAAGCTCTGCTGGAGAGAAGGGGAGAGAGAGAGATCTTTAATTACACGCCTGTGTGTGTGTGTGTGTGTATGAGGTAGTGGGGTGTTCCATGGGTTTGTGTGGCTGCATGCATGACCCTCCAGGCAGCCCTGTTACCCAAGCAGTGAAGGGACTTCAGCCGTGTGGAGGTCACAAACGTGGCTCTGCAGAGCTGGAGGTGTTTGCTTCGGGGTTACATAACCAACCATACAAGTTCTCCCCTGGAAACTATCTCTACCTCTCTGTCTTTCTCTCCCTCTCTCCCTCCCTCCCTCCCTGTTACAAATGTCTTGGGATTTTGAGGGAGAGAGAGGGAGATAATAGGCTGCTCGATCACATGTCTATTATAACTTGACGTGACACTTCAACGCGTGTGTATCCACACTACACTGTTATTACACATATCACTGTGAAGCAAGGAGAGATATTTTGCATTTATTGGATTTCTTAATTTTAAGTGCATTTTTTACCCCTTGGAATATTCATGTGCATTGCATCTGTAAGCTTGAAAGCCACCTGCTTTATGCAGCTGTTATGTAACATGCATTCATACGCAACCAGATATCAAGGGGGGTGGTGTTCATATACAGAAAGATGTAAGAAAGCCTCCAGGAGACCCCCATCTCATGTGTGTCACGTGTGTTAAGTCATCCTCTAACACTAAAGACATTAGAAAAGACTTCACGTGACTACAAGTCACATATTTTCTTTCATTCATTGTTTGCTAAATGTTGTATTCAATGGTCAGATTAACTGAAAATTGAGCTTTTTGGCAACAAAGATTCAACATGGGTTTGGAGTAGAAATAAGAATGAGTACACTGAGAAGAACTTGAGACCCATTGTTAAGTGTCACGCTCTGGAGGCCCCTCGCCGGCCGCCTCCGTCAGCAGCGGATGTATTTATGTTTGTGCTGTTTTGTTGCGTTGTGTTCGTCTCTCAGGTGGGCAGGGCCCATTAGGGAGTTCGCCACCTGAGGGTCGTTTGTATGTCTATATACGTCTTGCGGGTTATTGTTTCCTTTTATGAATTATCATGGGTTTTGCGTTAGAGCACCCTTTATTTAATAAAACCCCATTGTTCCCTGTGACTGGCTTAACTGCTTCTTTTATTTTCGCTCTTTCCTCGCCCGTCACATTAAGCATGATGGAGGATCTGTGATGATGTGGGACTGTGTTTCTTCAAAAGACCTTATTAGGGCGCATGGTACTGTGGACAGTTTAAATAAAAATCCGCCTCTAAAAATGGGTCATGATTGGCTTTTTCAGCGGAACAATGATCTAAAAAAATAAAAAGTTTAAATAGCACTGCATGCTGGGAAAATGTGTAATATTATATGGGTGTAATACCCATCATGAACATTTGCAGTGATGTATGTTGGCATAGCAGCTTGTCATCACATCCTGTTAGCACAAAATGGAATAGTATGATAATATCTTTGGGATTTGTCTTTTGACTGTTATCAGGTAAATTTACAAAGTACAGCAGAAGACCCTTTGAAGCAGATGTACTTGGGTGTGCACATGTAGCATGTGTAACTGTGTTTCCCAGCAATTCTATTTCAATCTGTGCTACTGGCATTTGGCAGTATGGAGTACATTTGGCTGTTCTTGTACTGGGTAACAAGACCACCCAGCTATGTTGCTGGCAGTGGAATCTTAGGGGCAGGTTTCTGTGTTGGTGAGAAAACAAATAGAGAAAAACAGGATTTCATGTAATACCTCAATTCATCATCTCAGCTGCATCAACTACTTTGTCATTATGTACACTGGCAAGAGAGTTAGCTAATGCTAATGCCGTTAGGTTCAGAAACATTCCCCTCAGAATTAATTAGATCAGCAATTATGTTACTGTTATTATTTGTCACGAAGTAGCACCTGACCCCTCCCTTGGACGTGTGTAGGTGTGGTCTGCGTCTGTTAATCATCCATATATGTATTTCCGTTGGGTGTGGTTCAATGTGCGTGCGTTCATCCGTCTCACCTGTGTCTCGTCTCGTCAATGTCATTCCGTACACTTGGGGCTCGTTTATTTAAATTATATATACGTCTGTCGATGTTGTCAACGTTGCTCGTCTTTTTTGAGTCCAGCTCTGTGTGTGATAAGTGTTTCGTGTTTTTAAGCGCAAACTGCGCTGCCTAGATAGCAAATAAATGTGACGGGCGAAGAGCGCAAAATAATAAGAAAGCGATCACGCCAGTCTCAGGGAAAAAGGAGAATTTAATGGATAACGTGCACCAACTGAAAACCCGTTACACAATCCAAATGAAGGATACAATAACCAGCAGTCAACTGGTACAAAGACAAGACATATATAGACAGATAGACAGACAAACAACCCTCAGGTGTCGAGGATCCTAATAGGCCCCGCCCACCTGAGGGGTGAACACAATGCAACAACAGGACAACATAAACTACTGCCGCTGCAGACAAAGCGGCCAGCAGGGGGCCTCCGTATTGTCACAATAACATGCTATGTGTATGTATACTCGTCTCGGTGTCCTGCCTTCCTTGCAAGCTGACATTATTAATGCTGTTGTGCATTTTATATAGCATAAGTGTTTTACATCTATAAAACAGTTTGAGACAAGGGTAAATAAAAAAATTAAATACAAAAGCAAAGAATAGACAAAAAGACAATGACAAATATAAAATATAAATAAAATATAACAATCTAAAAGACAAATATTTTACTAATAAACGAGAATTCAAGAGAGACCAGAGTAAATTGCTAGTGTGGCTTCTGGAGTTTTCCAGCTAAGCTTAACCTCAAAAGTAAGAAACTTTATTCCTTTATTAGTTTGTGCTGCGTTTTGCTTGTAAACAGATGCCACTGCCTCCCTTATCTTTGTGCCCTTTAATGCTAGCAGATCTAATTACACACTAATATTTGAAACATTTGATCTCCACAGCATCTGCTGAATTCTCTCTAAATACTGGTGTACTGGAGGCTCTTGTTTGTCGTCCTTTTTGCAGTGAAATCAAATGCAGTAATAACACTTGTCAAAACCTGATAAAGCCTGGCCTCAGATGGCAGCTCTGTACCTGCCTTGGAAATATTATGTCATCATAGTAGCTGGGCGTTAGGCTGTGTGCTGGAAACACAGAGAGGAACATGAGAGGAAGAGGAACCAATAAATCCCTGAAGAACCACAAGGCAGGTGATGACAGTCAGTTTTAAGTACTTTGAGTAGTTGTTTTCCAGCCTTTCAAACTGGAATTCTCTTCAGCGCCTAAACGTGGCATTTTCGGTACGCTCCAGCCACTTCAACGAGGGGGTGGAGGGTTGCGGCCAGTCGAATCGTGACTACGCCGTGGCTACCCGAGAGCGGCAGAGGCGCATGCGTGAAGTCTCTGGCCAATCCCGGGCACCTGCTAGCTTCTGGAACCTCGGAGGACGTGTGTGCATGTCTTCACTCCACCAGACTGCATTTGGGCCCTGCGTCAGGGGAGAGCCAGACAGGGGGTGACCATGGCAATGACTAACAGCAGAAAGACAGTTGGGGAAGAGAGTAACTGTATTCCGCTCTGGGATCTGCCTGTGAGTAAAATAAGGCAGAGGCGTTCTCAAAAGCAATCATTCACTGGCAGGCAGGATCGTCTGATCTCCTCTCCAGCCATTAGATCCTTCACCTGAGACACTGAGCTCTCTGCACCCTCACCCCTCAACCCCCAGACAAAAAAGAATAGCCCTGCTTCAAAATACACCACCTAAGTGATACAAAAGGATCAAAAAATTATTTATTTTAATATCACTGGACAAAGTAGCAGCATAGCTGTAGAATGTACATATTATGCTGAGTCACTTTGTCAAGTTATCAAGGACAACCAATGTCCTTTTGACCGGAGTCATTTTCAGCACGTGAGGCTCATTATGCTCCTTACTCAAAGACTCTGGAGAACTTGACAATGAGCCAGGAACTGAAAAGCTAGCTGAGAAGCAAGCGTTTACATCAGAGGATGCCATCAGACCAGCACATTTCCAAACCACATAATAATTACTACCAGTTGTTTATTTGCTTTTCGTCGAAGAAGGCTTGATAGGTGTAGCATGTGCTTAAAAAACAGATAAATATGAATGTTCTGTTTTCTTGGATGCATGGGCTTTGAGGGGTCAAAACCTAGCCAATTTTAGAATGCTTATTTTTGTAGTTGTGACTAAAAATATTTAAGATTTATGCTAGTGGCATAAAATAGTACAGTCGCTGCTAACAATAGTCACCCTGGGTATCTAGACACCTCGGTTCATGTAATGCCACTTTATTCACATAATCCAAAAATGCTTTCAAATGTCACTGAATGCTGCACTTTATGTGCATGGACCGATTTATAGAGCATATTGTACAATTAACGACAACGTTTGGTGATACAGAAATGTTAGAAGCAGTTTCTCAGTCCCAGCACTGAAGTAAGGGTTACAGAGTCTCCTGGGGCAATTCAACTTGCTAGGTGACATCTTAATATCCTAAATCTTTGTCAAGAACAATTTCCGATCTTAAAAAAAAAAAAAAAAAATCATGCAATACATGGTGTAGTTTCCATGGTGAAGTAGGAGGGTTTGGATGACTTTTTATTCTCACCTGACTGTGCTCAGGGCAATTTGATGCTAATGTGAATGAAAAACCCATTAACGTAGCGAAATGCTAACATGCCACAGATGGAGTGATTCACACTCACAGATCCCATTCAGGAAGGTTCTAGAATGAACTGGAGCACGTACGTTCGCCGGTCCACGGGCCTGCCGTCGCGCCACGGTTTTGTGCTCCCGTGAAGCAGTAAGTGGTGCATTGTTCTTGGAGTTGGGAGCAATCACAAACGTAGCAACGTTGGCATGAACGCTACATTTCCTGGCATGAAACAAGCCGCAGAGGAAAGTACTGAATACGAAATTGAGGGAGGGGAGGGAACGATACCCACATAATAAGAGGACTTCAACAATAAGACGAGATTAGACTGGATGGCTTCATGTACAGCTGTAGAATAGGGGAAGGTATCACTTTATAGTCATCTCGAAATAGAGCAACTCTCCCATCATTTCACACCCAGAGGCTCTTTCTGTCCTCTCAATAAATTACAATAGACCGGCCAGTGCGGCAGAATATGAATGTTCGTAGCTCAGCCGGATTCCCCCCGTAGTGTTATGCATTATTCCATATCCATTGTTATTCATTGTAATAGAGACGCCGGCATGATTCTGAACTTCTGACTCTTAGCAGGTGTGTTTTTCGGTGGCCTTTGAGGAGTTGGGGCATTTGATGGACTCTTCAGTGTGTCAGCCACGCTCATCCATTAGCAGCTCTGCGGCATTCACTGTGCACTTGTGGCTGCTTTGGGCTGTGTTTACATGTGGCTGCTTTGGCCTGTGTTTACATGTGGCTGCTTTGGCCTGTGTTTACATGTGGCTGCTTTGGCCTGTGTTTACATGTGGCTGCTTTGGCCTGTGTTAACATGTGGCTGCTTTGGCCTGTGTTTACATGTGGCTGCTTTGGCCTGTGTTTACATGTGGCTGCTTTGGCCTGTGTTCACATGTGGCTGCTTTGGCCTGTGTTTACATGTGGCTGCTTTGGCCTGTGTTTACATGTGGCTGCTTTGGCCTGTGTTCACATGTGGCTGCTTTGGCCTGTGTTCACATGTGGCTGCTTTGGCCTGTGTTTACATGTGGCTGCTTTGGCCTGTGTTCACATGTGGCTGCTTTGGCCTGTGTTTACATGTGGCTGCTTTGGCCTGTGTTCACATGTGGCTGCTTTGGCCTGTGTTTACATGTGGCTGCTTTGGCCTTTGTTTACATGTGGCTGCTTTGGCCTGTGTTTACATGTGGCTGCTTTGGCCTGTGTTTACATGTGGCTGCTTTGGCCTGTGTTCACATGTGGCTGCTTTGGCCTTTGTTTACATGTGGCTGCTTTGGCCTCTGTTTACATGTGGCTGCTTTGGCCTGTGTTTACATGTGGCTGCTTTGGCCTGTGTTCACATGTGGCTGCTTTGGCCTGTGTTTACATGTGGCTGCTTTGGCCTGTGTTTACATGTGGCTGCTTTGGCCTGTGTTCACATGTGGCTGCTTTGGCCTGTGTTCACATGTGGCTGCTTTGGCCTGTGTTTACATGTGGCTGCTTTGGCCTGTGTTCACATGTGGCTGCTTTGGCCTGTGTTTACATGTGGCTGCTTTGGCCTGTGTTTACATGTGGCTGTGGCCAGCTGTCATCTGCTTTCTGCTGCTGTCTTGACTTTGATTTTCTCTTTCTGTCCATTTTTGTCTTTTGCTCCATCTGTCGCCCATCTCTCCCGTCCCTCTCTCTGTCTTCCTCTCTGTCTGTTTCACTGTCTTCCTCTCTGTCTCTCTCTCTCTCTCTCTGACTGCGTTCATTCTCTGGCTGTTGCACTCTCCCCCATTTCTCCCCCATCTCCTTCTTCAACATCCATCTGGCCGCTAATAGCCACAGTCATCATCAGTTCTGCTGCCCCTCCAGGCGATGTAGCCCCAGGCCTCTCACATCTCTCCAATATCTAGCTGAGGTAAAGGCCAGCAGACTCTCTAACACCACCCTCTCCACCTCAACCCCACATTCTTTTCATATCCCTTCAACTCTAAGCATCTCTAGATCGCAGCACTGCTGTGTAACTGTAGCTCTGTTTAAGCCTTCAACCCATTTTAAAAAATTCAGTTACAGGTATTAAACCTAGTCTAGATACATTTAGCCTGCGTTTCTAATTGAGAATTGTATTATTTATGGTTTGCATAAGTGATGAGGCTTTTGCTTTGTTGACTGCAGTGGTAGTGCTGTGGTTCCTAGCCCCTCCACCCTAGCCCCTCCACCCTAGCCACTTGGTGGTGGCTCTTCTTGCTAATCACTGCATCTCTATCCTCACATCTCCGCCCTGCTCCTTCACACAAAAGACTCTGAGTCACTACATCCGATTCTGACTCCACACTCCACTGGAACGCCCCCGCCCCTCATTACCCCCCCGCCGTCGCTTACGTGTGACCTGCCGCAGGGTCACAGGTCGTGATCATGTCGGCAATCCCCCAATCCTGTCCGTGCGCCGGCCCCACACTGCAAACCCACGCCAGAAAAAGAGAGCGACATGAAATGACAGACAGGGCGGATGTAGCTGGGAGGAGGGAGAGAAAGAGATGGAGAGACAGAGAGAAAAAGAGAAAGAGAGAGAGAGAGAGAGAGAGGCAGAGTGCTTCACTGGAGCCAGTCATTTCTGATCGCTGCAACTTTCACCTTTCATTTCCTCCTCTTTCCTTCTTCCTCCTCTCTCTCCCTCTCACACACACACACACACACAGCTTCTGAGATGGCTAAAAAAGTAACTGACGGCATTCCCGTAGACCTCTCCGGTCCCTCGCAGTTCAGATATCTGCTCTCAAAAAAACACACACCAGAATAGAACGCGCATTAGCACAGCTCAGACCTGAGCTTCAGCCAAACCACGGCAGGGTAGACAGTGGAAGAGACAGAGTGAGGGAGAGAGCCCCGTCTCATTAACGCTGTGCGCCCAGCCTGTGTCTCTGCGCTGTGCAAAGAGACAATGGACACAAATAATCGTCATCGTTATTACTCGGGGCTGTTAAAGGGAAACGGATTGCTTCCCAATGTCCTCCTTAAATAAGTCCTGGTGTCAATGCTCCACCCAAAGACACAATATATTCCAATGTATTAGATATATATTAGAATATATCATCTGATGTGTCGTTCCTTACGATTTTACTACTACTACTACTACTACTACATCTACTACTACTAATAATAATGACATCACTTTCCTATATAAAAATATATTGAATGCGGTCTGGTATATTTGACACCGACACTAGATGTGCAGTTTAGTTTTATTGTACCACTAAGGTATATGTAGTATATCCAGGCAACTGGATCCTAATTTCCGACAGTTTGCGGCGTGCAATTTAGCTGTTAATCTATTACAAGTGCAGAATGTGCAAACTGGTGTACTGTGATGTTTCAATACTGACATCTAGTGGACACTGTCAAATTAAGCAGGTTGTTAGGTACAGCATAATTTTCATGCAGAAATGTATGTTAATTTCATTTATTATCTCCCCCCCATATTTTTTATGTCTTTTATTTTGGTATGAATATTTTCCATCTCTCTCTCTCTCTCTCCCTCTCTCCCTCCCTGTTTCTCTGCCTCTCCCATTCTCCCTCCCTCTCTGTCTCTCTCTCACTCTCTGTTTCACTCCTCTTGTCCCTTGTTGAAGGAGGATTCTATGCATCATTTTTGTTGCACGCGCTCAGTGGCCAGTAACCCCTTCCGCACGCAACCAACACGACTGGAACATGACTGCATGCTTTCTGATCAAAAAGTATAATTTGCCATTTTGTGAATTAAACCTTGTTTGATGCAGAGTCTGACGAACTAATATCATTCTGTTCTATTTGTGCTATGTACCTGTGCCGAAGAAAAGTCCGCCTAGAGAAGAATAGTCTTTGTTCTGCAGAAAGATCATATGGACTACATGATTTTCGCCCGCCTTTGTCGTGTAAGACAAGTGTGAGCGGTGTTGCAGGATAGTCTTACATAAATGGGGTGAGCTTGGAAGAGATCCAAGCTCTCCAAGGCAATGGTGTATTAGGTATTTGACTTTTATAAATAGTAGTTCGATTAAAGATGACACATTTGCTCACAATTAATAATCGTGACTAAACATGCAGTGGTCACCTTTATGTCATTATAGTGTAATCTCATTACATCATCATTGGGTCAAATATTGATGACACAATACACGTGTAGCATACAGGAGCGCCAGCACTATATCAATAAATGTTTTCTGCTGTTGCTAGTTTTTTTAGTACAAAAGTACATGACCCCTTTTCCCTAGACTGCCCTGTGTTACTGAGTATATATCCCAGGTGTTCACAGGGGCGGGTGAAGTGATTAGTTATCTGATGTCTGTGAGAAAAACTAGTGTAGACAGGTTTATAGTCTCTTTGAAAATGAGCACCCATATACCTACCCCATGTATATACACTTAGTCCATGTATATACACTTAGCACTTCTATATACACCTAGCCCATCTATATACACTGTGCATATCTATGTAAAACTAGTCCATCTATATACACCCAGCCCATCTCACTGATTACTTCAGTTTAGTATTCAAGTTGGTGGACTGAAAAGGGAAAAAAAACATCTTCAAGCTATTATTGCTCACTTACTAATATTTTTAAAACTAATTTAAAAACGTACTTATTCTCGCAGGCCTTTGAGTCCTGAGCAGTTTGTTAGTCATCTGTTATGTCTGTAGCTATTTTAGTGTGTCATTAAGATGTGCTTTATGTATATTTTATTGTAAATATTCTTACGGGTTCTCTTCTTTTTTATTTTTATTTACTTTTCATGCTTAGTTAGTATTAGCATTTTGTACTTAAATGTCTCATATTTCTAGGTGTGTCATACTGCAAAAATTGTTCAGCACTTTGGTCGGCACTCGATGTCTTTAAATGTGCTATACAAATAAACTGACTTGACTTGACTTGACTTGACTTACAATTAATAACAAGTGCAGCAATAGACAAACACAAAAACACAGAAATGAAAAACACGAACAGGCATGTTTCAGCTAATCACAGTTTGCCAACATAATTACCTGGTCATTAGCACCATCCTGTTTACAGTCTGATGACTAGTGATGGGGTGGTATAACAGCTTTATGCTTTGGTAATGAGGGCATTACCAAACCATCTAAATGATAACCGTAGCTCAAAATATTACCATAATCTTTCCTTACACAATGTCTGTATGTCAGTGTGTATTTTACTTTACTTTATCTGGTCATAGCTAGATAGCCTGTTCGACTTTAGGCTAACAGGTGGCTAACTAATAATCTTTTCTGCTGTGACTCACAGAGGTTGGCATGTGGTGCTTACTAATGTGGTGCTTACTAATGATGTGAGGAAGGATAAGAAAGCCACCCAAGAAAAAGCTCGTCCCCACCAAAAACCAACGTTTAGCCTCCTTTGCACTCAACCGGAGGCTGTTTGTTTACTGCACTAGCGTCACCGGTTTTCATTGAGCAGCCGGGGACGCCTGCCTTGCGTCTATCCGCGGTAGAGACGACTCTGCCCGCATGCGGACACGCTCCTCCTCGCGAACCGGCCCGCGCGCGTGTATACGCGGCCTTGGCGCTGCCGTTAGAGCTCCTCGCGCTGTCCGTGTCTGAACTCCACCGCTTGCCTGTTCACAAACGGGCGGATTGTTGCAGCTGCTTTGAACTTACTTGCCTACTAACCGAAGTCTGTTTCAAACCTTTCCTTAAAGTTCAGTAACCGTAGGAAGAGCATAGGCCGAAGGACTCATCAAAAATAGAATTTAATCCACTTCTGCTTTTGCACTGGCGTCTCGCAGTGCCATGACATTAGGAAAAACTAAAACACGTAAAAACAACCTTCAATTTCTCTCATTTGTTTAGCCTGATATACATTATACTGGTGTGTTTTCTGTGTGGGCTTATATGATTTAGATAGACGGATGAGTTTGAGTGAGAGAATTTTTGAATATAATTCCATATGACTCACAGAAACATGTTTTGATTGACTCATCAGGAAAGGGAAGTACATTTGTGCTCTTTATAGCTCTCTAGAGATATGAACTTTGCACATCAGTGTTGTCTCAAAGTGGATATGCATAAAAGTAATAGTATTTCAGTGTTAATGACCAAGCTCCCCAAACCTCAGGTTAGCACTGGATCTTGTGAATGCCACGGAATCAAAGTCTGTTAGGTCATTTGTTAATCATCACTGTATTTCTTTTCTCCTCTTGTTGTGCAGTTGTTGTAGATTTTTGTGTAAGCCGGTGAATTGTAATTTTCTTTATTAGCTTTACAGAACTATTTCTGATGTTTGAATTGAATCTTGTTGATATAGTAACAGTAACAGGAGTGTAGGTGTAAATAGTGATTCAGTTGTAAGTGTGTTCAGAGGTATTAAGGGCACCAGGGATGATGTTCAGTCGTTTTGTTGTAAAAGGAACAATCACAGGTGGCTTCCAGATTTGCAGTTGTGGAACACATTGTCTAGTGTACCATATCTACAAAACAAATGACTTATATTAAAAGATGAATGATTCTTAACAAAAAAATTCTTAGAAACAGAAATGCATTCGATTTCCAAATAGTCAGAGTGCCTTTTGGAATGAGGAAAATTGCTTTCTGTCTCTTTCACTGTACATACACGCACACACACACACACACACTTAGGTACTCTCAAAAGCAATATTTTTATCAAGAATTGGGAGTTCTACCTGGTTATCTAGCTTGTAAATCAGGTATCTGAAAAGCAGGAGATCAGCTCCGCCTCTTTTGATTGGCCCACCATTCCAGTGCAAACTGGGGAAGAGGAAAGCCACCTCTCAGTTTCCCAGTCTCTCGCTCCCTCGTCCTGACTCCACCTCTTTTGTAACTCAGCAATGTCAGACAAGTGTGCGTCACATTTCCACATGCGGTGCTTCCTCTGGCTGTGCCCAAAGACGACTGAGTCACTATTGTCAAAGAAACTGTGAGGAATTGTAGGTGTTCAGCCACGCACTGAGGAAATGGGTGTGTGCGTGCGCGCGTGTGCGCATGTCCGAGACTAGGGGCATTATCGCACCCGACCGGTCTGAACGGGAACTCTTGGTGTCAGCAAGACGGTAAGTTTACAAAATCTACTTACCTAGGAACATCTACAGACATCTGCGCTAGTTATCTGTGTGTGGCTCCTTCAAGTGGACCAGGTTTGATTCTGAGATCTCTTCAACAAAGTCTCGTTTGCTGAATATTGGAAGTGTGTTGGAAGTTCTGTCAGTGAACTGGGGTTTAGATGTATATTGCCATGATGCTCATGACCAAGGCGTTAAATTACATCATGTGACAAGGTGAAGGTGAAGTTGGGAGCTTATTGTAGCTTGTTGGGGAAAGATCAGGAAGTGTGGAAGTTTGCTTGAATGCTACATGTGATAAAGAGTTTATGAGAGAGCTGTGAATGTGTAACTGATGCAGAGAAGAAATGTGATAATGAATGGGCGTAGCACTGGAATGTGTGTGTGTGTGTGTGCTTCATGCACAATACCCGCCCCCCCCCGCTGACATGTATACAGCACTACAGTGCAATCCTATCAGACGAGCCTGTCTGAAACCACCACGCTGTAGGGTGCGGTGTGTGGACGTGCTCAGGTGAACAACAGGACAAAACAAACCAAGTGTTTCCTTTGACAGCGGCAGACCTCTCCAAGCCGCCATGCACACGCGCTCGAGAGATCCTTCGCAAAGATGATCAAGAGAGGAAGTGAAGGCAGAGTGAACAGAGGGCACAGGTGGAGGGGCACAGGTGGAGGGGCGGTGATGGAGGCGGCCTGGCAGGACCGGATGCCGCTGCAAACACTTTTTATTCAGGTGGCATTAACACAGCCAGCTGGTGGAGCTGCCAATCACTTGCAAGCAACACAGCGTCACACGTTAAGGAATACTGCAACAGAAAACAGCGTTCCAGTAATAAAACCAACCTTCATTAGGGCATGTGAATTCAGCTGTAACGTGTGCCTGCCCTGGGGGCCTGTCACTGCATTTGACTGCAGTGATGTTAGTAAGGAGATAAGGTCTTAAGCGGCATCCTAGACATCTGCGTGGGTGTGTTACGCAGGCATAGTTTGTGTTTGTTTTCTGTGGATGTTTCCTCGAAAATGCGAAGGAAAAAAAGGATCAGGATATGAGCAGAAAGCGTGTAATTTCCTTTATTTAAAGAGGATCCGTTCACTCAGGTCTGTCAGGAGAAGGACCCGCACACTGGCTTCACCCACATACTGGCCCAGCGAGCTCCAGGCGGATTCTGTTCACGCTGAAAAATGGTACATGTGAGAAGGGGTTAGCTGTGGTCTGTTGCGGCTGGCACGAGCGTCTGGCAGGGACCGCAGATGAACTCCCTGCCCATATTTATCCGTCCTTTGGATCTCACATTTGGCAGCTGGCTGGCATCGAGTGAACCTAGCTGCCGGTGCCCGTCAGCATGGCAACACACTGCACCGGTTCACCTCTCCTGCAGGGCTGAGCTTCACTTTAACACACACACACACACACACACACTCTTCTCACCTAACTTCGTACTTTATCTTGGTGTTTGGAGAAACATCACAGAACCCACGTTGCACCGTATTCCCATCGTGTTAAGTACGCGCTAAAAAAGAGCCAATTATAGGCCCCCTACCTTCTCTTGCGTAACTTGGCAAAAGAAGAAAAAACAAACCTGGATGAGATGCCATCCAGACGGGTTGCGTGCTGCTCCGTATACCTGTGTGTTTTGGCACCATGTGGGAAGGGGGTTCCCCCCAAATGTGCTAGCTTGGCTTGGCTTGCTCTTCAAATACGCGTTCGTATATTTTGGGGCGGTTCTTGGCTTTTTGGTTAGGATTTAATGACATCGCGTAGCCTCGTGTAGTCTAGCCAGAGGCGATCCACAAATGTTTGACAGCGTGTTGGCATGTATTGAAACGGAGCAAAAAGGCTTTTTGTGTTTATGACTCATTTCTGGGGTTATTTTAGTGTGAGCAGCTAAATGACTAATTGGGAGGTTTGTCTCATTTTATCATTTTGTAACCATATTGTAAACTGAATTTCCTTGTTGAATCCTGTAAAACCAGGAAATATTATGCACATTTTGCACATTCCTGCATATAAAGATGCCTGAGTCTTGAAAAGCGTTTGATTGTCATGTATACGTTTATATTTGTAGCATTTGGCAGACACCCGTGTCTGGGGTGAGAAGTGAAACCATATCCTCGTTCTGCCACAAATAGGTTAGTGCTGGGAACACGATCGTTCTAAAGAGGGGTAGAACACAGGGTAGAGCAGAGGGTAGAACACAGGGTAGAACAGAGGGGTAGAACACAGGGAAGAGCAGAGGGGTAGAACACAGGGTAGAGCAGAGGGAAGAACACAGGGTAGAGCAGAGGGTAGAACACAGGGTAGAGCAGAGGGGTAGAACACAGGGTAGAGCAGAGGGTAGAGCAGAGGGGTAGAACACAGGGTAGAGCAGAGGGGTAGAACACAGGGTAGAGCAGAGGGTAATGTCATTTAGATCATGTTGTTTTGTGTTATTTTGTGTTTTTAAAGTGCATATTTAAGTGTGAAGTGACTCAGGGAAGAATTGACTGTATAGTGTTTGAAGAGTCTCAATCCACCAGCTGGATGCCAGGACAGAGAATCTTGAAGCATGTCATCTGTTGCTTAAGGCGCGGTGACACAAACCAATATTAAAAGCGCTCCATCTAATCTACAGTGCGGCGCCGTTTCAGGAAGTCCGATTAATCCGCCCGTACATTTCGTTATCTAGGGAAAAGTCGGCTGGGGCGCGAAACTTGCTGAGCAGGTCACTGCAACATTCCGACCAGACGCGTGTTTTCTCTGCCCCAGCGAAAAGTGAAAGTAAACCAACTACATCTGTGAAAAGGATGAGTGAATGAAACAAGTGTGTGGGACCCTGAACCTGAGGCCCCTGTGGCGGTAATAGGTCGCTCGGGAGGAATCTGAGTGGTTATGGTTACAGAAGTGCAGCTCTCACCCCCCCGGTGGGTATTATGGGTAATGGGCCTTGCAGCAAAGGCATGATGGCCTGCCATTTCTAAGGTCATAGCCCAGTTCCTCCACTCCTGCCCCCTAGGGCAGTCTCTCGGTGCCTCTCCACTGCTCTAAAACAGCGTGGTGTAAGGCATGAAGTGGGTTCACAAAAGCGCGAGGTTAGCATCGGTGCGGACATTGTCAGCAACGTTTCAATGATGTGCTTCTGAATGCTACTGCGGTCCTGTCCCTGAATTTGCTTTACTAGGTTGCTCTTTTTGTTTTACTGTTTTTATGAAATATGTTTGTTGTCCAGTTATACCTTCTCTGAAGGATTCGAGGAGAGCGACTGAAATATTTTCAGAAGGATTCAAGGGGCCTGTCAGCGAGCCTCTGACCAAATACACACAGCGCATCAACACACTGATGAATCATTCTGCTAGAGAACCCCAACGAAAGAGCTGGAGGATTATTCTGAGTCTTCACTTCTGTGTCACATACTGTGTACACTGACTGCCTACTTCATTCGAACCACCTCCTATAAATCTTTTGCTCTGTATATAGCAGTAATGATCATCTTCTGCACACGCTGTTCTGAGCTACTGCGTCGGCTGAGTTGATCGTCAGTCACATCACCTTACACCACTGTGTTATGGGGTAATTTTCTCACACTTGGCTGTTATAGCTGTTACTGACTGTATGGCATTATTGCGTTTCGAAATGTCCGTATATGGACATTCGCCCGGATATTCTGCTGCACGTCGGTTTTCATTTGTATGAAGTCGGTTCTGTGAGGTAAACTTGTAAATCTGAGTTTATTCTGTTTTTCTACTGGTACTCAACACTGGGGGTTGCAAAGAACATGTCATTGTATCTTTAGGGTGGCTGTGAAGACGTGATAGTCGATTGTGGCCATTCGTATTGCCTGTGTTATCGGGTTCAGGTTTGTGGGGTTTTGTGTGGGTGTACAGTGTCTCTTCTGCAGCGTGACGTGTCCTGCTGCCTCTAGTCCCGTCTTGCTGGGTCAGGCCCCAGCCGCAGGACTGATGCCGACCCGATATCGCTGGTGTTGGGTACCGTTCCTAACGCAGTGGTCTCGCTGGCGGGTGTGGCAGGGGTGTGAGTGCTCTGGCCATGGTTCTTCACACGTGTCCCTACTGAGGCGAGAGGGACACGCTGTGTACGGCAGCTGTTTACGGCAGCTGTTTACGGCAGCTGTTTACTACAGCTGTTTACCAGTGGTGGCGTGCTTAGACACTGACCGCTGAGGAGGAGTTACAGCACCCGATTGGACGTAGCCACAGGTAGACTGTAGCCACAGGTAGACTGTAGTCTCTGGTATTCCTAATAACAAGTAATAAACTTGGTGGCGATTGTCATTTTTGGCAAATAGAAAAACAGGTTCCTTGTAGTCCTGAGGGGAAATCTAACCCATGTACACCATAAAGCTGTAAAGACAATGGTCTGACATGTCTGTGTTGCAGCTATATAATTAATACACAGGTTCCCAGTGTTAGAACATCTGTTGTCAACATTTAATTAGGGTCACTAACCATCACTTATCACAAGGGACTTGTGCGAGAGTAAATCTTAACGTGCTCACTAATGGTCTTCTTCACTGACCAGACTCAGGCTGCAAACACTTGATGGGTCAAACGAATCATCCACGCAGGTCCTGGAGGGCCCGTCACCAGCTCATCGTGAGCCGCACTCGTCTTCCCTTCCGTTTGCCCGTCGTCGGCCGAGCGAAGGTGGCGAACGCACCGTGCCGCGTAAGCGACGGGGGTTTTTTCTCTCGCTCCGTGTCGGCCCTGACCTCGCCGGTTCTGCTGGCGCCGCTCTCCCGCCTTTCTCTCTCATTATTCACGCCGCTTCGGGGCTTGAGGCTGTGGGTTTTAACAGGAAAGTCCCTGAACTTTTCAGCGGCCCAGTCAAAGGAGCATCGTTGTTTCACAGCTGAAGCTTTCACTTCGCTTTCCCGGGAGTGAGAGTGTGCGGTTTGGAGGAGATAATCCAACAATACACACGAGGCTTCTGCCTCTGCCTGGGACTCACTCAGGCTATAAAAGGGATTTTGCTTTATGGTGGAGCAGCTACAGTACGTGGGGAACATTTGGTGTTATTGTGGAACAGCTACAGTACCTGAGGTACATTTGCATGCTAGTGGTCATTACGTAGTGCCGCATCATGCATATTTGAATATTTTTTGTTTATTTTGTTACTAGTTTCCAACCTTTACGGCTCAGATCCAGCAGAAATGAACACAGCAGTAGTGGTGTGTTTGCGTGCATTTAAAGCTGTAAACCGTATTTGTAGACCTTGGTCTATGCTCTTGGCAAATGAAATACTCTGAGTTTTCCCAACCCGCAACTTATCCAGCAACATGAACAGCCACTGTATTAAACCTCTGTAACCATAGCAACTCCATTCTCTCTCTGTCTCTAAAGACTGTCTCTCCTCCCACACTGGTTTCATGGCAACTGTCTCCAAGCAACCCTGATTCCTCCTCTCCTGTGTGTATGTGTGGGTGGTCAGCAAGTGTGGGAGGAACAGGGAATTGAACAAGGTAAAAAAGGAGAGCAAGGGAGAAGTAGACACACACACACACTCACACCTTCACACACACACACACACACACACACCCACACCCACTCACACCTACACACACTCACACACACCTACACACACTCACACACATGCTCATGCACACATACACACTCACACATACACTCACACCTACACACACACGCACATGCCCACTCACACCTACACACACTCACACACATGCTCACGCACACACACACACTCACACATACACTCACTCTCACACACACACGCTCACACACACACACACACATTCATGCTCACACACCCACACGCACGCTCATACACACACACACACACACTCACACACACACACCCACACACACACATCCACACACAGGCCCACACACACATGCACGCATACACACACATACATTAGTGCTTGCCTATATGGTTTAGTGTTTCTTCAGAAAATTCACAATTTGAATGACTTAATTGTTTGTAATCACCACTTTGGTATTCACATTAACTTAAAGGTGTTATCTTCAAAACAGACCACAGTGATAGCAGGCTGATGTCACAGCAGTAATAACTTTGTCCTTTGGTACACTTGCCGCAACAGCCTAAGTGTTTTTTTCAGCAGTGAATACGCTCGGTGCGCTATAACACGCTGACAGTGGTAATGTCAGCCTCCAACCAGATAAAACAACTGAAGTTCAACGTCCAGCCCGAGGAGCGGAGCTGTGGACACGCCCTACGAGCAGCGACCCGTCGCAAAGGTTCCGTGTGAGGGAGGTTGTGTGACCGAAGCTCCCTGGGCCCGACAGACCGGGCAGGCGAGTGGGCATGACTGGAAACGCCGACTTCCTGCGCCGTCCCTCAGCGCCGCACAAACACAGGAAACTATGGCCTCCGCACTCAGAAACATGGAGAGGACAAAGGAGGGAGCAGTGGGACGAGGACTGGCTGTTAAAATCCTTTTAAAAGGATTTACGCTCGGTCATTTCTAAGCTCGTATTATGTTTATGTTGGCCATATAAGGCTAAAGCATGTGAGAATGTGCTGAAAGCAGACGACACTTGCACAACTGGCCTCTGCATTAGCAGGTCTCACGCACTCTCTCCGCAAGCCGGTGACTTTTGCACAATGCTAAAATACACTGTACTTAACCAGAAAACTCAAAGGGGGGGGGGGGGCTAAAGTTTGAACATGTGACCAGGTGGTGACGACCTCCTGACCTCCAGAACACTAAAAAAAAGGCTTAATGTCGCAGAGTGGATTGTTAAACAGCCTCCATTTAGCCTACCTGGGAGCTAAACCACCTGGGAGCTAAACTACCTGGGAGCTAAACTAAGAGAGCTAAACTACCTGGGAGCTAAACTTGCTTATATTTGAATGGGAGAAAACGAGAGGGACGCACTTAGCACGCTTCAGCATGGATCGGGTGTACGGCGTTGTTTAAACTGCAGCGCACTGACAGAAAACAGGAAATGAGTCTCGCTCGTTAGCCCCTGGTTAGAGTCAGAAGGCACGTCTGGATCCAAGAAGTACACACAACCTGTGTTTCCAGAAACGCGTGCCAACGCATGCGAGACATGACAAATGCAGGTGAAGAGGAGGTGAAGGGGGTGTGGCTTCAGGATGATGTAAGGAGCGCGGCCTTGTGGGCCGTGATTTCGACGTCGGCATAGTTACAGTCTTCCCTGTTGGGCCTTTTGGCAGTAACAGACGAGACTTACAGGTGGCAGCAAGTGTCATGTGGTGGTGATTTTTCGAGGGTTGTGGTTCGTGTATGTGTGTGCGCTCTAGTGCTACCCAGCAGGATAAGAGATGTGCTCCAAGAAGCTCAATTCTATTTCAGAAGCTCAACTGAGTGACATCAGAGTTATGAACTAAATTCCATTTTCAGTCTGTTTACATTTGTGACTAGTTTACTTCTAGATCAGCCACCTACAACTAAAGGGGAGCTGACACAGAAAGCCAAGTAATGGAAGGTTTTTATTTAAAAAAGGCACTTTTCAGTTATTGGCTTGGCTGCTTTACCTTGTCTCAAATAAGTAATTAGTAAGAATTATTTGTGTATTACTCATTTTTCAGTCCTAACATAATTATAGCTCTCCACAGTGTGTTATCTAGGATTAAAAAGTGCAAAGTCGGTGGAAAATGAACAATGGCTTGAGACGTCGAATTGCTTGAGCAGGTGATTTTTATCTTGTGCTGTTTTTATAGAGTGTTGGCTGTTTCAGATTTGAAAATTCCCCCCCTTCTTCTCCCCCCTCACTTTCCAAATATAGTGTTGAGGTGGAGACTCAAGCATCGGAGTCGAGCCCCTTCTCAGACAGCGGCAACACCCCTTACTCCCGCCGCTCGGATCGCTACGGTGACGGCAGCTGCGGCCCGCCCGGCTCCCGGGGGCCAGTGGTGGCCCCTCCGAGCCCCGCCAGCCTCGCCTGGGCCCAGCGCACCCGCAACCAGCCGGCCAGCCTGGCCCTGCGCAAGCAGGAGGAAGAGGAACACAAGCGCTGCAAAGCCCTGTCAGACAGCTATGAGCTCTCCACGGACCTGCAGGACAAGAAGGTACGGCCGCTTCGCTTCGTTCGTTTGAAATGCGGCCGCTGGCGTTTCTGAGTTTCGCGTTCGCAGGCTTTTTATATCGCCGGAACGAGAAACACGAGAACGGTCGGGGGCCGTGGTGCGTTTTTATTTCCTCCTCAGGGATGTTCTTGAACAGGAAGGGGAGGGGAACGCTGCCATCTTTAAATAACATCTTTAGGCTGGGAGGGCTGATCTAGGATCAGATTCCTCGGTGCTTGTACAAGAGTGGCCTGGCATAGGCTGGGTGTGTGTGTCCCGTTCGTTGGCATGCGCAGTGTGTGTTAGCCGTCCGGTCCTTCTTCATCGGCGATCGGTGCAGCTGGGGGATAATTATTCATCAGCGAAGAGGCAGAGACCACAAACACTATTTGCTCAACCTTTGTGGGTGGGGGACCTTGTCGTGTCAGCCAGCAATGGTGTCGAAAGTCATAAAAAATAAGCTAAATCAGAACCTACAGCCACATTATTATAGCACTCGAGTATTAATGGTGTGTTGGTCTTTCACAGATAATATTCTGTGACGGGTAGAGTGATCTACAGTATATAATTCTTCTATAAGTCTATAACTCTTCTAAAATGCATCTATAAGTATACCTAATAGTGTGGCTGATAAATGTAGTTACAAGGTAGCCATTCTCAGTTAAAGCCCTAGAAGTGATCGTCACCACACGGAGGTTTCGACGCCCGAAAATGATCATTTTGTGGTGTCTGACTGCCCGTGAACTCCACGCCAGAGATAAGACCATGTGGCAAGAGGACAAGCTTTTAGCAGCCACAGCAAATAATAGGCATTTCTTTCAATCTTACCAAACTAACCCTAACCCTAACCTAACCCTAACCCTAACCTAACCCTAACCCTAACCCTAACCTAACCTAACCCTAACAATAACGGATATTAAATGATGAATATGAGTGTGTATGCTAGATTCATTTGAACAAGTTAGTCAAGGGATACTGCATCTTAAGCTGAAACAAGGCAGAATTAACATGTTTACCGACTGTGATGTCAAAGGTTACAACAGTCTATCAATCATGGCATCAGGCACTCTATGATTGTCATGAGCAACCAGTTGACCAATGGAGGACTATTTACCAAATGCACATAAATCAGTTTGAATTCGTATTTTTCATGCCCCACGCGGCTGCCATTTGCAAGGATAAAAAGTTCGCCGTGTGCTAAGAATTGACTCAGAACCAGCTGGTCCATCACTAGAGCTTTTATATGACTTGGGCATTTGAAACGAACTGACCAGAACTGGGCTGATTAAGTCGGTGCTGACAGACCTGACGGGCGTCGTTGCAGGTGGAGATGCTGGAGAGGAAGTACGGAGGCTACTTCCTGAGTCGGCGGGCGGCACGCACAATCCAGACGGCCTTCCGCCAGTATCGCATGAACAAGAACTTCGAGCGCCTGCGTAGCTCTGCCTCCGAGAGTCGCATGACACGCCGCATCATCCTGTCCAACATGCGCATGCAGTACTCGTTTGACGACCGGCAGCCCCAGGCCCAGAGCCTCCACAGCCCGGGCATCGGCCCGCCGCACTCCCCGGACCTGGAGCCCGGGTCGCCCTCACGCCCAGGCGACTACACCCACCTGGAGGACTCCTTCTCCAAACAGGTGAGGGTACCGCTCGGACGGCCGGTCGTTTCAGATTATACGTTCCGGCTGGTCGCGTTGCAATTGGCGAGATTCGGCATTAAGATGGATTAAAAAACGGAATCCTGACAGGTCCTGGCGGACGTGGTAGAGCTTTGTTTTCTTCGTAATTTTTTTTTAGGTTAAATCCCTGGCTGACTCCATCGACGATGCTCTGACGTGCCGGCCGAGCAGGGAGGACTCCCAGGAGGGCATCGGGGACGGCAGCGGCGTGGTGGACGACTTTGGCGAGTGCATCTGGAGCAGCCACAGCCACCCTTCGCTCCGGCGAGGCATGGGCGAGCGGGAACGCAGCGGCACGGGCGGTGGCCTGAGCATGCACGAAGACAGCACGGCCACCTCCTACAGCGACGTCACCCTCTACATGGACGACGGCTTGCCGTCCTCGCCCCTCTCGCTGGACCGAGCCCCGAGCAGCACGGACACGGAGTTCTGGGGCGGACTTGGGAGCGGGGTCGGGGGACGGGAAGACAGCCGTGACACCGAGGGGGGCGGGAGCAGCAACAGCCGGCGCAGCACGCCGTGCACGGAGTGCCGAGATTACCGCCTACGGGGCGCGCACTTGCCCCTGCTCACCATCGAGCCGCCCAGCGACAGCTCGGTGGACATGAGCGACCGCTCTGACCGCGGCTCCCTCAGCAGGCAGCTGGTATACGAGCAGGACTCGGCCGGTGGGTCGCCCCAGGGGACGCTGAAGCACAACCCCAACGCCCGATCCGCGTCATCCAGCGCCGCCCAGGGCCAGGCCCGCCCAGCCATACGCCAACTGCCGTCGCACGTTCCGCACCACATGGCGCACCAGCACCACCACCACCACCACCACCACCACCACCAGTACCCCGACACCCCGTCTTCCTCCTCGTCCCCACAGCAGCCCCCGGCCACGCCGCTCTCGTCCTCCTCCTCCGCTCCGCTGCCCCCCGGTGGCCTGGATCAGCAGTGCTGCTCGGATGGGGACAATGACTCGCTGAACTCCACCACGAACTCTAACGAGACCATCAACTGCAGCTCGGGCTCTTCGTCCCGGGACAGTCTGAGGGAGCCGATGCCCCCGCTGGGCAAGCAGACGTACCAGCGGGAGAGTCGCCACAGCTGGGACTCGCCCGCCTTCAACAACGACGTGGTGCAGAGGAGACAGTACCGCATTGGCCTAAACCTCTTCAACAAGTAAGCAGAAATAAAGCCTTTTAGAACAACAGTGGATCCCCAGAACTATATTCTGCAGAAATAGAAAATGAAAACTACAAACTAGAAAACTTTAACATTTCAGAGTTCTGAATACAAGAACTAAACACAGTCCCACAGAAACAAAAAATGTAATTGCTTTCTAATCTGTGCATATCAGTTTTGTTTGATTGCCCCTCGTGGTACACTGCAGTGACCTGTTTGACCTACTCCGACTGTCACCCTGGACAACAGGAAACCAGAGAGGGGCATCCAGTACCTGATTGGCCGCAGCTTCGTGTCGGACACGCCCGTCGGCATCGCCCGCTTCATACTGGAGAGGAAGGGGCTGAGCCGACAGATGATTGGAGAGTTTCTGGGCAACAGACAGAAGCAGTTTAACAAGGACGTACTGGAGTGAGTCGTCCTGGGAGGCAGCAGACACAAACACACACACACACACACACACGCAAATGCATGCATACATACACAAACACACAAATGCACATATACAGAAACACGCACACAAACAATGTCCTGTAGAATTAAAGAGAATGCAGTAGCGGTTCAAACGAAACAGAACGATAGAATACAGAAAATGCATGCTAATGTTTATACTGTAATATGCAGACAGTAGACCTTCAAGAATCTGCTTGAAATCTGATTACGTATCCGAAATCCGATTACTGGTCTTAAATATAGTTAGAAATAAGTGATCTAACTGAAGCCAGAAGCGGCCATACAGACTGTGTATTGTATCCTCTGTGTGTTGTAGCTGTGTGGTGGATGAGATGGACTTTTCCGGGATGGATCTAGATGATGCCCTGCGGAAGTTCCAGGCCCAGATCAAAGTACAGGGAGAAGCCCAAAAAGTGGAACGGCTTATCGAAGCGTTCAGGTGTGTGTGTGTGTGTGTGTGTGTGTGTGTGTGTGTGTGTGTGTGTGTGAACTAAAGCACACTGTCTGTGTAACCATTACAAGATTTCACACAGACTCTCAACAGTAGTACTCAATTATAAATATATAGTAGTTGTTTATTATATGTATTTAGCAGCCATTCTCTCTGTCTCTCTCCCTTTCAGTCAGAGGTACTGTGTGTGTAACCCAGCGCTAGTGCGGCAGTTTCAGAACCCTGACACTATCTTCATCCTGGCCTTTGCCATCATTCTCCTCAACACAGACATGTACAGCCCTAGTGTCAAACCAGATCGAAAGATGAAGTTGGATGACTTCATCAAAAACCTGCGAGGTGGGATTCCAATCATGTTTGTGTTCACAGACACGCATACACACACACACACATGCACAGATGCACGCACGCACGCAGACACACACACAGACACACTGACACACAAAAACAGACGTGCACAGACACACACACACACACACGTACAGACTAATTGCGTCATATCATGTCAGCCTTGATGGAACATTCACTCAGTTTAACGAGGAGCATGCACTACACTAAAGGAACCTTCACCTGATACGGCAATGAATTTAGCATGGCCTCATTTATGAAATGCTAAATCTCTCATTATTAGCATCCTTAGTGTATATCTGCTTATACATCATATCAGATTATTACACTTTGAAGGAATTTTCATCCAGTATATCTAATAGTAAATTAATTCCATGCAATGCTAACCTTCCCCTAGCAGTCTTCCTTGTTAGCAGTAATAGCATCACGCTATTTATTTAAAGAAAAACAGCTGAATAGCTGACAGAATATAGAGAAGATTATTAAATAAAAATGTACAGCCTTAAAAGTCTTCTGTCCCTCAGGAGTGGACAACGGACAGGACATTCCCCGTGACCTTCTGGTGGGGATCTACCAGCGCATCCAGAAGTGGGAGCTGAGGACCAACGATGACCACGTCTCCCAGGTCCAAGCGGTGGAACGAGTCATCGTTGGCAAGAAACCAGTGAGTATCCATGCCAACAGCGAAGCCTTTAAATGCACTGATGGTCTGATTGGCTGTTGCCATCCATCAAACTTCTTCGTACGTTCTTCGTACGTTCTTCGCACGTTCTTCGTACGTTCTTCGTACCTCTGGACTGAGCTCTTTGAACGTGCCTGTCCTGCAGGTCCTGTCTCTTCCTCATCGCAGGCTGGTGTGCTGCTGCCAGCTCTATGAGGTCCCGGACCCCAATCGGCCCCAGCGTACTGGAGTCCACCAGCGAGAGGTCTTCCTCTTCAACGACCTGCTGGTGGTACGTCCGCCGACCGCCGACCGCTTAAAAACAGCAGACACGCTAGTTTTCCTAGCGGGTGAAGTGTGACTCTTATGTTGCTCTCCTTCTGGTTTGTGTCTGAACGGCTAGGTGACGAAGATTTTCCAGAAGAAGAAAACGTCCGTGACATACAGTTTCCGACAGTCCTTCCCTCTGGTGGAGATGCAGGTTCACATGTTCCAGAACTCCTGTAAGATTTAGTTACTGTGTTCGTTTGCATTAAAAACACACGTCACCTTTGGTTATGAAGATCAGAATAATAGTGTCCTCAAAAGTGCCATAAGTAGAACAGCTGTCAGTGTTGGACCGTCTGACGTGTCCTCTCTACTTCTCCCTCTGTCAGACTACCCTCATGGCATCAGACTAACGTCGGCCATCCCGGGAGGCGAGCGTAAGGTCCTGATCGTGTTCAATGCACCGAGTCAGCAGGACCGCACGCGCTTTGTCAGCGACCTGAGGGAGAGCATCGCCGAGGTGCAGGAAATGGAGAAATACAGAGTGGAGTGTGAGTATAGCCCCCTCTGCTGGTCACATCTGTGAACCACACATGCCTTATTAGGTTCAGAGAGACCTGTAAGAAAGACATTCACATAGTCCCAGTGTTTTTCGACCCCAGTGCTTTGAAATACTTATGACGGAAACCTAAGGGTAGTTTATTTAACAAAATAGCTAATGCATGGTTCGCTGTAATTAAAGAGTTCACCAGTGCTACCGCACTACAGTCGCCAGTGCACACGTAACGTTCGGGCCGTCTTTCTCCCGCCCGCAGCTGAGCTGGAGAAGCAGAAAGGCGTGATGCGGCCCAGCCTGCTCAGCAACAGCGTGGCGGGCGGGGCAGTGGGCGGGGTCAAAAGCGAGGTGGTGAATGGCACCATGGGAAGACCCGGCCTGGAAGACAACTACTCGCCTTCCGAGGGTTTGAAGCGCACTGCTCTCAGCTCGTCACTGAGGGACCTGTCTGATTCAGGTGAGCGTCGCTAGCGTCCCCGCTAACACCACCAGACGACGCGCTTAACGCGACGCGCGTGGCCGAAGTCGTTACGCTTGACATGTGCTAACTGCGTGCAGGGAAACGCGGTCGCAGAAACAGCGTTGGTTCCCTTGACAGTACAATGGAAGTAAGTCTGAGTGGAGCAGAGGTCTGTATCTTTAGCTTTCGCCCAAAACCCCCCTCCATCACCCAAGTGACCCACCCTGCCTTCCTCGCATGTCTGCCTGAGGACACCCCGCACCCAACCCCACCCGAAATACAAAAGGGAAGCCAACGGGTCTTCCTCGCATGCGTCTCTACCATCTCCACAGACCCGGCGCCCATAATCGTCCGTCTCTGTACCCCATGCCTGAGTGTGCACGGTGAAATGATCCCCGCTAGCGTATCAGAATGACGGTGTGACGGCAACGTAACGTGTCGGAATGATGGTTTGCTGTGCGTGTGCTTGGACGCGGGAGGAGAAGCTCGGAGTGACCTGCTGAGTCTTGATGGCCCTTCAGTAGCAGATCTGTGGATCGACTTTTGCGAGTGCCGTGATGGAATTGCACTTTGTGTGTGGTCCTGTGTGCATGGAGCCATCAGCTGTGTTCGGTGTTCACTGTTGCTCATGATCCACCATCTGCATCTGTCGTGTTGTTTGTGTTTTTAATGGCCACTGTAATTACTGTGTGCTGCGGAAATGAGGTTGTTCCATGACTCTAACCAACTCACCCATTTCTCCTCCCCTGTCCTATGAAACTGTCACACTCTCTACCATCTTCTGCCTGTTTCCACACTTTGGATGTCCATCCTTCAATGTTCCACTTCTCGCTCCTGTTGGACATTCTCGCCCCCAACACCTTCCCTCATCCTGGTCATCCTTCCTGTCCCCCCCCCCCATGTCCTTCTGCCCCTGCCTCCCCCCCCCCTGCCCCTGCCCCCCTGCCCCTTTCCCCCCTGTCTCTCTTCCACCCTCCCCTTCTTCTCCTCTCCCCCCACTCTCTTTGTCTTAGGGTTCCATCATTAGCAGTCCGCGGCCTCACCAACGCTACCCAGTAGCCACTGTTCTCCCGGGCTGCTATGGAGCCGAAGACTACCGGCCCCACCGCCCCATCCTGAGCCCCGGAGTAGTGGGGGTGGGGGGTGGGCCGGGGCAGCAACATACCACACCTGCGACGCCTGGCACTGGGCCAGCCTCCGGCAGCAGCAGCAGCAGCGAGAGAGGGCCGTCTGGGACGACCAGCGGGACGAGTGCGGCCGGTTCCTTCCTGGGCTCCCTGTTTGGGGGCAAGCGGGCCAAAGCGCCGGGCCCTATCATCCCGCCGGGGCCACCCTACCCCGCCCCTGCGGCCCCACCGAGCGGCGCCGGGCCGCCGCCCCTCTCCCCTACCTCCCTCTCCTCGGCGGAGGCCGGGGGCCCTTCCAAGATCCAGGCCCTCCACGCCCAGTACTGCCACGTGGCGGGCGGCAGTGCGGCTGGGCCGCCCCGCCCCCTACTGCCACCCGCACCAGCGCTACCACGTGCAGAGCGCACCCTCCTGTGGCCGGGCCACCAGCACCCCACGCTGCAGCGGGTCACACTGCCCCGCCGGCCTCTCCCCAACCCCTCCGCGCACAGCCCCTACGCGCCGCTCGTCCCACCTACTACGCAGGGTCGCTACGGGAGCTCGGGCAACATGAGCTCGGCGTGCGGGCAGCCTCCCCCCCTTTCTCCTCACTCCCCACTATCCCAGCACCCCCAGTTTGCCCTCTTCCACACGCAGCCTTCACACTCGGCCAGAGGGGGCGCCGGCGTCAAGGCGCCGCTGACGCTGTCGCATTCGCAGCCCCACCCGCTCGCCCACTCCCACGCCCACCCCCATGCGCCACACTTCGTCTTCGCCAGCCCGCCGCCGCCGCCATTCCCGGCCCCCATGCAGCCGCCCCCTCCACCCACCGCGCCGGCCGCCAACGCCCACCACGCGCCCCCGGCCGGCCCGTATCTGCCCCAGTATCCTCCGCTGTCCTCCATCCCCCCTCCCCCCCCCCCACTCCCCTTTACCCCCCCCTTCCTGCCCCCTTACCCCTCTTACGCCTCTCTCCCCTCCCCCCCTCCAGCACCCCGCCCCGCCACCGCCGGCCGCTCCCGCGCCCCAGCCCCCGGGACCCTCGCCAGGGCAGACTGGAGCCGCACCTGGTGCGACCGGTACGGTCGACCGGGCCAAATCCAAACCTACCAACCGGATCAGCACGGTAGTGTGAGCAGGGGGGCGGGGAAGTCGCGGAGCTGGGGCTCGCTACGAGGCCCCCTGGTGGTGGGAGGAGGGACTGCAGAGAGATTGGAAGACGTGGGAGGCGGCCGGGCCAGGGCAGAGAGCGGCACTGGCGGCAAGAAGAAACGCAACCTGCTAAGACTCTGTTACTTCCACCTGCGCTTCCCCCAAGTGTAGAGAGAGATGGGTGTGAGAGCCAGCGCTCATGGGAATGCCCTGCACACTAAAAGACGCGCTGTCCACAGAAAGATCAGTCACCCTACAGTCGATTACAGTACAACATCCAGAACGATCAGCGCGATCAAAAGACACAACTGCCTTTAATTACAACGCGTTTCTCACCTTTTCCCACTCCAAATAAATTAGTTATAGACAGAAAAAATGGACAATAGTATTAGACGCTATGGATCTAGTAAACAGAATGCAGAAAGGTAAACGTGCGCGCCCACGTGCACGCAACTGCTGAACATGCGCAACGGTTGCACTGCCTATAGCCATAAGAGACATGTATACACCAGAATCGCAAAGAGCTTATACTGTATGAACCTCTTAATGTAGGCGTGAACATTAGACCTGTAGATCAGGGAGAGTATGCTGTAGAGGACTGACTGCATATCCCACTGACCGTAGAGTGTACGTTCTCCTACCTTCTCCATTCTAGCGTGATACCAGAAGTGAAATGTGCTTTACACATTAGCTGATAGCAATTGCAAAACAAAACAAAAAAAACAAACAAACAAAAAAAAAAGTATGCAATAATCAGTCCACTCACTATTTGATGTTCTTACTCAAGAAAAGCGATACGTTTCGGTGTATTTCTGTATAAATGCTGTCTCGTAAGAGAACTACAACACCGTATGCTACTGATAAATGTTTCATCGTTTTGAAACGGATTGCCAGTTAGAAATAAAATGCTGAGATTTTATCCATAGACAATCTTAAACTAAAGCAATTCAAGCCATCTGTCAAATGTTTGAATTAGCGCACTTTTAAACGCATTTAAAACATACCTCAAACTATAATACCATCCTAATATTACAAAACTTTAATTTCCCATTATTTATACAGTAAGCTTAAATGAGCCGGTATGCTTGCCATTCAAAAGCACTAAAGGGCTTAATTTTTTCATGTATGTGGACTTTTGACTTTCATCTATATCTTTTTCAATTATAGAACAGCCCCTTAGTTCTGTACCTTTTATATACATAAAAGGACTCACCTGAAATCTTTTTTTATTTTAGTAAACATATAAGTTTGTTCATCTCCACTACCTGCTGTCAAATGTCATTAATAATAATGATAATAATAATAATATTACAAAAATTTGCATGCTGCTTAACGAGCTATATAATAAATCTAAGATATCTTGCGCATCACGTGGGCTATAAATTCTAAAAGTGGGATTAAACAAATTCAATTTAGCAACCATGAAAGAGGTTTCAAATAGTAATTTAAGGGCAGTTTTAACAGGCCTTTAAATTTCAGTGAAGGTCTGTGGGGTTCTTCATTTACTGATTGCAATGCCATGGCTGTAGAAAAAGTCCAGCAAACGGATCCAGTCCAGGAACATATGACTTAGGAGGGCTAGTCATAGTCATAGGAAAAAAGGTTTCAGGAAGGACTCTTTCTTTTGGCCTTTGTGTATTTGAAACGCCTTTGTGTGATATTGCTGACCAAATGCATTCCACAGCGTTGCATTGACGGTATCCTTCATATATTACAGGTTGTTATTGTTATTTTTATGCTGACATATAAATGTTTATTATTATTATTATTATTATTAATTGAATACAGATTATATAAATACAGCAACATAATATAAACTGTATATAAATTCTGTCCTGGTTGACATCAGATCATGGTGGAGAGTATTTGAAATGTGACATTACATGAATTTGATATTGGTGATTTTTATGGACAATCACACTGGTCATTCCAAGTGTTAATGAATGTTGCAGACTTTGTACTGGTATTTATTGAGCCCTTTTACAGATGAGTCATGATCCTGTTATAAGGTCTTGGTTCACTTTTTAACATGCACAACTTGAGGCGAATATCTAAATATATTCATATCTATTGAAAAATATTCTAATTTAATCAAAAATATGAATATAATACCATTTTATTGAATATCATCTTCCTTCCTTTTTTAATAGGAACACATGGAATGTAGTGTATAGATTTGTACCGAGAATACATGATACCCTCAAATCATCATTGGCAAGTTGCTTATTGATTCTGTTTTTTTTCTTTCTTCAAAAAGGCCTCAGTTTGAAAGGTTTTATTAATATGCTGTAGGCACATAATATATGAGGCATATTTCTGCAAGTAGATAGCTCCTTTGCCACAACTGAGATGAAAAGTTCTAGAGAACTAGAGTAAAGCGTGAACTAGGTACAAGCTGTTACTGCAATGCTTCGTTGTGATGGAGTCAAAGGATGTTATTTCTCCAACTGCACACCCTTCCCGCCCCCTACCCACTATGGGTGTGATTGCATGACTGCAGTAGCTACTGAATGAAGAGTGTTCTATAAACATAATATATTATTATATAATTTAATATTGATCATGAAACAAACAAAACTGTTGTTTCGCGTATGTGTGAGTGTTACGCGTGTGTGAGTACAACAGGATGTAGGTGTATATTGCATATTTATTTTGTAAGCCTATACAAACGTATATGTCACAATGGAGCTGAATGTTATTTTAGAAATACATGACGTATGAAGTCATCTAATGTGTGTACAGAATGTGCAACTGAATACAGAGAAATGTTAATATTTATTGCTTCTAAACTAATATAAAGTGTCCTTGCAGTGGATAAAACCTGTTTCGTTTGTTTATTACGTGACATTTTGCAGAAATACATTATAATTATACACAGGATACGATGTTAAATATCCCATTCCACACAATTACACTGTATATTGTATATAGTGTATCTACATCCTTAAAGTATTTTGCATAAAAAAATATGTATGCTATGTGAATTATATGTGCTCCTACAGTATATCAAGTAATAGAAAGCGCTACGTGCTAGAGGATACACTAACCGCAAATGATACCAATTCACTAGTTTGCATTTTTAGCAACTTGGTAATATTATAAACCTTCAGCCACCAGTCGTCGCTACGCATTTTCTATTCACTGACCATTTGCGCAAATTGCATGTGCTGGGACTACTTTTCAAAGAGCGCTGTAAATCCATGATAGTGTTATTCCGCGTCACGTCCGTGAATCTACCTGCAATGCTTGATTAAGTTAGCCTACGTATTATTCAGCGTCGATAATTGTGCACTGTGTTGTTTTCATACATTTCTGTACGCGCTAATATTGTGCAGAAAAGGAACACCTGTGCTCCATTCATTCATTATTAAATAAGGGTTAAAGGACTATTTTCTATTTCTTGCAAGTGGGAGGATGGAACAACGACGTACTGCTATCCAGTAAAACCTTTCCTCAGCTATGATCGATGGATCTTGAGGGTTGTGCTTAGGTTGTGATGAAAACCAAAATGGCGTTTAGCTTAGACAGGATGAACGGTGGATAGCTAACGAAGAAAACTGGTAACTACCACATTTTGGTGCTTGTTTATGAACCAGGTCAAACAACGAAAGTGCCAATTTGTTGAGTCCGGTAAAAAAATAAGGAAAAAGAAGTTTCTCACCGAATTTTCTCTTCGGTCACCAAGCCACCGAGACTCGGAGCGCTGGGATGGGCTGAAAACGGAGGCCGCAGTTGTGCAGCCACCCAGAGAGTGACCCAGTGCTGAACAATAGACCCTGTGATCATCCAAGACATTGACACGGCCCGGACGATTTTTCAGTAAACTGGTTCAATATTCACTCCGAAGCAACACCAGAACGTATTTGAAGAAGTATACAGACGAAGTGCTGGAATGTAAGATCATGTGGCCATTAAACGTTGCAACAACCTAACCTTAAGTTTGCTGGTTAGCTAGGTGGCTAGCTTATTAAACCTATTTTTTTTGCCAAACTGGCTCTATCGCAAGAAACATTGGCTTTGGAAGACATCTGTCTTTGTGTAGTTCATGATTTCGTTTCTGATAAACATGGCATATTGTTTTGACTGTTAGTGCAATTTGAGAAAACTCGTTAAATGGCTGCCCATCACACCTAGCTAGTTGGTTCTGTTTTACAGTCGGATGTTCTCTTGAACTGAGTGACAATGCTGATTGTTAGCTTGCTAGCTAAAGAGTTACAGTAGACTTAATGTTAACTATCTAGTTAGCTAATGGCCATTCGTATAAGTTTAAAACATATACGGCTATCGAGCTAGTTATCTTTCCTAAATATGTATTTTGGTTCTCGTGGGTTTGGTTATTTTCATTTATCAGAGAAGCCCATCCAGACACTATTTTGGCGAGTGATGTGTTGACAGTGTTGTTGGTATCTGTGTGTGATGGTTTCCGTTTATGTTTTACCAATAGTTGCGTTGTATGCATTTTATCATAGATAGTTGGTTTTATCATAGATAATTAGCCACCTTTCCTTCGGCTTAATTAAGAAGATAGGTAGGATCGCAGGTAGGCTATGTCAGGAAGCCATTCGGAAACACGTACCCGATCTGCGTTAGCTATGTGATGAATCTAACTGTGAAGTAGCTAAAGTGAGCAACAACTAGTTAGCTCTAGCTACGTCCATTTAACTGTTACTTCGTTAGGTATGTAAATATCTGGCTAACTATTTAAATGTTTCCACACTGTAACCCAGACGGTGTCTAGCTAGCTAACAAGAACCACGACCCAGGTTCTGAATATTATCGATATAGCTCGTACATCTTCAAGGCTTGTATAGCAAATGTATGCTAGTTAGCAATAGCTAGGCTATTTGCTAGATTAGCTAGCTATTTGTGCTAACGTAAACTAACCTCGCGAGCTCGTTTCATATAGCTAGCTGTGCTAACGTAAACTAACCTCGCGAGCTCGTTTCATATAGCTATGGAGAGATGGCTGAGAACGTTACCTAGCGACGTTATAACGTGCGCTTAATAAGCCGGCGGTGTATTCGTTTACCGAAAGGCTGCGCCCTTTACGGTTATAAAGTGAGCTAAATGTGAAGTTTATTAGCTGCCGTCTAGTGTAGAAGCACCGTGCTCCTAGCTAGCTAGAAACAAAGCAGTTGTTTCATAATTCGTAGTTCGGTAGCTAGTGTAATTTGGCTAGCTACTGTTTTACTTGGCTAATACAATTTTGCTCCCCCAAATGGGTGCGTTTAGGTTTTTATATTCACTTAGCTTGCACCCGTTACCTCTTTAGTGTCTTGTAGCATATTGACATATTTTCAGAGAGCATAATTTTAAAGTCTGAAAAGCGCAATCTCCTTTCTGATTCAGATATTGAGGGAATAGGCATACGATTAGTGCGGGTTAATAGCAAGTGGGAATACACTCCATGAGTCCGGTACTGTCTTCTGTTATTGTGGACAGTCTGTGTACTGCTTGTCTAATTAACATGTATTACGTTGTTTTCATTTTTAGCATTCGGTTGAGCCTTGGGGGAACTTGTAGTAGGGTTTGATTTTAGTGTGTAGCCCAAAGACTTCATCAGGAAGTGATGCCTGCGTGATCATAGTTACCTTTGATGTTGTATTGAGATTGTTTGTTTGATATCGATACACAAGAGCCGTTTACAGACTAACTGCGTGGACACGATTCAGAGTAGCTAGCATACCGGCATCAACAGTCTTAGACGTGTAACGAAACGAGATGATATTTGGTTATTACGACAGAAATTTTCTACTTGCACACCCACCACGTGCAAGGGTCAAGGGTACGGAGTATAAAAGGAAGTGTGTGGGTGTGTTTGTTTGTTTGTGTGCGTGAATGTGTAAACTATAAATAAGTTTAGTTTAATTTATATACTTATATTTTTCCAGATGAAGAGATGACCATCTCTATTTGGTTGTGCTGACCAAAATGTAATTTTCGTGTCTTTATTCATAATAGTAATACAAGCTTTGTCCTGTAGCTGTAAATTTGACTGTTTTGAGCATATTTAAGTCTTCTGCGTTGTTGTAGATTGAAACACACCTTAAAGAATCTGAGACATTTTTAATTCCACCCTTTATTTCAGTTAGGGCGATGGAGGGAGGAGATGAGTTTGTCCCGCCTCCGGAATGTCCAGTGTTTGAACCGTCACGGGAGGAGTTTGCAGATGCACTTGGTTACATCGCCAAGATCCGTCCAATTGCAGAGAAATCTGGAATATGCAAGATTCGGCCTCCACCGGTAACTTTCCGTTGGTGCAATGTCTGTTGACAGAACATGCTTGACCAGTGATCTCTTTAGTGTGGGGTGCTGTGGGCTGTTTGTGTTGTTTATGCTTTGCCATGACAAAACAGACACAACACAACAGCCATTTAGTGTCAGCCACAGTTTCTTTGACAAAATGACAGTGTTCGCCCCTCAGCCAGATGGCAATCAGTGGTGTTCTTCAGGATTCCATATTATTATTAAACTATTACCAACAGTTGGTGTCAAGTCCCAAAAGACTCTGAAGTGGAGAAGTAGACTGAATTGTCAGTTACTGTTGTTTTCCTGCACAGGACTGGCAGCCACCCTTTGCTGTCGAGGTGGACAACTTCCATTTCACACCCCGTATACAGAGACTTAACGAACTAGAGGTTTGTGCCGTCCCCTCATCTGGTCCTGTCCCTGTGCCAGTCAAACCAGCCACATCCTGCTTCATAATTCTCAGCGTATTGATGGTTACTGTCAGTTCCATTAGGGCCGTTTATATATATATATATATATATATATATATATATATATATATATATACACATACACCTTTATTGACTTATTGGTTTCTAAAGTCTGATTTTCTAAATCTTTTTTGCATTGTCAGGCTGAGACGAGAGTGAAGCTGAATTATCTGGACCGAATTGCCAAATTTTGGGAGTTCCAAGGGTCCTCCCTCAAAATCCCCAACATAGAGAGACACATTCTAGACCTGTACAGCTTGGCCAAGGTACGTTGATGTATAACAGTTGGTTTAAAACATAACAGAGTGAAACAAAGAAGGATAACATTCCACTTTACTGTAAAAGCTTTGTTTCTACATGGTTCTACACTTATGCCCTTCATCCTGTCCTGGTGTTTTGCTTATCTCCATGTTATTAACTCATTACTAAATCTATTATATTATATCTGACAATAGATTTCACTGATGGTGCGCATTTGGTATTGAGTTCCTATAGCTGTGGCCTTTTCTTTACAAGCGCCGTAAAAAAGACAGTGTGCCATTTGCCATAGACGGAGTGCGAGTGCGTTGCGTGAAGGTTTCCCTCCAGGCGCCCCTGGTAGCCTGAGCTGTAGTGTCACGCCGTTGCAGATCGTTACAGAGGAGGGAGGCTTTGAGGCCGTAAGCAAGGAGAGGAGATGGGCCCGTGTGGCCCAGAAGCTCGGATACCCACCGGGCAAAAACATCGGTTCCCTCCTGAGGTCGCACTACGAGAGGATCGTGTACCCCTTTGAGATGTTCCAGTCTGGTGCCAGCCTGCCGGTACATATAGGCTGCTATTCCATTTGTGTTATATATATATATATATATATATATATATATATATATATATATGTGTGTGTGTGTGTGTGTGTGTGTGTGTGTGTGTGTGTGTAATATTGAGCTTTTGAGTACTTTGTGTTTATGTGCACAGTAAATTCATTTTAAAACCATTTTTAAAAACCAGTTTAGTAACGCCACTGTTATGTAATGTTATTGAGCACAAAGCAATATGTGACAGTACACAGATTTGTCTATGATTATGGAGATACTTCTGTGTCACAGTGGTGATATGTGGACGTGATGATAAACTGGGCTAATGCCTTTCTTCAAAACCTTTTATTTGATGTGGTTGTGTAAATCTGTTTGCAGCCGTGTAAGCCCAGGCCGTACGAGAGCGATGATGTGGATAAAGAATACAAACCCCATTCCATTCCGCTCCGCCAGTCGGTCCAGCCTTCTAAGATGAGTAGTTATGGGCGGCGAGCCAATCGCCTGCAGCCTGAGGTGAGTGGCGTCTGTAGCAGGCCAATCAAATCGTTAATAGATATGCATATTTCAGGATCTGTGAAACATGAGACACGGCACTGCCTTAGCCACTGGTTCAGAGCCTCTGTAGGACCAAATGTTATAGAGCAGGAGTCACCAACTTCCTTCAGGCTATATACTGAGGTACCTCACATGCAGCCTGTTCATATGCGGTAAAAAAAAATGGCATAGTGACATTGTGGTGTGTTCAAAGTTCTAGGAAGGCCAGTTCTCCATCAGTCTAGACTGCGCGCACCTTGAAAACCGTGAATACAAATAACCACGTCAGTTGCTCCCTTTGCTTTGAATCAGTCGTCATTCACACATTTGACCTTAACAAAACCTGCGTAACCAGTTATTCATTCCGTTGTTTGTTTGCTCACTACCGATAGATCATATACCAATATATATTCTGAAATGTATTTTGGATTATAAAAACTTTGCATATATCAAGCACGTTCTCCCTAACCTTCTGAAGCACCCTCTGACTAATCCCGTATATAATCAAATAGTTTGTATAGGCTTGTTACTATTAATTTTGTGTTAACACCAATAACCTTTAAACATTTTTAATTTTGAAATGGCATATAAAGGTACATTTCGGTGTTCGATGCTACACTCCACCCGCTTAAGAGTTTGCTAGATAGACGCAGCCTACAGTCAGTAGCTAACTCATAAGGCCTTTAACTGCATGTTCTAAAGAAGTACGCTATTTAATACCCCAGATGCAATGGATCCGTCTGAACATTCGTAGTGTCTCCACGTCTCTAGGTTTTCTTTGTGCTTCTGGCCAATCGGCAGTCGGGAGTACGTGTCCCAGCATGCTTTGCACCGTGTCCCCATGCTTTCAAAATGCATCTGCACTGCTTTCATTGCTGTCTTGATCGTTATTACAAACCTGCTGCTTCCTCCTCTTCTCCCCTCCACACCTGAAACATCTAAAGATCTGATGCCCCTCCGTGTGTCCTCCACCCTCTCCGAGAAACGTCTTCTGGCGTTATGCTTAATCCCGTGGTCCTCGTCCCACATAGTTTCATGTCATCACCTTAGTCCCCGTAACCCGTCTCATCCCTCATTACTCCATTTCACAGGGGGGTTTTGCCTTATGGCCATTTTCATTTGCCGTCTTATTTGCTTGATCAATGGATTCATAATAAACTGTGTATTAATAAAGACGTACACTGAAACTCCATTTAGACATAAACGCATTTAAAAAAAATAATAAAATTCAGTCTGAAGCTAAATCCAGTAAGGAAGACTTTAATGTGTCATTGTCAATTAATGCAGAGCAGAAGAAGAAATAATGTAATAAGGTCTCCAAAATGGTGCACTCACAATAAAATTACTTGTGATTCATATAATGTCCACTTTATATCAGATTAATATGAGATTATCATTGTATATCAAATGTATTTAAAATGGGTGTTCTGAGGTAAGGGGTCTAACTCCAGACCTGGAGATCTGTGAACAGTGTGCCGGCTGGAAGGATTGTGCCTGGATTAACAACCCCTGTTGCAGGGCTGTTGAGTGTCCAAGGAAGAAGCCCGCATGCACATCTTCAGGTCTATCACTGTCTTCTCCGGATCCATTTCCCCCCCCTCTTCTTCTCGGTCGCCCCCTCTTTGTCGCTGGAGTCCATTTTTGTTATGGTTGTTGTCTCCCCATGCAGAGTCCAGAGGATCCGACCCACCACCCTCTTACCACTGGCTCTCAACACATCTCGGTACTGCCTCTCGCCCGTTCTCTCTCTCTCTCTCTCTCTCTCTCTCTCTCCCCCCCCCTTGTCACCTTATTTATACTCACATTAACACCTCCTCTCTTGCTCCCACCAACGTGCAGTGCGTATGCAGCTCACACACCTCCCTGTGCTCAACACCCTCCCCCCCACGCATCGCTAATGTCTGTTGCGAGCGAGCTGGACTAACTCCTCTTCCCTGTCCTCACGTGCTGCCTCACTCCTGAGCCTCCCATTGTCCTCATCTTCTAAGCCTCACTTTCCTCATCTTGTCTCACAACAACGCTGGCTTGGCTTGGGCCTCCGTGGACGGCAGCGCGTCCGGCTCCGCCCCCTGCATCCCGCCTCTCTCCCGGGGGGGGGGGGGCGTCTGCCGCTAGCGCCCCCTGCTGCTGTGTGTCGGGCTCTAACGGTCTTACTCCCTAGCTTGGCTGCTGCTTCTCTCCTGCGTTCTCTCTCTCTCTCTCTCTCTCTCTCTCTGTGAACGTGGTCCTGTCAGGGAAGGTTCCGCACCAACAGTACCGCAGTCTAGCTGGTCACACGATGCCTTCACATTATCGGAAGGTAGAAGACCCCACGCAGGGTTTCATCGCCTGATTTGAGGGTGGACTTGGGATACATTTTGTGCATAGGGTGTCGTTGACATTTGGTATCGCTAATAGCTGCGAAAGGGAGACGAGTTCCTGAAGAGATGGGATAAAAAGTTGGCTGGGTTTTGGGGTTATTTCTGGGAATAAGATCCAGGGCTCCCTGAGGTCATCACAACCCCTCTAAAGGCATTGATGGCATTTCCCAGCTATCAATGCCAAGTTCAGCATCAAGCTCAGTGTTAGCGCGCGCACACACACGAGCTTCCCCAGCTCCAGGGCAGGACCGGTATGGGCCCGACCCCGTGCTCAGTCCCTTTGACACGTGTCTTTCAGCCGGAGCCCACCGAGGAGGACATCGAGAAGAACCCCGAGCTGAAGAAGCTTCAGATCTACGGCGCCGGGCCCAAGATGATGGGTCTGGGCCTGGTCCCGCGCGACAAGGCCAGGAAGAAAGGTACCGCGCTCCGTGTGCATTCTCGGGGTTTGCTTTATCTGCGTTTTTGCATACATATAAAACACTATTACACAGTCATTAATAGTCAGTGATAAAGCCGTCATTCGTGTGCGCTCTGTCTGCATCTCCTCTCAGACGAGCTCCCCCAGACCGTAATAGTGCGAGACAGCAGCGTCGCCAACACCATCAAAGAAGAAGCCGCAGAGATGCAGATCACGAGGACGGACGGAGACGTCCAGCCGCCGCCCCTGAATCTAGTCGTCAAGGACGAGGTGAAGATGAAGGAAGAGGACGAGGGCAGCACGGACGACCCCGACGAGCCCGGGAAAGAAGAACCCTGCACCAAGATGACCATGAGACTGAGGCGCAACCTCAGCAATCCTCAGTTTGTGAGTGTGTGTGTGTGTGTGTGTGTCAAAAGTTCAAGAATCATGAACTCTTGACATCTTTGCTATATTATACAAAGTTAATTCAAGCTGGAGGGGGAAAACCTAAACAATCCAGAAACGCACCGTAACGTTCGGTGTTCTGCTCGCGTTCGCCGTAAGCCAGGAGTCTCTCGTCTTCTCAGGTGGACTCGTTTGTCTGCCGGATGTGCGGCCGCGGGGACGACGACGAGAAGCTGCTGCTGTGCGACGGCTGTGATGACAATTACCACACCTTCTGCCTCCTGCCCCCCCTCACAGACCCCCCCAAGGGCAACTGGCGCTGCCCAAAGTGTGTGGCGGAGGTGAGAGATGCTGGCGGCAGAGCGCTGAGACAGACGTGGCCGCCGAGTTTGACACCCTGTGTGTGTGCTGGCGATGGAAGTGTGTGTGCAGAGAGCAGTTGTTTCACGTTGCGTTTTGTTTGCGAACAGGAATGCAAAAAACCTGCGGAGGCGTTTGGTTTTGAGCAGGCCACTCGGGAATACACGTTACAGAGCTTTGGCGAAATGGCGGACACGTTTAAGGCCGACTACTTCAACATGCCTGTGCACGTACGTTCTTTCAAAATGGATTGTTCACTTTTTTTTTCCAAAATAAATGTGTTAAGTTAACTTTATTTGTGATTAAAAGTAAAAATGTGATCAACATCCCAACGTTTGTTTGTGGATGGTCTCTAGATGGTTCCCACTGAGCTGGTTGAGAAGGAGTTCTGGCGCTTGGTTAGCAGTATTGAGGAGGACGTGACCGTAGAATACGGAGCCGACATTCACTCCAAAGAATTTGGGAGTGGCTTCCCTGTCAAAAATGGCAAAAGACATTTATCAGAGGAAGATGAGGTTAGTGTTCGCCCTCGCTGCCATTCTCCCTCTCTCTTCCAAACCCCTATTTTAGTCTCTTTTAGCCTCTTAAAAAAACAAAACCAAATCAAATGCGTTCACAAAACGCTAAAGTGCTCACAAGGCATCGGTCGCCGTCCGCTCGCGCGCTGGGGATGGGGAGTGACGGGAATCGTGCGGCTGACGCGACGCTCTGCGCTGCTGTTAACAGGAATACGCCCGCAGCGGATGGAACCTGAACGTCATGCCCGTGTTGGACCAGTCAGTGTTGTGCCACATCAATGCGGACATCTCTGGCATGAAGGTGCCCTGGCTGTACGTGGGCATGGTGTTCTCCGCCTTCTGCTGGCACATCGAGGACCACTGGAGCTACTCCATCAACTACCTACACTGGTAAAGTCCTGCGGCGCGCGCGCGTAGTAGCGCTTGGCGAGAGGGGGAGCTTCCGGGACGGTCGTGAGCACAGTGTCCTCTCGCGCAGGGGGGAGCCCAAGACGTGGTACGGCGTCCCAGCCGTGGCGGCGGAGAAGCTGGAGGGCGTGATGAAGAAGCTGACACCCGAGCTCTTCGAGTTCCAGCCGGACCTCCTCCATCAGCTCGTCACCATCATGAACCCCAATATCCTCATGGCCCATGGCGTACCGGTCAGTAGCGCTCTCGCCGCGCTCCTTCGCAAAGTCCTGCTTGTCGCCGGCCGAGGTAAAGCGGTGCGTCGCCTGTTTTTGGAGCTCTTGTTCTTAATTGAGGTCTGTGTGATTGACAGGTTGTGCGTACCAATCAGTGTGCAGGGGAGTTTGTCATTACTTTCCCTCGAGCCTATCACAGCGGCTTCAATCAGGGATATAACTTTGCCGAAGCCGTCAACTTCTGCACCGCAGACTGGGTGAGTGCAGAACTCGCGGACACGTTGCTGTCCCATTTCCACAGGGAGACGCTTTGCAGAATGTTTGTTACAGCAACCGTATAAATGCCGGTGTTGCCGAGGCAACTCGAGTGGTTGAACGTCACCTTGTGTTGTGTCCTTCCCGCCGGGTTAGCTGCCCATGGGCCGCTCGTGCATCGAGCACTACCGCCGCCTCCGCCGCTACTGCGTCTTCTCCCACGAGGAGCTCACCTGCAAGATGGCCGCCTGCCCGGAGAAGCTGGACCTGAACCTGGCGGCCGCCACGCACCGCGAGATGTTCATCATCGTGCAGGAGGAGCGCAAACTCCGCAAGGCCCTGCTGGAGAAGGTGAGGTGGAGAAGGGTGTACCCGGACCGCGTGGAGGCCGGACCCTAATCTCCGTGCCTGACCCTACTGTGTGTGTGTGTGTGTGTGTGTGTGTACGCAGGGCATAACGGAGGCCGAGCGGGAGGCGTTCGAGCTGTTGCCCGACGACGAGCGTCAGTGCGACAAGTGCAAGACCACGTGCTTCCTGTCAGCTCTGGCCTGCACCGGCTGCCCCGAGCGCCTCGTCTGCCTCTACCACACCCAGGACCTCTGCTCCTGCCCCACGGACAAACTCTACCTCAGGTAGGTGTGGCCTCCTCACACGGGCACCGCTCCTGAAGCAGGTAGAACGTTGACGTTGAGTTTCCTCTTTGGCGCCCCCCTGTGGCAGGTATCGGTACACTCTGGACGAACTGCTGGCCATGCTGCACAGGCTGAAGGTTCGGGCCGAGTCTTTTGACTCTTGGGCCAACAGAGTGAAGGAGGCCCTCGAGCAGGAGGAGGGCAACAAAATAGGTCAGGACTAGCGACGAGGAGCTGTTCAGAAATCCCATCCTGACATGTTGGAGAGAGGTGTGACCCTTTTTCTCCTCGTGGGATCCTCCCTCTAGGCATTAAAGACCTGGAGGCCTTGAAGGAGGAGGCGGAAGAGCGGAAGTTTCCGGACAACGAGCTGCTACAGCGCCTCTCCGCCGTGCTGGCTGACATCGAGCAGTGCCAGACCCGGAGCGGCGAGCTTCTGACGGGCACGTCCGCCACCCGGCCCGCCCTGCAGGACCTGCGCGCGTTGGTGGACACCATGGTCAACCTGCCCTGCGTGATGGAGCAGCTGGAGGAGGTGCAGGTGAGCGCTCCACCCAGCCCAAACCCAGAGGTCCCTCCACCTTTACCACCTTCCACGCGCCTCGAGACCAATACCGCACGGACCAATCGACCGATTGCGTCTTACGCCCCAGACGTGGGTCCATTTTGGTTTGAGTTCTTTCCTTCGCGCGGAGCTCGGCGAGTCATTGCTGTGACCGTGTCCCCATCAGGCCGTGCTCCAGAAGGTGGAGGAGTTCGACGCCCGCGCCCAGGCCCTGATCGGCAGCGGCGGGTCCGAGTGGAAGCAGCCGTCCCCGGGGCCCCCCCGCCGCCCACGCAGGCGCTGCTGGAGGAGGGGGCGCTGCTGCCGGCCGCCGCCCCGGCCTGCCGCCTCCTGGCGGGGCTGCGCGAGCAGGGCCGCTGGCTGGAGCAGGTGCGCCGCACCCTGGGGCCAGAGGGGGCGACGTGACGCTGGCCGTCCTGCGCGGCCTGATGGAGGCCGGCTGCAACGTGCCGCAGAGCGTGAGCGTGGAGACGGCCATGGGGGAGCTGCAGGAGCTGCTCACCATCGCCGAGCGCTGGGAGGAGAAGGCCCAGATCTGCCTGGAGCACAGGTGAGGCTCTGCCCCCTCCCCCCCCCACACACACACACACACCTGGGGCCAACGCTCCCTCACACTCTCTTGTTCTGTTCTCTCCTCCTGCAGGCAGAAGCATCCTCTCTCTACTCTGGAAGCCATAGTGAACGAGGCCCAGCTCATCCCCGTGCAGCTGCCCAACATCCAGTCCCTGCAGGAGTGTCTGACCCGGGCACGGGCCTGGGTCACAGACCTGGAGGAGATCCAGGCAAGGGCTGCTCCTCACCGCCCAGCTCCGCTCAGGACACACACACACACACACACACACACACACACCTCTTAATCAGCAGAGGTCTAACCCATCTCTGCACCTCTAGCTGCTACTTTTCTGAACACTTAAGCAGCCATGGAATATAGTAAAAGCTGCCATCAGCAGGGGCGTCTGGGTTGCAGACGGATGTGTTTAGTGGGGCACGTTCTCTTAGGAAAAGCTTCCTAATGCAAGTGTGTGTGTGTGTGTGTGTGTGTGTCTCTCTGCCCCGGAGCAGAACGGCGAGCACTACCCGTGCCTGGACGATCTGGAGGGCCTGGTGGCCATCGGCCGCGACCTGCCCGTGCGCATGGAGGAGCTGCGGCAGCTGGAGCTGCAGGTGGCCAGCGCCCACTCCTGGAGGGACAAGGCCAGCAAGACCTTCCTGAAGAAGAGCAGCCAGCACAGCCTGCTGGAGGTGAGGGGCCAGGGGCGAGGGGTGGGGCCAGGGGCGAGGGGTGGGGCCAGGGGAGAGGGGTGGGGCCTGCGTGCAGGGGATACGGAGGTGGAGGAGGAACACCGCGTGTCTATTCTTGCCAGTATTCAAGTGCTGTATTCAACAGGACTTCATCTGCCCTGCTGTGTGTGTCTGTCTCCTCCTCTCTAGGTCTTGTGTCCATGTGTGGAGAAGAGGAAGAAAAGGGAAGACGACCCTCTGAGCTCAGAAGCAGACGCCGACGCAGACGTGCTGGGCCTCACCGCTCAGGACCTCCGAGACCCAGGAGCCATTGTGAGTCTGAGCGCACACCTGAGCCCAGGCCACATGACTGTGTGTGTGTGTACACACCTCACCAGGTCCACACAAACGCTGCATCACTCTTGTTGTCATGCCAGTATATTGTGACCTGTCGTATCTCGAGCAGGTCATGGCGTTCAAAGAGGGCGAGCGTCAGGAGAAGGAGGCCCTTCTGCGTCTGCAGCAGCTCAACCTGGCCAGGCCCGGCCCGGACGGCACCCCCAGGGAGCGGCGGGCGGAGCGGCTCGGCCGACCCGACGCGCCCCCCTCCCGACCAGCCGCCGCAGCAGAACGGCGGCTCCTCCCCTCCCGCCTCCGGCCAACCGGCGTGCGTTTGCGGCGGGACGCCCCGCCCCTTCCTCCACCGCTGCCAGTTGTGCAAAGACTCGTTCCACGGCGGCTGCGTGCCCTTCCCCTCCGTGTGGAGCCCCGTTAACTCGCCCCTCGCCAACCCCCTCTGCTGGTGGGACTGGGACACGCGCTTCCTGTGCCCGCGCTGCCTGCGGTCCCGGCGGCCCCGGCTAGAGACCATCCTGGCCCTCCTGGTGGCCCTGCAGCGGCTGCCCGTGCGTCTGCCCGAGGGAGAAGCCCTGCAGTGCCTCACCGAGAGAGCCATCAACTGGCAGGGCCGGGCCAAGGGCGTGCTGGACGCCCCCGAGCTGCAGGGGGTGCTGCAGAGACTGCAGGAACTGAAAGAAACGCAGAGCAGGGAGGAGAGCAGGGGGGGGAGCGCGGAGGAGGAGAAGAAAGGGAACGGGGAGGAGGTGATCGTGCTGTCGGACTCGGACGAGCAGGAGGATGGAGTGATCGACCTGACGCAGGAGGGAGACTCCCAGAAGAAGGGCGGAGAGAAAGCTGCTAACGGACTCCAGGTGAGGAGGGCGGGGCCAGTTGATACGGAAACGACACCCGTCGCCGCCGACTACCACCGCTGGCAAATGTACATTTAGCGTCTCTACGTTTTTGTGGAATGGGCAGATTTTCCTGACGACTCTTTAACGAAATGTCATCTTGTTCACATGGTAACCTGTTCCCACGGTGACCTCCTCCTGATGCAGTCTGGTCTTGAAAACGGCATTAAGAAGCCCGACATTCCGGACGTAACGGGTGAGTACAGTCGGGTTTGTTCGGCGGTGTGGTTTCTAACTCCCTCCCGCCGTCCGACTGTCTTAACACTTCCTCGCCAACCTCCAGATTTATTCTTCTCCTCTTGTTTATAGGGGTGGAGTCTCTGGGACCACTGCTCCCATGTCTTAAAGGGCCGGTAATCGAGCTGCTCCCCTCCACCAGAGCGCAGTTAGAGGAACTTCTGCTAGAGGGCGACCTGCTGGAGGTCACGCTCGACCAGATGCACACCATCTACCGCCTCCTGCAGGCAGCATCGCCACCCCCCCGCCAGGCCCTACACACGCTCATCCAGGTGAGGGAGCGAGCCCGGCCCTGGGCCTCCAGACCCTACGGGGGACACGCGGGATTAGTTAATCCAAGCTCCAACGTGATGCTGTCTAGGCAGATTTCTAAGCGTCGTCTCCCTCGCACCAGATTGAGCTGCAGGAACAGAAGCGTTCAGGTCGTGCCGGCAAGACGAAGGACTCCAAGAGGAAGAGGAAGAGTCAGCGACCCGAAGGAGGACCCTCCGAGTCTTCAGAGTCCAAGAAGACGCGGCCCGTCACCCACACGCCTGTACAGACGCAGCAGGAGGTACTGGACGCTCGTGTCTCGTAACGCGCCGGCGCCGGAGCAGCGCGCGGTCATGACTGAACCGTTTCTCCTCTCCACCCCCCCTGCAGATCTCGTGATGACTTGTGGTGGGGGAGAAGGCAGAGGACTACAGAGTTAAAGGCTCTCTGGGTCAGAGAACTAGACTGCAGAGGACACACACACACACACACACACACACACTCTCTCTCTCTCACACTCCTCCGACTTGACTCACCCACCCTGTCCATGTTTCTATTCCCCTCATGAACACCTCCTCCATGTCACCTTGCTCTCACCGTCCACACTCCCTCCTCCTGTCAGCCCCGTGGCCGCCTCTGTCCCGCGTCCCCAGTCCTGAACGTCTCATCTTCCATCCTCTGTCCACTCAGGACCGGTCTTCACCTCGCAGGACCGCATGTCTACTGCTTAACCATATTATTGGGCTGGCTGTATCATGTGACTGTACCAAACAGTGCAACACCTCCCCCAACACCAGCTTATTATCCTGCATAATGTGACAGTGTCGAGCCACACACACCACACCACACCACACACACACAAACCGGTTTGGTGGCATCGGATGTACAAACAGGAGTGTGGCCTAGTTGCCATAACAGTACTTGTATTTTTTATGTATTAAGTCTCGTGTTTTGTTGAGGCTGACAGGGGAGACAATTTTTTGAATAAACTAATAGAACATTTTAGGAAGGGTGGGGAGGGAGGGGATAGAAACAAAGAAAAACAAAAAAACTTGCATTGTTTTGGTGCTACTTTCCCAAAATAGGTCACTGCATATAATATTCCTTCTCTTCTATATCTATTGACTTTTAATTTGAAATCATAAGGTTCTTTTTCCTTTTTCTCTTGAAGCTTCTGTTTTGTCCTGTTCTGCTGTCACTTTGCCCACCAAGGAACTGTACAAACCCCTCACTGTAACTCACTTTATCTGCATTTTTACATGTCCCTGGGTTCTAATAATTATTATATTATTGGTATTGCATACGAGCAATTGTTGTGAGTTTGTGTATAAACATTTTCATTTCAATGTTGCCTTTTTTTTTCTTTCCACTCGTTAGAGAATAAAGGTTTAGAATTGTTACAGGAGTCTGTGTCTCTCAGAACCGCTCGGCCCAGTACTGAGGCTTCAGCTGGGTCTAGGACCTGCCTTAAACGCCAGACCCGCACCAGACCCTCGCTGACTAAACACAAACTTGTTAACGGACCTTTTAATAGTAGCCAATTATTCCAAAAAGTTATGAAACGGCTTAACTAGCAAATATTTTTTCAAAGGAAAGGGTTTTAATCCTAATGTGTATGCTAGATTTACACATAAAATAGTAAAATTTAAAGTTTCAAAAGATAGCACAAAAATCTCAATTGCTGTGTAGTGTAAACTACATAAAGGCATACGAACAATATAGCAATGTAAGGCTTACGCAATAAACAATAGAACATCCTCACAATCTCAATCACTAGAACTAAAACTCATCCACAACTGTACTGGCTTCGATTCCTCTGTTGGAGGTGATTAAACTAAAGTAATCAGCAGATTAGACCACATCTTTGACATTAAATCAGCTTTTCCAGCCTGCAAATGCGGTGCAGACCTGTAGCGACCGCAGTGGCTGGGTAGGACAGGTGTGCTGCTCACTTCAGCCTCAGTACACCACCCCACATACAGTATACGCTAATAACGTAAGACTGTCAGCCCTGGTCACGAAGCTAAAAATCACAGTTTAACTGGTGAAATAATATGTAAATTGCACTTGATAGATTAATATCAATACTTTTACATTTCTGCACACAGATAGAAAATGTAAACCATGTTGGCTTAGTACTGATTGATTGATGGAAACTAGTTATTAATGCAGGTTGTGTGGGAGAACTGAGTGGTGCTCAGCTTGTGCCGCCCAGCAGGTGGAGGTCGGATTTAGGACGGCAGGTTTGCAAGCAGATGATCCAGCATCTTCTCACACATATAGAGACACCGAGGAACATGGAAGAACCCTGGAAGACAATTTAAAACTCCAATAATTAAAACTGAACTCCGATAATAATAAGATTTCTGTTTTCCATCCACTTCATCTATCAGCTTATACAGCAACCGACACCAACCGCTCCACCTTTCGTCTGTGGAAAATGCCGCTCACCTTTGTAGGGTCCCCCTTTGAAGTCCAGCACTACGTCACCCTGCTGACTCAGATATCCAAACCACTCTCCGTTCTCCTCATCAGGAAACTAGGCCAAGCGAGAAAAGATCACACACACACACACACACACACTGCAGGTCTGTCAACACCACCAACCAGCACTCAACTCCATCAACTGTCGCCTATAAAACTTTATTATATCAGTATCACATACACTACTCTGGCTTAAGCTACAAATTAGGAAACCTGAACCTCTCTGGCTCCGTGAGTCAAACATCCTGAGGGGAAAAACTCGCTTGCAGAGACGTAGCGCTGTGCTACTTACGTGACTGAAGGTGTAGTCATAGACCTGGGTAAATCTGTCCAGCAGGGCAGGGTCTCTGAGGTGACTGTAGGCCATCAGGTAGGCGATAAGAGCTTCACAGTGGACCCACCAGAGCTTCATATTCCACTCTAACTATACAAACAAACAATGGCAGTAAACATGCTGAAATAAGCCATCGTTATATTCAGCTGGAGTGTAGACGCCTTGGGGATTTGCTCGCACCTGGGTGGGGCAGTGGCCGTCTACGTCTAGGAAGTAGAAGAGACCTCCATGCTGCTGGTCCCAGCCCCTAAGGAAGGGCACTTCCATGAACTTGGCCACAGCCACTCGCCGCAGCTCGGAGTCACCTCGCGCCTCGGCGTGCTGCAGGAGGAACCAGCCGGCCTCGAGGGCATGACCTGTGGCAAACGAGCACTACGGTTCAGCTCGCTGTGGGGTAGAACGCATCTAAACTACCAATAAGCCAATTTGTAAAGTTTATCTTTACTATAGCGTCCTACGTGTCAGGATTACGCAATAAATGTCTCATGGGCGAATTTGGACTTTATTATAACAACAGCAAAGCCTTGTAATGAACCTTGGGTCTCATTTGAGATAAGGATATTAGAACAAGGCGTTTTTGCAGCCTTTTTGCTGCCCCGTCATGTGACAGTCACCAGCCGTGGAGGGTGTGGCAAGGAAAACGTTTCCTCAGAATCTCGCGAAGCCAAGCGGCCGCGTCTTTTCCAGCTGCTGCCCCCACTGCGACACAGGGCAGCTGTGCACTAGCAACTAGCGTCCGGCTGGCATCGCTACGACCGCCACCCCCCCAATTCCACAGAGCCAGCGCCTGCCGCTGTGTGTGGGAGAGCTAGGAGCCACTGTCAAGCCCTAATCTTACATATTCACAAGTGAAAGTAGAGGCGGTGTGATTTGCGGTGATCGGTTCCGGGACCGCGGGAAATACCTGGGTTCTGTAGGCGGCCCAGACTACCTGGAAGCTCCTTTCCATCCAGGGAGACATTTTCAAGAACAGCCTCTCCATCTCTCTGACAGGGAACGGGGCAAGAACAAGGCCTGTTATTCGAAGAGCAACTGAGCAGTTCCCATTTTGAAATGTTAGCAGCAGAATGTTTCCCATACAGCGCATGCGTGACCTTCAGCAGGTCGCTAACTGCCCGTCCGTGCGGACCTGGGGGAGGTGCAGTGCTCACCCACCTGTACGTGCTGCAGGATCTGGGCGATGCACCACTCGCCCAGCTCCCTGTATTTCCCGGCCTGCTCTGTCCTGCCCTCGGTCAGCTGATCCACAAGGCACAGGAGCATCATGGGAACCGCCATGCTGTTGACCGGTGCATCGCCGGGTAGCGGAGGTCGACCCAGACCTGACGAGTCGATCCGGACCCAGTGCACCAACAGATCCATCATTCTCTCCGCATCACTCTGTGAAGAACACAGTCACACTGAAGCCACGGCATCAGACAGCTGAACATGCAAACAGATACATTTTTACTCAACTTCTCATTTGCTAGTTGTTAACTAATGTCAGAGGTCCATTCTGGAAGTGGTTTCTGCACCAGGGGGAAATCAACTTCGGTCACTGGATCAGGCTACAACGCTCAAAGAGAAACTTTAAGTTCAGTCTCACCTGCATCTCTTTGTCTCCGGTCACCCTGGCCAGCTCGTCCATGGCCATGACGTAGAAACACTCGCTGAAGATCGTCCTCTGCACCTTGACAGGACGGCCGTCCCGCGTGAGACTGAACGCACACTTTCCTGGGCCGTTGGAGGGCTGGACACGAGCGAATCGCTGGAGGAAAGCGCCACCTGAACGACGAGCAAGAAACGTTCGCGCAGATCTTCCTCTATCCTCTATTTTAGTTAATGCTCCCGCCTGCTATTATAATGTGGCAGGATTGTTGAGCGATACTGCAGCTACAACATGGTCACAGCAACCGGAGTTAAACACTTCACGGAACCAGAGAGTTTGAACTCTTCCGTTTCTTGGTGAGGATCAGGTCTGAGAAATTCACCTCACATGCGTGTAAATGCAAATCCCCATCCTTTGTAAGAATTCAATTCACCGGCAAGCATAGCTTTAATACTAACGAAAAAGTCTTCAAAAAGAAAATATGCCTTTTTACAGCCATTTTCAGACTTTATTAAAGACTATATATTATTATTATTATTATACATTATTAAGAGAGAAAGAGACACCTGCTTTGGCAGCCTGGAGGATTTCCAGCCGACGAAACCTCCCTGTGGTGCGGTACAGCCTGCAGTACATCCACACCTGGGGCAGCAGGGAGAGGGCAGTACAGAAACCACCACATGGGGGGGCGACACTTGTTCAGGCCAGAGGAGCAGAAACGGGTGTCTAGTCTTACCTGCCTGCCCTGCAGCCACACGTACTTCAGCTCGTCATACACCGTCCCGTCCTTCCCAATACAAGTTAAAAAGCCACTAGGGCAGAGAAGAAGGGAACAGATATTAAGCAGCTGCTTGGTGAGTGTCAATGAAGTCAAACCAAAGAACTGTACATGGGTGTAAACGCTCAGTGTCATCAGTCTCGACTTGTTAAATGCTTTTCTGATTTGTAGCTGGGCAGGTGAGTATCACAGCGTGGCGATCATGATTGCGTGTTCGAGTCAGCAGTAATGTTATCACCACTGATGTCCTCTGATGATCTTTTAATCAGTAACTTACACTGGAGAAAACATTCAGAGGGGAATGAAAACGGAAAGGAGTTCATTCCTCCTTGGGTGTTCAAAAGCCAACTAATTCTGATCGATTACTTCACCCGTGTTGCTCGTCATTAGAGTACTTCAGCCAGAAGTCCACAGCTCTGTCCAACTCCATTCGTATCCTCTCCCGATACTGCTCCAACAAAGCCTCCATTAGCCTTCAGACGACATGCCAGAACTTAGAGGCATACATGACTACCATGCATGTGCAGAAATGACATTCGGAAGAATAAATTAGACAGCGATGATGTGCAGCAATCAGTATACAAAAGCACTTTCATTTTTAAAAAATCTTCACTTTTTTTAGTCTTTTGTGTGTGTGTTTTTAGTATGTACCATTCTATACATCTGTAAATATGTTTGGTCTGCAGTAGAGCACCAAACAAGGGGAAAATATATATATATAGTCATAAAGTTTCCTTGTTTAATCTCTCTGACAGGAGAGTGGACTGTGTTGTGTGTGTGTGAGGAGAGTGGACTGTGTTGTGTGTGTGTGTGTGTGTGTGTGAGGAGAGTGGACTGTGTTGTGTGTGTGAGGAGAGTGGACTGTGTTGTGTGTGTGTGTGTGTGTGTGTGTGAGGAGAGTGGACTGTGTTGTGTGTGACATTAATATAGAACCACGAACAAACAATTATTCAAAATCATTCCACAAGATTTTTCTTTTTTTGGACAAATATTCTGGAATTATCGTAATTCATGTTAGTAATTACAGAAAAATTTGGTTGTTATGATCAAACACCTGATTTGCTCTTTAGAAAAACACGTTTTATTTTTTTTTTAGCTTTTCTTTAGATTTTTTTTTGCTCGATTTAGAAATCATCCTCAAGTCAAATGCCTTTATGAAAAGTCCTCCAAAATAAGACGTTACACTTTAAAGGTTTGGCGTAGAAGTTGAGAAAAGCACTTTTCCTTAAAGGCTGTAGGTTCTCTCACGCGCACAGACACAACGCGTCAAAACATGCAACAACAGACGTTTACAGAAGTACCCCTGGAAAAAATGCTGACACGCTTTAGATTAAAAGGGACTGATTTCTGCTCGCCCCAGTGCTTAGCAAATACCATTAACGGCTACTTGCACTTAACGGTGTGATGCAGTATTTCTAACTGAAAGCAAGTATGCACCACAGAGACCAGTCTTCAGAACAAATGATGCACTTTGCAATATAACCCGCAACAATAAACAAACCGCAATAAAGTAACTTATTTAAAAATAAATAAATCCGAACTGAACTTTTCTACCAAATCCGTATCGTGCTAGTCGTCAGTTTCCTAGAATTACATTTCCAAAACGCCCAACTTACCTGACAGCTGAAGATGCAGTGAGATAATATTTTCAGAAATCGTTTTGGCTAAACTACACGCGTAACTTTGACTATCGGTTGGCAAGCTCGCTCAGCGCTGTACATGAACAGAAACAGCATTAGCAGTAAATCAAATACCATCCCATGCAGTTGGGAAGGGTGGTGAATTAATCATATGACCAAGGCAGGAGAAGACAGTGACGCCCTGTGTTCTTCTGCAGTCATTAGTCAGCTGCAATCTCCAATGAGGAGAAACGTTTAGGAGTGTTTGGAAGCGTCAAATAAGCGCAGAAATTACGCATCTGCGCTGCCTTCAAGCCTACATAGCACGTTCGTTTTTTCCCCTCCACATGACAAACTGCGCTGAATTATTGTGCAGTTAGCTATATTTTCATATTTCGTATCTTATTCAGCAGTCATTTTTTTAATTGAAAAGCAAACTAAATTTAACACCCACACCCAGAGCAGAAGCTGGTTCAGAAAGACAACAGAAGTAAAAATGTATAGAATTTACAAATAATACAATTTATTAAACACAGGGTGAGAGCTTCAATATTTTTTGCAGTGCTCAAACATTTTATAGTCCAAAACTCAGCATGTCTCTATGACTCTACCAATGGACCAAAGTCTCCTGAGCAAGAACAGAACAGCACGGCAAGTTCAAAATAAGAACAGGTCTGAACATCCTCACCTCAATCTTCATAATGAGCAACACACATTGAATCACGAGATTAAAGCATAATTTTCATGCATCAAAATTATTTACATTAAAACAGCAGTTTTATCACCGATACCTTTACTTGTTTAGCTTATCTATGATAAAGCAGTTTTTTGAGAAGTTATGAAAAAAAAACATGTTGGGCCAGATTCAGCTCAAATGAGAGGAAGAAATAGACTAACTTGTAGTCTTAAAATAGACCATTTTATGCTCTATAGAGTGGGCCACCCACATGGAGACATCCAGGTTTAAACAGATATAAAACAGAATCTCTGAAACATCTGGGCCACTAGGTGTCAGTATAACGGCTGTTTCATAACACAAGACAACTCTGGCAAAATGACTTTTCACGCCAAGAGACTGTAAGATGACTGACCCCTGTCATAAGATGACTGACCCCTGTCATAAGACCAGTGGTGCACTGCAACTGTCAGTTGCATTAAAAAAATGTATCGCATTTGTAACTTGTTCTTCTAATTCTTGGCAGAGCAGCAAAACTGTCTCCTCAGTCTAACCATTTACAGGTTCTGCCTCTGTCACACCTAACTTTGCGTTTCTTATGGCAACAGTTCGTGGCATTCTGAGATCCTGCTCAATCAAGTTGCCTTCCACTTTGTGTACGACTACTGCAGTTGCAAAGTTTGCCATCATTCTGACTCAGAAGTCCAAAAATGAGGCTCTTACATTTGACAGCGAGCTAACTGGATGCTTAGATATAGTAACACTATATCATGCAACCAATCAAATGCTGGCAATCCACATGTATGAATAAGAAAACATGCTACAAATGAATTTAGGCCTTGTCTTTCTAAAAATCTGATTAATGACCGCACACACTCATTTTTATTATATTAATATAACCCTGATTATTTCTAATAAAAGGGTGCAGACAGTTGTGATATTAATTAACTACCACATGGACAGCAAAGTCACATGTAAGCCACAAACATGACATTCCTAACCAATTAGAATTTGAAAACTTCCCTTTCAGTCGTTGTAACTCTCCTGAAGTTTACTAAGGCTGAGGAGGCTATTGCACAAGGGCTCATTCCCCATCTTCTCATGTCGACGAGGTTCAGGGATTGGTCTTCTTCTGCAGTGCTGAATGGACCTTTCTCAGGTTTTGTCTTACTCGGACAAACTCCAAAAGCTGAATCTCTTCACGTATCTTCTCTTCCTGCTCCTTCTCCCTCTATCAAATCACACCAAACAGTATATTTTCTTGAGGACAAACACAATAATCATCATTTCATTAATGCTTGGTTTTCCTTTTTGGATTCTTTCTGACTAGAGTGCTACAATTTTCTTTTGGTCAAACTCCTGAATTATTTAACCAAACAAAGAAACGTGTCACACCGCATGAATATTTGTTCCTTAAAAGTTTGGAACAACAACTTAAGGTGGTGCTGACCATCACCTCCTGCTGCTTCTGCTGACGCTTGAGGAGGACCTGCTCCAGAGGGCTCCTGCCTTGCTCCCCCTCCTCCCGCTGGGTCTGCTCCCTCTTCCGCCTCTCCAGAACCACCTGGAGCTCCGGCTTAGTGGAAACTACCAGCCCTCTGCCCTCCCCAAAGAACCAAGGCACAATACAGAGTCAGCCATGCTGGGAACATGATGGAAAAAAGGGGAATATTAGGGAGGGAAGAACCACCAAAGGCTTCATACAGAACATCACCATCTTCCTGCCAATGCCGCCCAAACTCTTAATGTTAGACCTCTTAAATATTATTGAGAAAAAAATCCTAAATGTAAATTCTTGGCTGGTAATTTATTTGAACTCATAAGGTTGTTCAGGAAAACATGTGAAAATTCAGGAAAATTCTATCCATTTGCTAAAATCCTTTCTACCAGGCATGTAAGACATAAAATACATTTTGAACCATCCAGACCGTTAATGTGCCTGAAAAAATATTTCTCTGTTATATTTCTCTGAAAATGATTTTTCTCTTTGGACTAATATAAGCTGATGAAGCACAGGGCCCTTTCGAAGGACCCATCACCTAGAAAACGCATCCCAGTGCAATTTGACTGTGTGGTGTTAATCTGGGTCACAGACCGAACCTCACACTCCTCAGAGACCACAATCCCTGGCAACCAGGAAGGAAAAACACGTCCAACCCAACAACTTTGACCTTTACAAGGACGAACTTTACAAGTGTCCCTGCCCAACACATGCCTGTGCTACACCCAGGCCATTTCTGTTTTCTATCCCCAGCTTCTTGTCCAGCAAAGAGCAATCTTGGACCACGAATAAGTTCATGGGACCTTCTCCTACAAACTCCAGAGATCTCCTCCTGTTTTATAGTCTCTGCCTGACGTCCCTCCTCCTTCTACATGCCGTATTTTGTACCAAAAAAGAGAGAAGGCTGTGATCAATTGTGAAGCCCGAGACCTTAATCTTAAACCTTAAGGTGTTCAAAAGTTACAAATTGCCTGGAATTGTTCAGGAATGGTTTGAGGGACACAAGAACACAAGAAGATTCCAGAACATTAACCTAGCTTCCACATTCCACAGATCTATATCTGATCAAGCGTCTGTGGACATGGAAAACAAGGCCAACTCACAGAGACACCACCTTACAACTTACATCTTGCAGGCTTCTCTTTGAGCTGGCGTTAATACTCAAACTCATCAGAGCATTCATGAGCTGCAGAAAACAGGTGCTTGGTGCAGGAAGCCAGACATCAGCTTGCTGCATACAAAAGCCCAATGTTCTAAACATGAGTGGGATGTTCAGTATCGAGGCCGCGATGCAGAAGAGTTATGGACCATCTCAGATGTATCATAACCGAACAAGTCCAGAATTCTTCTGAGGAGCTGGGTGAAATATCGTTGAAACGTCATCAAACGTAAAAGCAGGGCCACATCTGATTGGATGGGTAATTTTTCTTTTAATCCTCCTGCGCAGTAAATATAAAGCTGAAGGTATCATTGCCGCCACATTAGCTCTGTAGTCATGAACAATACTGCATTAACTGATTCACAATTATCAAATGTAATTTTATCGGTCACTGTCCAGATATTAATGTCTGTTTTGATACGACTTTTCTATCATCTATTCCATCCTTCCTGACCAAACGATTAAACTGAGCATTGCTTTTTTTTTTTATCCAGTCTAAGGTTTCTCCTCTGTACTGCTGACAATACGGTGATGTAAGGAAGACCCATCCAGCGAGTCTTAACAGGGTGAATGTCTGTCATTACAGAAGCTGACACAGCGTGGTACGTAGGCTATCGTTCACGCGGGAGGGTATACGATTGCATCACGTGTGGCCAAGCATGGTAGCCTGACACAAAAGCGGCGAGAAAGAACGACACCGTCATCAATTTTTCACAGAGGTCACTTGATTGGCTCAGCGATTTATGAAAAGCCGGCAATCAAACGGACGTTGCGTCTCATTTTCCCACAGCCACCTGCTAAACCGTTCTGTAAGAAGGTGGAGGAGCCTGAACCCCAGGGGAACAGAGGACTTTCTCTTACTTTTTGTGGGCCAGGAGAAGCTCTTTGTGGAGTTCCTGGTGGGTTCTTGAGGCCTTTACAGGGTTGTTCTGGTTCCGAGGACTTTCACCAGCACTGTGTTCATCTGTATTTTCTGAGATAAAAATTAAAATATGATGTTTTAATAAACCATCTTCTTTTCCCCTATGATTCTTCAAACACCGGGGAAAAAGTTTCTACTTTTTGAAGTGAATGAAAATGCATTCTAACCGTGTGGACTATTTGATCTCTATTATCAACAATGTATAAACGTTTACATTTGAATAGGCCATTTACATTTTACAGTTTTACATTTTTTGCCACTGTAACTACAATGCACTGCAAGATACTGCAGTATCTGTCTTCGTATAGTTTAGTAATCAAAGTCTTTACTCATCTCAAACATGATTATCAAAGACGCTCTCTAAAAGGTAAGGGTTTTGCAGACTAAAATGTGATTAAGGAAACTGACCTCCGTCATGGCCATGTGAAAACACATGACTGTTGATGAACGTATTGTTGGACGTCCTCGTCCTGAGCTGAGGTCTCGGCGAGTTATGAATTTGGCCATCACCGGACAGAGCGTTTTTCAGTTCCCGTTCGGACGGTCGTATCGGGAGCGGATGCGATGCGGCTGCTCTCATCGCACACAACTGCTTTTAGGGAGGCGAGCACCTGAGATTTGGCCCTCAGCCACAGCTCACGTTGCATGCTGGGAAACTGCGGGAGGTCAGGTGCGTGCGAGTGAATGTTGAGGGGCCGTCAACGAAAGCAAAGTGAGAGTGAGAGGAGTGGAGAGATTGAGTTTCACCTAAGTGGAAATCTATAATTCATCTGTAGCTCACATGCCTGTCAAATACAAACGATTTATATGTTGTCTCAGGACGTGTAAATAAATTACTGCAGCAAATCTGCTAAACCTGTACAGAGTAGTCTATGGATGGTACTTATTCTAAAGTCAAACGGCACAGGCTACGTTTTTTCGGGCTTATAACGGGAAACAAGCAAGGTAAATGCAGAAGAAACAGCATATTTTCGATTGTCGTTTATGTGCTAGATAGATTTCTTGAAAGTTAGGAAACTTGAAACTACATAAGTGGTTCTGGGAAAATACTTTAAAGTAATATAAAAAATGGTTAACTACAGGAAGGGTAGTTACAAGGTGAGCGTTAAAATTATAATTGCATAACGAAGGGACATCGGACATCGGGTTACTATTTAAACGGTACCTTAATTCAGAGTAAGGAAAGATGAAATGTTGTACTCACCCAAAATACGTCACCCCTCCCTGCGCTCTGACCAACAGTGAGTAACGGGTATCTCATTTACTCCACGGAGTGATTCAACACAGGGGACCCATGAGCATAGTGAACAGTATCTTACTTTTCATCTAAAGTGCGCTTCACTTTTCTACCAGATAGGGGCAGTGTGGCGCGTACTTTAAACGCTGTCGACGCCAAGGACGGCAATGGAGTTATTCAGAGTTCGCGTGTAAGTTCTTCTTAGCAAACTTCAGGCCCGTTCCTGAGGAAAATCTAGTGATCCGCATCCGAGAACAGATGCTCAATGAAATATTTACAAAATGTTGTGAAATCAGAACAAATGTTGTGAAATCAGGTCTTACAGCGTGATTATTTATGGGTAATTATGGGTTGTTATAGTAACATCACTAATCACTAATCTGCGTGCACCGGCTGTGCTGGGCCATAGGGCCCTGTACAGGAGCTGGGCTTCGAGCGTCTTCTCGGCTTTAGCCCCGGTTCAACGTGTCGTCTCCCCTCCAGATCTTTAGGGGACGCGTGTGTGAATTGAGTTAAAGCAAGAAAGTGAAAACATACCTTATGCTTCCTAATTTTTGGGGAAGATTCATTATTTCTGTGTAATGACGTGAAATTCTGACGTATAAGCCAAGAAAATATCACTGTACTAGAGACTTGTTTGAAGTAGTCACTGTAGTGGTCTGTGAGGAATAGCACTTTTGACCTGTTCCATGGAGAGGTTTCCCTGTAACACTCACAGCACACACACGCACACATGTATACAACTTTCTGGTGTGATACATAAAGACTGAAAAATGTCTTTAGAACAAATTTGTTGCAGGCAACAAGAACGAATCTAAAAAGGAGTCTGTAGAATTAACAGCTGCTAGATGCTTCTTGTGTCACTTGTGTTACAGAATTATCAACAGTGACAGGGAACTGAAAGGTCCTTGAAATACACTGAACTCAGAAAGAAAGACAGCTGGAGACGGACAGCTGCAGGTCATCTCCGCTGATTGCAATTGCCGCGAGAGCTGACTCACGGACTCCCTCCTGTGGCGGCAAGCGGGACGACTCTGGAGCCCTTACAAAAACAGGGGAACAGCAGAGACAACAGGAGCTCCTGAAACAGCGTTTATTTATGGTTTATAACCTAAACTCCAGTTTTATGGAATTACTAGTGAGTTTCGGTTTCATAGTGATTTTTTACATGGACGTGATTAGTCATATTGTTATATTTTCAGTTTGGTGTGTTGTACACATCTTTACAGTGTAAACTCGGCCTAGGTCTGTGTGTTAGAATCAGATGGTTTATGCCAGAGACCTGTGACCGAGACATTTCTGGTCCTGGTCACACCAGAGACCTGTAACCAAGACATTTCTGGTCTTGCTCACACCAGAGACCTGTGACCGAGATGCTTCTGGTCCTGCTCGCATGACGCTGGAGGGGCTGTTTGTGATGAAGAATAGTTTGTTCCCATGACTGGCCAGCCAGTGGTCCACACAATCCTGCATAAGAACTTACTTTACCAGAAAACATGCAACAGAGTGGAAAGACACAGGAAATGGAGCTCTGGCCATATGACGAATGCCACAGACCACAAAGGGGGGTCGGTCAGAGCATATAAAAGCTTTTCCTGACAAATGAGCTAATAAAGCCAGTCATCCGTAAAGCTGAACCCCATGGACAGCTTCTCTGTGGTTTAGCCAAGACAGGAACGATCCAAAGCCTGTGTATGAGAAGAGCTGGCAACCTGTGCTATAGAGAATTTCAATTTTTTTTTTAATTTTTAAAATTAAACATTAATTTTAAGTCAATGTTTTCCATATATTTAGACCTTGGTGAGTATATGAAGAAAAAAAACAAACCAAATTCTAGATCACACTATGTCTCACTGCTTGTTAATTAGTTGTAGGACATCCTTACTCATTTCTAAAACAGAAAATGAGACATGGATCTCAGACCTGAACGTACAGCTGTGCGAGTTCACCTTCAGAACACTTGTGAATACTGAAACAAACGTCTCCGCACTCAATCGTTCTTAACCAGCTTAACCAGAGATCGAACCAGAGACCACATGCACACAGTGGCATCGGATAAGGTTCCCTGACAGCGAGGTGAGCCCAGAGCAGATCTTCTCTGATCACCAACCAGCAGTGTAACCAGAGACCAGTCTAGCTGAGCACAGGGATCTCTTTACCAGCGGAGCGTAATGAGGAAAAGCCTTCGTATGGAGCGCGTCCGCACAGCTCCCCACCCCCCCGTCTCCACACCAGACAAGGAGAAACAGAAAGGCGGGCAGTGTAAGACACTTGTGCTTTAGGGACGACCCATGACTGCAGCACTACGATATCCCCCAACACCAGAGCCCTGGTTGTGCGAGTGTTGAGAGGGAATGATCTAGAAAGTGGCCCAAGCTCCATAGAACTGCCACGTGGCACATGCCACGGTCTTTACCTCGAGAGATGAAATAGATAACCTGGGGCTGCCGAAACGGATCCAGATGCAAGATGGTCAGCCCTAGGAGTGGTTGAGTTCAGGTGAAGATGGTCAGCCCTAGGAGTGGTTGAGTTCAGGTGAAGATGGTCAGCCCTAGGAGTGGTTCAGATGAAGATGGTCAGCCCTAGGAGTGGTTGAGTTCAGATGAAGATGGTCAGCCCTAGGAGTGGTTGAGTTCAGGTGAAGATGGTCAGCCCTAGGTCCTAGGTTCTCACCCTCCTATAGGAACATTTTCATGGAAGGCAGGACTATGGGGTAGAATCCCCTGCAACTAGAGGAAATCAGCTGTCTTATAGGCATGACAGGGCATTACCTGAGGACACGCCCACCATCTGGTGATTGCAAAGTACTAAATAAATAAGCAAAATTACTCTCAGCACCTTCAAACAGGCGATTCCTATGCAGTTTAGCAATAACAATAACAAATGAACCATCACAGAATGACATTCAATAACTTTATTGTTATGCTACACATACCTCACAAAAATGTTTGGGACTAGCGTTTGAAAATTTTTTTATGGATCTCAGTGAAAATCATTAAAACATATCAAAGGAAACCAGTGGTTTTGAAAGGTTAAAGGGATTTTAAGGGTTTCAACAGGCAAACTTTTTTCTTTTTCTTTTTTTTTTTTTTTTTTAAACTGAGGTAACGGAAGAATCATGAACCTCTACGGCTTTCAAAAGCTTTTTTTTCCTTTCACAGAGACCTATCGCTGCCCTTTGTGAGGAAAAGCAACCGGATTCTAGAAGGGGCACAACACTGTCTTTACATGGTAATAATGCAGACCAACTACAACCTTTCCCACCCACTCAATAACATGCATGGTTAACACATATTAGCATGCGGCTGACCAACTTGCAGGGTGGTGAGCTACACACACACAACCACACACACACACACTGCTCTGAGAAGAACAGTGATACACGTGTCACTACAGTCTATGTTTTTGCCTCAAATCATGTCAGTCACTGACAAGTGTGGGTCCGGGAGAACAGAGTTACAATAGAGCTAAAATAACGAGAAAAAACACAAAAACAGGAAAAAAAATCAATAAAAAAATAACCATCTACACAATTTAATAAACAATAAGTTATTTCACCAAGTACCTACAAAGTTCATTTTGCCTAAAAACCTCCTCAGCAAATAATTAAGGCACCAAATCCTGATCCTATTTTTTTTTACACCCATGATGTGTTAATATAAACACTAGTGCCATATTGCTTTGAAAACATCTCCGCAGTCTTACATAAATAATTAAAAAGAACAAACATGACTTCGTCTCACATGTAACAGAGGTGCCGTTCCATACCAGTGTTGAAGACTGCAAGTCTGTCAGGACTGCAGACTGGGCAACACTGACCTGTCTGTCTAGCAGCAAGACCCCCAATACCTCTGCACAGATGGGTTTAGCTATTGGTTCCTTTGCATTCCTGCCTCTAAATCTGAGGTAAAGAGGAAGTTTGCCCTAAAAGGCAGAGAATCTACTGTTGTCACGGGATTCAAAAATAAAGAGTTTCCGTCGACCTATAAGAGAGCAGGAGGAGGAGACTCGTCTAGCAGCTGAGTGATGCAGAGGTTTGAAGGGGGCGAACGCTTGGAGAGCAGTGCATCATGGTTAACGACCGGAGCGTAAGGAATGCTCAAATACTGCAGGACGTGTCCGTCACTGGAGAGTCTGCCATGACAGCTTAAAAACAAAACGAGTTCACGTCGTACGTCATACTGGTGTCTCTCCCTAAACAGCAGATGAAGACATCAGTGCAGAAGAAAAGTCAGTTTAAAAAACAAAAACAAACATACAAACAAACAAAACCCCAAGATGGTCTCTTTGAGAGGTTCGGGGTGTGGCGCGATGTCCGTGAGGGGCTGACGGTCAGTGGGGAAGGAAGCTCGCCGGCCCAACGAAGCCCGTTTGTGGAATGAGGGCGGGCACAGGTCAGCCGTCAGCTCCGCAGAGCTGGGAACGCTCAGGGCAGCGGAGGGGCGGCAGGGAAAGGAGGACGAGGAGAAGGCACAGGAGTCAAAGGGAACGAAGCACCTGATGCAAAAGGTAAGAGAGATAAACGTGGAAGACACTAAGGAGCTGGAGTTGGTAAGAGGACAGGGAGACAGACAGGGAGACAGACAGGGAGAGAGAAGAGAGGCCAGGTGCTGTGGTCTGTGATGATGATGATGTCGGGTCAGGTCTGGAGGGTTACGAGTGGTTCTGGGCTGAACATGAACACGGTCCACACAGACTGGAGCAGGAGTGCAGGAAGTGGTGGTGGTGGAGGTGGTGGAGTTTTCACCGCTGCGAAAACAGGCCGAAAGACACAATCACGTCACTCGTACACTGGAACCATGATTGCAGATCGACAATGACAGCGGTGACATGTAAGACATTCAGAGTGTGAGGAGTGGTGAAGAGGTTCAGATCTACAATGGGAGAACAACAAAGATCTAAAACATGAGCAGATGGAGCAAGATTTCTAAAGAACGTAATCGTCAGCTAAACAACCGTCATTCGTATCTACAGGCATTGGGCTCTCTGGAAACGAAGAGAGTACAGTCAGTTATTATCAGTCATATTTTAGTTTATAATTACAGAATATTTGCTGATTTATACACAGACTTGAGACATTTGTAATTTTCTCCCTGCATGCTTTGTTCGTCCCTGCCTCCTACTGCAGAGAACGGCAGTTACCCACGTGGCTGTGCGTGTCAGACTGCTGTTTCACAGTCGGTTAAAGTGGCTTCGCCGAGGGACGCTTGTTTATCGGACACGTTTACGCTCGTGGCTGGCGGGTTTGTTCGGCTCTGCGCCACGTCTGCCGTGGGGCGATTTGTGCGCCGCGTTAACGCCTGCTTCATTCTTTTTGACCACAATATGCTGCCTCCCATTTTTGTGGCTTAGATTAGAAGATGCGTCCTCCGTGCTGCTAACGTGCCGGTCTGACCGATTCTCGACCTTAAATGGAGATCTTGCTGTACTAGTCACAGATTTGCACACCTTGCTAATCTGATTGTTACTAGTGGCTTGGCCACTAGGGGGCGGTACAGTCGAGCCCCTCTGTACTGCTGGGGATCTCGAGGTGCGGGAAGCTGTGGTTACACTAGTGGCCTCCATGGAAGGAGATTTGCTGGGCTGCTTTTTAGGAAGCTCGTGCTTGATGTTGGCTTCTGGAGAAGATCTTGGGTTAATCTCTTCCTTTTTCCCTCGTTTCTTTATGCCTGACCTCACGGCGGCAGGCGAGTGGCATTTAGAGGCGGAGTCTTGGACGCAGCGCACAGACGAGGGAGTTCCGCTGCTTGCTGGTAACGATGCGCGGCGGGCTTTGACGAACGTGCCGTCGCGCCGCGGCACACACCCCCTCGCAACGTCCCCCCCCCCCCCGCGGCTGCGACCTCCGGCACCAATGTCCCCAGCTTCCCATCCGACGACCCCCGACCCCGCACGAACGTAGCGTCGCGTCGTGCTACGCCCTCGCGCTCGGAGAAGGACGACGGCGAGGAAGAGGAGGTTCTTACGGGGCTGCCGTGGAGGCTGCGCGACAGCGCCCTCGCGTGGCCGCCCACGCCCTGCGGGCCGCTGCGTGAGCGCCAGCTTCTGCTGGATGGCCATGCGCAGGAGCGAGTTCAGCGTCTTCTTCTCGTCCTCCGCCGCCGCCAGCTGCCTCTGCATCTCGTCCAGCTGCGTTACGTACTGGTCACACCTGGGAGGGGCGAGAACGAGGAACAATAAACGGATTTATTGTCGATGTTTAAGCAGTCCAGCTGAAATGATCTCTAGGGTGGGTTAGTGACGATAAAAATAAATACGTGGACATTAACAGGTTTTAATCCCTTTTCAGTTTCAGTGATTAAGTGCTAACTTTATGCTAATTAATGCTAATTAAATGCTAACTGCTCTGGTTGGCCACATGGAGGTGCCTCACACAAAACACTCAAACGTCATGAAGCAGGTGTCAAACATCAGGGACGTGTTTCACGAAACAGGCATTTGAGAAAATTGGCGGAATATTTCATGCCATATTTCAAAGTATTAACGCTTTAAGAATGGGTTCCACAGGACATCCTCTCCACTTTTAAGCTCTTCTCTGAAGATGCACTTTGAAGATGCCTTTGAAGCCAAAGACAAATAAGCTGGTTACGGTTATATTACAGAGAGTCATAATCTAATCATCTGCACACTGTAGTCTCTGAATAGCACCAGGCACACAGAAAACTCCCATAAGGCACTGCGTCATTTGGAGATTATACAGATATAGCAGAGGCCCTCAAATAAATACATCTCTCAAATTTATAACTGATTTCGGTAAATATCACAAACCTCATTTGTGTACACTACACTTACCACACATATATAATAATTTCCTTACCACAAGCAACATTAAAGACCAACGGCCATGTTGCATAACACACACCCCTTCCACCTCTTACTGTTCAACGCAACCTTTTGACCTTTTGGGGGGGGGGGGCGTACCTGCTGGCAAACATGACGCGCAGCGAGGAGAAGGTGGCGGCGTCCTCCTTCAGGGCCTTCAGCTCGTTGCGGAGCTTCAGCATGGTCTCGGACACCATGCTCTTCTCCGTCTCGTACTTGCTCTTCAGGTTGCTCAGGGCCAGCTCCGCCGTCTGGAAGCACAGGCGGCGTGTTACCGCGGCCGACGGAGGCCAGAGCTTAGGGGCGGGGCGATACGATGTTTTATCGGCATCGCCGCGATACATCGGCGTGATGCGCAGGGCGCGTCGGGAGGCGTTTCAGGTTGCTCCAGTTCATCGGCTGCATGTTGTATTACAAATTACATGCAGTGATGTCAATCTGTAAAATTAAAACTACAAGCAGCTCGATGCATGTAAGCCTATTACACTAATGTCATATTTGATTGTATCCATTGTCAGATGGGCAGGTTTTTTTTCACAGCAACCTTAAATGCAGCAAAGCTAATTGCTCGAAGCATAAAGCCAATTATGAAAACGCTTAGCAACGCTGCAGCATTCTGGACACACACGCTCGTCACTGTAGACAGTGGAGCTGAGCTGGAAGGTCAAGCTAATTAAGTCAATTAGCTATTCTGAAGGAGGAAGAAAGGAGTGGCGAATGTTAAAGGTTATAGGTTACCTGTATATGCACACACATACACACACACACACACACAAACGCATATATATGTAGGTGTGCGTGTGTGTGTGTGTGTGTGTGTGTGAAAGCTGCTTCAGAGACAAAGATCAGAGGTCACAGGGCCCTCCAACGAGCCGCCCCACCCTTCCCTGAGCTGTCTGTGGGGTACGGCTGGGCACCTGTGTGGGGGAGGCGGGGGGAAGGGTTAGGGTTAGGGTAACCCTAACCCTAACCCTGGGCACCTGCGTGGGGGAGGCAGGGGGAAGCCCGCGTGTTCCTCTTGCTTACCAAACGCTCAGCAGAAACACCTGCACCAAGGAGAAGCGGCGTCGGGTTTCGACGCCAAACGCACCTTCCCGCGTGAACAGGTATGACGAGCGGATCAGATGTGCGGGAGCGCTGCGTGCGGACACGGAGCCGGCGTGAGGCGCAGGCGTGCCGCCCGCACTCGTTTCCCCGGGCAACAAGGATTATGGGAAAACGGCTGCCTAGAAATGAAAGACTATGGCCGATTTAGCGGCCAGACGCTTCGGAGGGAAACGGCCTGGATACGCCACTGGATTACGGGATTATACACCTTAAAACGAGGAGAAACAAGAGCGTCTGGGCGTGTTGAACAGAGGCGACGCGCACGAGGCTTTAATGCGCTCATGTATTAATGATGCGCGCCACGGTTCTTAGCAGCAGTGTTTACAGGCCCGATAAGCCCGGCCGTTACAGACCACAATGGCTGCCTGTTCGTTGGCCTTCAGGACAGTCCTGAGCGTGACGCCCGCCCGGCCGCGGCCCTGTTTGTTGGCCTTCACCACAGCGGGCCGTTACCTGTTTGTTGGCCTTCAGGACAGTCCTGAGCGTGACGCCCGGCCGTTGCCGACCACAGCGGATACCTGTTTGTTGGCCTTCAGGACAGTCCTGAGCGTGACGCCCGGCCGTTGCCGACCACAGCGGATACCTGTTTGTTGGCCTTCAGGACAGTCCTGAGCGTGACGCCCGGCCGTTGTTCGACCACAGCGGCTACCTGTTTGTTGGCCTTCAGGACAGTCCTGAGCGTGACGCCCACAGCCGTTGCCGACCACAGCGGATACCTGTTTGTTGGCCTTCAGGACATTCCTGAGGGTGCCGCCCGGCCGTTGCCGACCACAGCGGCTACCTGTTTGTTGGCCTTCAGGACAGTCCTGAGCGTGACGCCCGGCCGTTGCCGACCACAGCGGATACCTGTTCGTTGGCCTTCAGGACAGTCCTGAGCGTGACGCCCGGCCGTTGCCGACCACAGCGGATACCTGTTCGTTGGCCTTCAGGACAGTCCTGAGCGTGACGCCCGGCCGTTGCCGACCACAGCGGCTACCTGTTTGTTGGCCTTCAGGACAGTCCTGAGCGTGACGCCCGGCCGTTGCCGACCACAGCGGATACCTGTTTGTTGGCCTTCAGGACAGTCCTGAGCGTGGCGATCTGTTCCCTCTTCGTGCTGAGAAGAGACTTGAGCTTTAGCACCTCCTCGAGCAGTGCCTCTGCATCGCAGTCAGACTCAGTGCTGCCCCCTACAGACGTGGAGGGCAAGGTGCCGCGCTGCCGGCACAGGTCCACCGCCACCTGCAAAACATTCAATGGATTTGTTTGTTACGTTGATGTTATTATTTTGGATCTTTTAACTTCTGAGGTAGTTCAGTACTACTGGGTACTACAGTTGGTTCAGAAAGTGATTCAGGACACACACACACACATGCTCTCAAAGCCAAACTGTGCCACGCCATTTGAAGTAAAACCCATGTCCGTGTTCGAAAACCGGGACACTGCACGGAAGAACTGCAGCACACGGGACACAATGTCAGCAACAGTGACTCGTTAAAGGGTTTATTTACATGTCCCTGATGTGGGTCCTGACAAATGGGGCGTGACCATCGAGGTGTTCGCGTTTTAACCTTGGTCCCAATTCAAGAGCGAGACACTTGAACAAAGTCTACAAGGAAAGGGAGAAGACATGCAGACACGGGGAAAACAAGCCCCGCCCTTTACGCCCCGCCCTCTACGCTCCAAAGCTTGGTGTCCTCATCTCACCTACTTTATGGCCTCTATTCCCTTTTTTTAAAAGTGACGTGGGAAACTTGCGTGTGCTTATTCGCGATGCAAGCGCCTACCCGGAGGTGTTTGATCTGGCAGCGGATGACGGCCACCAGGTTGCGCACGTTGGTGGGGTCCCGGAAGTCGAGCGTGGGCGAGGCTGGGCCCTTCCCGCAGGGCGGCGACGACGCGTCCTCCGCCACTCCGCCCTCCCCCTCGGGGGGGGGAGCAGCCCTCCTTGCCCTGCGCCTCCGCCGAGCGCCTCTGCTTGCGGAAGGCGCCGTGGTGGTGCCGCGTGCTGGAGTGGTGGTGGCGGCCGCCTTGCGCCCGTCCGCGGTAGTAGTCCAGCGTGGCCGCGGCGTGAGGTTGTTGCACACGCACACGTGGTGGTAGAGGTTGGCCAGCTCCTCGGAGAAGGCCAGCAGCTCCTCCTGCGTGGCGCTCAGGTGGCTCTCCGAGTCGGTGGCCACGCGGCGGGTGGCGCCGATCTCCCGCTCCAGTTGCCCGATGCGCTCCTGGTCCTGCCGGCTGGCGGCGATGCACTGGCGGATCTTGTCGGCCAGCTCCTGCGCCTCGCCGCGCCAGCGCTCCTTCTCCAGCAGGTGGCGCTCGTCCAGGGCCTTGCAGTGCTCGCCCGCCTCCTTCAGCTCGTCGCGCAGCTGCATCAGCTTCGGCGTTGGCCGCCCGCATGCGCCCCTCCAGCACCTCCGGCCTCAGCGCGTCCAGCTCGTAGTCGCCGCCGCCGCCCTCGCCCTCCGCCTCCGGGCCGTCGCGGGGCGGCCCGCCCACCTCGTCCCAGGGGTGGGACGCGGGCGAGGAGGAGCAGCCCTGTAGCGCCTCCAGCCGCTGCGACAGCTGCTCCACTTTCACCTTGTGCTCGTCCAGGATCTCCTGGGACTCCGCCAGCTGTTCCTGGAGCTCCTGGACCGTCCCGGTGAGGGTGGCCTTCTCCCTCTCCACCTGCAGGACGCAACACGGACGCCAGGGGCAACATGGAACCTTTTAGTGTGGTTTAATCTATTAGCTTTAACATTTTACTGCTCTGACGGATGGCGCTAATGTATACATTTATGCACAAAATGCGTTTTCACTCTGGGACTGCATAGTTTTCAAGAAACGAGCTTCATAAATTTAGCAACTTGCATGCATGGCCAGGAATTCAAGAGAGCAAAAAAAAGTGCCACTGCTCTCTGGGTGCGAGTGAGGCCATTGGTCCTGAACCCTGTCAATCCCAGCTACACTAGCCAATCACGTTCATCTGAGCGCTTGCACCAGTTCCCTCAGAGCCTGTCCCTTGTCCCTCATAACGGACAGCAGCTGGAGACACAGGCGCTTGGCTTCGTGACCGCCCGCCACACCCTCCACAGTGGCTGCTGTATGATAAGACAGAGCTAGCTAGCTGGTGGGTAGGGCACTGGATTAATTACTAACCCTAGGGAACTATTACAAGCGGAGATGATGCCTGGGCAATTTCATAACAGAACTGATCATGAATGCTATGACTTCTCGCGTAATGAGGAAAGGATGTGGGTTTTTAAGCAGGAAGGACGTTTGCCGCCCACACGCGTGTTCATGCAAACCAAAGTCGCAGAGCTAAAGATTTACAGATCAGCTATACACGCTTAACTGAGTTCCCATTTTCCGCCCCATTAGAAACCAGCTGTGTTATGGGCGTAAAATCTGAACAATCAGAAGATCTGAAGTCACTGTTAGCGGAGGAAATTGGGTTTCGCGGAGCAGCAACAGAGGCATGTGTAGCAGGACAGACGCCTAAATAATTAAAGTGACAAACTGTGCAAAGAAGGCCACCTTAACTTTAACCAAAGACTCCGTCAGTTCTGTCCGACCATTTGCATAATGGAAATGTACTATGCAAATCAGGATATAATCAGTGAGCATATATAAAACATGCAAAGCAGATCAGAACGGGGCCGTTCCTACTAGCAGTCTTGTTCTCTGGCCTAAGCTAACCCACTTCAGCACTTCCTGTGCTGTGTAATGTGCGTGTGCACGCATTGTTAGGCCTCGCCCACCTGTAGCAGCTGCTGTTTGAGCTTCTGACTGTCGGACAGGTGCAGCTCGCTCAGCAGGTCGGCCACCAGCCCCGGCGCCTGAGGGCGGAGCAAACGCTCGCCGCTCCGGGGGGCGGAGCTCCGCTGCTTCTCTCCGCCCTCCTCGCCCTCCGGCTCCTCCCCTCCCTCATCCCTGGTCCCGCCCGGCCCGGCGTCCAGGCCCAGGTGGGCCACCGAGTCGAAGGGGTTGAGCGGGTGGGCGGCCAGCTCCCTCCGCAGGCTGTTCTTCTGCTCGCGCTCCTGCTTCAGCGCCTCCAGCGCCTCGTCCAGCTGCCGCTCCGCGATCTCACGCAGGAGCTCCGCCTCCTCCAGTTGGGCCCGCAGCAGCTCCTGCTCCTCCTCTTTCTGAGTCAGCTCCACCTTCAGGGCCTCAAACTCCACCTGGGGGGGCCAGAGGTCGGAGGGGTGAGGTGGTGAGTGGAGGTCGCCCACTAAATACAGCAAATCCCCCCCCCCCCCTGGGAACAAAATGCCATTTACGAAGGAGAAAAATATATAGAATAAGCAAGTCACCTGCCAGCACAAATATAGGTAGAGCAAAGGATTTTCTACAGATTAAATCTAGAGATTCAGGCCGATTTAGTACAAGATCAGGCACGTCTCTCTGGGGAGATTAAACAAAAGTTAAAAGGCTATCAAACCCCCCCCCCCCCACCAGATTGGAGTAAGAATCATGCAGGGAAACATTGGGGACACAGGACGTCTTGTTTTACTTATAATGGATTCAGATGAAGCAAAGAGACATATTCAAAAGCATCTCGCCTGTTCCACACTGACTGGCTTGTTTTGGTGCAGTACACGCTAAGGAGAATGGGGATAAGATGTCTGGTGAAGATGTGGTCATAGGGACAGAGTGCGAGTTTGTGCAAGTTTTGCATGAATAAGATCTTTTCATTACGCAGTCAGACTTGTGGAGGACTATTGTGAAGAAACAGCTGAGACAGACTGGCAACAATAGGAATATTTGTATTACCCTGATCACAGCTTTGACAGAATGAACACGCACGCACGCGCACGCACACGCACACGCACGCACACGCACGCACGCGCGCGCACGCACACGCACGCACACGCACGCACGCACACGCACGCACACGCACACGCACGCACACGCACCTGGTTCTCTTTGAGCACAGAGACTTGTTTCTGCAGGGAGGTGTTCTCCTCCTCAAGCTCACTGTTGTCCTGGAGCTGCTGAAGTTCTCGGACCTTAAACTCCTTCAGCTCCTCTCTCACACCAGACTTCTCCGCTTCCAAACACTCACACTCCTGCACACAGACAGAGATGTAAGCAGTAATAAGGTCAATAGAGAATAAATGAAATCCATTTAATAAGTAATAATCCAGTAAGGAGGTATTCCAATAACCCTAGCAGCTCCCTGCAAAGTGGACTGACTACACAAGCAACTCTGCCGTGGGGCAGGAAAACATTCAGGTCGAAGTGAACTTCACAGGGTGTAGAACGGTCACTGAAAGGTTCTAAAAACTTTAAATTTTGCTTGTTAACCATTACCTAGTCAGCAACTGTTACCCTCAGGTGTGGTACTGTTCAGCCAACACCAACCAGAAATGTGATTTTATGTCCAAAATACATGGTTGACGACAACAGTTCGATCCAGGCACATTAGCAAACGAAGGAACAGTCCAACAACCCAATGAGGTGACTGAATCAACTACACTTCCCATGATGCACATCATGAGATTAGTACAAGGGTGCAAGGTTCCCATTTGAAATGCGTGACGTATCGCTGAGCTCACACATCCTGCCCCGCCCACCCTGCTGACAGGGAAGGGACGGGGGGGGGGGGGGGGGGGGGGGGGGCTGGATCCGCCCCTCTGGGCTACGTCCTGCCCCGTGCACAGACGAGCCCATCTGGGGACAGACCTGCTGCTCCTTCAGCACTGGCCAGTCAGCCGTGAACTCTACGTCTTATTCCATCTGAAACCGGAAACTGAAACCAGGCCGGGTATCAGGTTGCAGTAATCCAGGGGGACAAACCCTGCTGCCGCACCACACACCCAACACGACCAGGACTCGGGACCATGAGCAGGACTCACAGCCATCACTGTAAAACGACCTGTATTGGCACAATGCTCTTAAAGAAGGTCCTTTCAGAAGTTTGGGTAGGTCTTTCTAAATAACTGACGAGTTAACATGCTAACCAGTATTGTTATAAAGTCTAGAGATAAAATTGCTATTTGCTGAAAAAAAAAAAAGAAGGATGTATTCATATTCATATTCTTTGTAAAATTATGGGAGAGGTGGAGCTTCTGAAGAAGAGTTTTCCCAATAAAAGAAAAAGAAGTTACTTCCATCAGGCATGCTTCTGGTACCTTCTTCAGCTGGGAAGTGAGATTGGCCAGCCGCTCACTTTCCGCCACGCTATTGGCTAGTGCCACACGGGCCTGCTTCAGATCCGCCTGCAGGTCGTCCATTCGTGTTGCCATGGCAGCCTCCTTGCTGGCAGTCTCCTGGAGCAGGTTCTCCTCTCGATTGTGCCCATCTGCTGCTGCACGTTTCTGGCTGCTCACAGAGTCGGCTAGAGCCTACACACACACACACACACACACCACTAATACACACAATCCATTTCCCCTGCTTCTCCATTACATGTGGCCAGTCAGGATCAGGGCTTAAAGATGCTCTTTACTGAAATGAACTGCCTTTACTTGTTTTAGAAGGATCCACACACCCAGAGAGTGAACAAGCTAAACTGTGCATTGTGAATTAACGAGGCATGCTAACCCCCCCCCCCCCCCCCCCCCACACACAGACAATGCCCCAGCGGTGACATCACACTCCCAGCCCACTGGTCAGCGGGAAGGCCCAGCCTCACCGCGGAATGGCCGCCATCCAACGATGAGGGCCCCTTTTATAACGGGACAAACGCTAACAAATTTACGGCAGACTTTCCCGCCATTATGTCTGCTGGAGCGTTCGGAGCCGGATGACGCTGCGCGACTCACAGGCAGACACACAGGCGCCCTGCAAGTGACTCGTCAGCGACAGCTGCCATTTTGTTGGCTGTACATTCTAACCCACTCAAACACGCTTTAAACTTCCAGGTTAAAGTTCAAGGGTGGTCCCATCTACAGTGCTGAGGCCTTAATAAGAAACACTGCAGTGACTGAAGGCCCAACTCTCCTTGGCCTGCTGTGGGTTGTTGTTGTTTGGTAGTCCATTACCCAGTAACACAGGGTGTCCAGTCAATTCAGGATGTTTCATCTGCTTGGAGAGACGGGTGCTAGACTACGCAGGACGTTATGAAGCAGGACATTTCGAGCCAGGGACAACAAATGAAACATGGGACGTTGGGACAAACACCACAGCAGGACTTAAGAAGGTTCAACCACAAGAACACAACGGTAAGGTTTCCATTTACTAACAAGTACGTAAAGATCTTCTCTGAGACAATAGCCACATGAACACAGGAGGGCGGGGCTTCCTTTAGAGCCAAGCTCCTCCCAAACGTTCCTTCCCATTGTTCCTCTCACCACCATCCTGTCACTGCTGGCTTACTCACAGAGTCTCGACCTCTGCTATTTATAAAGCGACTTTGAGCCCACGTCATATGTTAAATATGTAAATAATAAAATAAAAAACAAACTGAAATGTACTCAGATTAACTGACCGTAACCAAATTAGGAAAGTGTGTGAACAAATAACAAGGAACTGCTCATGATCCACAGTAAACCATCTCGTCTGCCAGACGCGGCGTCACGAGCAGAGGCGTCACTTGCCTCCAGGCTGGGCGGGGCAGTCAGGGGGGGCCCCTGAGGGCCGACAAACTTTAAACTACAGCAGTGGCGATGGGCAATGACGGCATGAGATCTGAACTCCCTAAGGGGGCCCCATGAACGTTTGCCTGGGCCCCCGTGAGCATGTGCATCTCTTTGGGTCTGACTGACAATATGGCAGCTGCAGACTGAACAAAGCTTTGTACATCACGGTACTGACGTGCTTAATAACTTAACAGAATAATATCAGAGATTTTAGGTACATTTCCAAATATGTTACATGCCTTAACACACAAAAACAATTTTTTTATGGGTTTGTCTTGTTGATTTTTTTTAATGTAAACATTTTAATAAGAAATTGACCATTTGTTAATTTAATACCTTCCATCTCTGGAGGCAGTGAAATGATCTGAAAATTGGCTGGTTTTAGGAAAGCAGGAATATAATGGAGTAAACTGTTCTTTGGCATCTGAAGAGTTGCTGAAAGGGCAAATTGTGCAAGTTAGGAAAACATCATCAGGCTGACCCTCATTCCAGCTACAGAGTCTCCATTGAGGACCTGCTCTCACCACCATCATCTGCCACCTCACAAGGGCTCCTGAGTCTCGAGCCGTGAGTCAGCAGAAAAGAGTGCAACACCAGGACTAAGGCCCTCAACTCTCAGCCACCCTCAGGACTACCTTCAAACCCAACACTACTACCTACACCTTCCCTGAACGCTCTGGGGAGTAAACCAGGCCCTACACATCTGCCTCTGCAGCCCAATGGGAACATGTTGTGGATGCTGCTCTGTCATTTGTTACCTTCAAAAGTAGATCAAACTGAGATCGTGTCTGGGTTTCATTTGTAGGCTAATGAAGTCCAGAAATAGCTGCTGGGGAATTTCCTCCTCACAGTCACACAAGATGCTGATGAATGCAGGAGTAAAATGTAAACGTCATTGAGTTTCTTTTTGGACAAAAACCAAAGGAACTGTCTTCAGGTATACACAGTGAGAACATGGCTATGAGGAATCTTAAAACTTCCAATCGCCCCAGGACCCTCGTCTGGGAATGGCAGGTCAGGATGCCCCCTGCGCACGGCTCCTCCCAAACCCGCCGCTGTCCGTCCCCACTGCATTAACACGAACAAACGAACGTTGCGACCGTTAGCGCGGCGACCGTTAGCGCGGCGGCCGTTAGCGCCGCCTTATCCGCGTGGGCGTACCAACCTCGCGCAGCTGCACCACCTCCAGTTTGAGGGCCTCGTGCTCCTCCTCCAGCTGCCCGTGTCTGCTCTTCAGCGCCGCGCTCTCCTCCAGCACCGCCAGGCCGTAGCGCGCCGCCTGCAGCTTCTCCTCGTTGGCCTCCTGGAGCTCGGCCGTCAGCCGCTCCACCTCCGCCCGCAGGCCCGCCCCTCCGCCCGCAGCCTCCATCTCTTCCTCCTCCAGCATCCCGCCCCGCCGGCTCTCCCTGCGCGTCACGCGTCTCCCCTCATGCCCCTGCCAGGGGAGAAGAGTTTACTATAAGTTTCCTCCTAGGGACACACACACACTAGCATTACAAGGTCAACTGCAAAACTGCTCTGCCATATCCAGGAACTGTCAGTCTAGTAGAGTAGCACTTCTGAACAGCACCGACCACACAATACAAGAACTTTAATCTTAACAGCAGCTAAGAAAAAATTATTATATATTATATTATGCTGGCCCCTCTTTCCTGCCCTGCAGAACTACACAGAGCGTGAGCAGCGGCTTAGGAGACTCTGATGCCTTTTTACTTCTCAGTGGGGAGCAACAAAGTTAATGCGGCGTTCAGAGGATCTTACGCATTACAGTTACAGTAATTTGAAGAAATGTATCTTGAGGAATGCCTATTTGTTATTTAAAAATACATTTTCAATTTTATGCCCCAAGCTAAACAGAATTCGTAGTAAGGATAGCTAGCTACCACATAAAGCTTTGTTTTATATCGCTAAAGATAGAGATGGATGACAGACTAGCTATACTAACAAAATATGTAAATAACAATATACAGGTATATGAACAAATAAAAAATCCAGTATTAATTCAGTTCTAACTAGATAATGTGATAAACGTTACAATGCTATGCCAAAGGCCGTCACCGGTTAGCTAACAGCTAACCAAGCTAGCTAATTGACTCTGGCAATGCCCCAGGTTAAAAGCCGGCTATAATTATTTTTAGCTAGCAATATACTGGCGCTAAACTTGACGCGGACTAATCGTAGCCATCATTAGTTACCTAAGGGTAGCTGTAGTCATTCACGTCAGCTGACAGCGCTAGCGGTGTAATTAGCCTGTTCGTTTCTGGAACAGAAGGAGGCTGCAACGCGGCTGTCAAAAGACTGTTGAGGACCACGAGACTCTTAACAAGACGCTAGCTGCAATTAACTAGTCAGCTAACTGCTACAGCACTAGAAAGAGAATGAATAACCAAGATGCGAGCTATGTTAGTTACTAGTTACTATTCCGTAGCTAGTTAACTAGCTAATTGGTTAGTAAGCTAGGTTAGCTAGCTGTGGCTAGTTAACTGGGTTGGCTGATTGTCTGTCTGGCTGGCCGGCTAGCTAGCATTGACCAGTGCTTACCAATTTTATTTGTCTGGATCATGCGGTTTCAGGATTTCTCTACCGGAAACTGTTGCATATAGTTCTTTCCTTAAGATTACGTCCAGTGAGCAGCTTCTTTTGAAAATCAATGGACGGTGTTGAAGGCACAAGGCTTGTTCGACATGTAGCTACTGGTAACAAAACCAGACACCTCCTCGCGCGCCGAAGTGCGGTTGAATACCAAATGACCGCCGCGCGCTTCCTTGACAACGTCAGAGTGCTCAGTCCTGACGTAAAGGGTTACTCTGGGATAAATCTATTGCCTACTAATTGGAAGCATATTATTAGCTTGCCCTTTATGCATACAGGTACAACGACATTTCCACCTATGTTTTTTCAAGCGTAACAAAACAGACACATACAGGCAAAAAGACAATCACATAATGAATTCGTCACGCTAAGGCTTAAACCAAGCCTTGTCCGGATTAATGTAAAAGACAGATTCTAATGCAAATTGTGTAGTTGTTTTGTTTTATTATACATCTTCAAAACCTAGATGCCCCCCAGAGAAAACATTTTGTAGCAATGAGGAATCTTACAATGTGTGAAAATAGTGGATTTTTAGTGGAGTTTTTATTTTTTCATTGACAAGATTCAGATGGCAACTGCACTTTTTATAACGTTTCCTAACAAAATCACTTCAGGTCCACAGTGTTGCAGATTAAATTTACCATCCCCCGAAATACATGTATGCCAGTGTAAGTGGAATTTCAATTCAAAGTGAACAGTTGAAGTGGTCTGTGAGAGCGCCACCTCAATTTGTGCATCTGAAATTGACGCCACCAAGTGGCTGGAGAGAGTTAGTGAATCCGACCTATACGTGATCGTCCCAATCCCCCCATGCACTGTGACATCATAGATTTGCACGGGTCCTGACTCTGGTGTAGAATAACAGGCACCACAAGAAGCTAAACAACTCCGCAAGACTAGGGATGTAAATTATGGCATTAAGAAAGATATGTGGAGTTCCCATGTCTGCTTAGGCCAGAGGAAAGCAGAGAGAGAGGGAGAGAGGGAGAGGGAGAGGGGGAGCCTGGGATCTACCCTTCAGTGTGGGAATCTTTGCGGCAGGCAACCACACAGCCCCCAAGTTTAAATGTTAGAAGTCATAGGGCCTTGCCCTTGTGAGCATGGCCAAGGACGTTAACGTCAAATGAGAGAGGTGGGCAATGATGCAATCAAAAACAATCCGTTCATGGTAATCTAATAGACAGTAATAATATGGATGGTGACACAGTCATACATATATATTATATTCATTTTAGTGACAACTCATAAAACATATTGTGAAAATAAACTATGTATTTATTGTCCCTGTGTTGATATTTCCTCAGATTATGTGAACTCCTCATTTGTCTGCAGGGAAACCATCAATACAAGCAAATCCTGGATAATCCAGGCAAAAGCAGACTGCTGCATTTGCTTCAACACTTCCTGCCAGTCCCAAGCCCCTTGGGATGAACCTTTGAACCAAGAGGTGACCTTTGACCCAACGCTGTGACCATCGGGGTCTGGCACTGACGTTAACAGTGGCATCTGACCATGTACAAGGCTCCACTGGACAAGCACCATTATTGACCACTGACTCCAGTGCTGCTACTCCACTGTGGGAACCAGAACTTTCTCCTGCACTTCATCTGAAGATCTCATTCACTGGAATAATGCATAGTACATACACAATAATACATATTACAAAGAAAATAATGCATAGCACAAAGAATAATGCATAGTACCCACAGAATAACACATAGTACACAGAAGAATGCAGAGAACTCACAGAATAACACAGAGTGCACACTGAAAAACGCATAGTACACACAGAATAACACATAGTACACACAGAAAATGGTGACAAAACGGAAGAGCTCAGAGCAGAAGAAGGATTATCCATATTGGTCTCATAGTGAATTGTCCCAAAACCCCCATTGCACTGCCATGTAGCTTTCTGTTATCAGATAATGTTTCTCCGACTACATTATTCTTTTTGGAAATCCTTCTGAATTATCTAAACTTTGATTGACACTTGCGTTAATGTTGAGCAGGTACTGTGTTGTAGTTGAAAAGTACATTGTTAGATGGTTGTTCCTCAACCTGAAAAATGTTCATTTAATCAAATAAGAGAAAGAAAAAGCCCTCAAAACAAGACAAGAGAGAAAAAAAATAGTTCAAACACACATGGACACACGGCGCTAGAAAGTGTAGTCATATTGTTGTCATTGGCGGGTTTGTTTATATTGTATCTATAGAAGGAGTTTCTTTTTCAATGTTTGAGCAGTTTCATATTTAAAGTGAGTCAGGATGTCTACTACTGTGTGATGGATGGGGGGTGTGTATACAATATTTGAAGCACATGTACGCTTTCACTGTATTTATCAATGATCCTGTTAAATGTGTGTAACTAGTGAAAAACCCGGCCGAAACCAGTGTGGTCAGGTTTGTGGAGCTGGGTGGTGTATTCCACAGAAAACGGTGTGACCTCCCAGAAGGTGAAGGGCCAAGCAGGGAGCACTTGATCAGGAGGAGGACAGGATGAAGTAGAGAGAGAGAAAGAGAGAGGGAGGGAGAGAGAGAGAGGACAGACGTATGAAGGCATGGTGCTGGTGAGACAGTTGTAGCTTATCGTCACAGAACTACTATAAAAACTGACGGAGAGGGTCTGTGTCAGACTACAGCCGAACGACCGCGGCCGCTGGAAGGAGTGCAGGCACAGACCTCCACCCGTTGCTGCTCCACCCTCTCTGAATCACAGTGGCTAGCCGCACCCTGCGTGATGAAGACGCATCTGTGGGTTCTTCTCCTCTTCCTCCCTCTGACTACGCAGGCCTTAAGAAGGTATGCGAACACTTCGTGGACTTTCTTAATAGCGTGATTATATAGGTTTCTAATGGAGAATGTGTTGTTGCCATGGGAGAGTATGTGTTTATCTCAGAGGCATTACCTCATTACCTAATATATATACCTTTAATATGGGCAACTGTTCAACTGTTTCATTTACATTTCATTAATAATAATAATACAGCTATTAATTAAAAATTAATACTGCAGTTTACAATTTGTGATCTAGCAACTCTTTACATATGGTGACAAGAATAATTTTGTCATGTATTAGGTAAGAGGTCTGGTCGTTTTGTGATGTACTGATGACTGGAATGTGGTCACTGTGATATCTTTGTGCATATCGTTATGCATTTTGTACATTTAAGCTGCGTCCCCATAAGACATAATATACGTGACCATTTCTACTGTGGAGCTCAGCAGAAAGACAATGTTTGGTCTTCAAAACCATGGCATGCACTACACCTTCATCGTTGTCCTCATCAGCTGTGTTCATACCACTCTTTCGAGTATATCTCTCTACTATCTACGATCTAATTTGGCATTATCTCCTGTTCCCTGCATGTTTTAGGAACTGTACTGATATGATGATGTCGTTTTAAGAATTCTGAAATCAGAATTTAAGTTAAGTCAAGCCACATTGTCAATTGTGATTTTCACCCCTTTCACCCCAATCGAAATTTGTCCTCCGCATTTACCCATCTGTGCAGTCAGAACACACACACACACACACACACTAGTGATAACTAGGGGGCTGTGGTGCACACGTGCCCAGAGCAGTGGGCAGCCCTAGCCCGGGGAGCAGTTGGGGTTAGGTGCCTTGCTCAAGGGCACCTCAGTCCTGGGAATCGAACCCACGACCCTCCGGTCACAAGACTGGTTCCCTAACCACCAGACCATGACTGCCCCTAAACTTCCTAAACAGCCTAAACTTCAAGAACCTCCTTCTAAAGCTTCACTAGATGCTAACCTCACTGGGAGGTTAAATATAGGCTGTCTTAAAATCACCTGTGGGCTGGAGACTTGCCTTGTATAAACATGTAGTGTCTGTTTTAAGCTGGATGAATCCTATTCTTCTCACTCTCTTGGCTAATTAGGGTAACTCTGAAGAAAATGCCCTCCATTCGAGAGACCCTCAAGGGGCTTGGTGTCACGGCAGCACAAGCGTTTGCTGAACTCGAACTGAAACTGGCCAGCGATCCATCACCTAGCAACGGGACAGCCCCAACACCGCTCACCAACTACATGGATGTGAGAAGCAAGAATTTCTCATCAGATGATAACACAGTGTATATAGTGTAGGCCCAGATAGGCCCAGAATTTTAATACAGTGATATTAATATACTATATGTACAGCATACTATATATTAGTATATAAATTTATTATTAGTATAATAGTATAATATTAGTATAGTTGATACTATGGGAATATACTGTGTTGTATTCAGACCTTCTTTTCTCTTTTCACTCTCTTTGTATCTTCTTCCCTCTTTCTTTCCCTTCTCTCTTCTCTCTCTCTCTTTCTCTCTCTTAGACTCAGTACTTTGGGGAGATCATTATTGGTTCACCAGCTCAGATGTTCAATGTCGTGTTTGACACGGGTTCTGCTAACCTTTGGGTGCCCTCACAAAGCTGTTCTCCACTATACACAGCCTGTTGTGAGTCAATTACAATATGTGCACACTCGTGCACGCACACACACACACACACACACACGTGCACGCGCACACACACATACATTCCTTTTAGAGCAACTGACGCAACTCCATCACTCCCTCTCCTCCTCCTCCATCTCCTCCTCCTCCTCCATCTCCTCCCCCTCTCAGTCACTCATAATAGATATGATGCCTCCAAATCTCGCACACACATTCGCAACGGAACAGGATTCTCCATCCAATATGCTTCCGGAAATGTGCGAGGGTTCCTGAGCGAGGATGTTGTCATGGTGTGTATAAAGACGGGTCGCAGAGACCTAACGGATGTCTTCATGTCTACACCACACACCTCATCACCATGCGTGTTCAGCACTCATTATCTCCGTTCCTAATCACTGAGAGCAATTGGCCTCTCAAATCTGCCAGGTCCCCCTCTGCAGGTTGGTTCTCTGACCCTTATGTCCCCAGGTGGGTGGTATCCCAGTAGTCCAAGTGTTTGCAGAGGCCACCGCCCTCCCAGCTGTTCCTTTCATCTTTGCTAAGTTTGACGGCATCCTGGGAATGGGCTACCCGGACTTGGCCATCGACGGCATCACGCCGGTGTTCGACCGCATCATGTCTCAGCATGTGCTGAAAGAGCAGACGTTCTCCGTGTACTACAGTAGGTGAGCTCAGCTGGGGCGCATCTGGTTCGGCATGACATCACACGCGAAGCTAAGGGACCTCACGCGGGACGCGTACCCGTGCACACACGCGCAGCACTGTGTGACACGTACCCGTGACACACAGGGAGACTGATCCAAGGGACTTGGACTGTAGCGCATGCGCACGCCTGCTTCATTCACTACTGTACAGAACAGAGCCGCTCAAATTCCTGCACTTTTAGTATGTTAAATCCTGCACTTTTAGTGTGTTTATTTCCATGTTCCTTAACCATAAGCATGTGTGTGTGTGTGTGTGTGTGTATATGACAGGGATCCACAACGTATCCCTGGGGGAGAACTGGTGCTAGGGGGCACTGATCCTAACTACTACACGGGCACATTCAACTACGTTCACACCAAGGGGGAGGGCAAGTGGGAGGTCACCATGAAGGGGTAAGAGAACCTCATCATCACGACAGCACCGACGTTCGGTTCACATTGCTGACAACATGGCCGAATTTCACAACTCAGCATAGTATTTTCAACCAAAAAACAATACATGCAAGACTTGTCCACTGTGAAATGTATACAGTAAGCAATAGCAGGGCTCAGCTCTCTAGACGCCTTGTAAATAATAGAACACTTTTGATTTAATAGCTTTCTATGTTCCCTAGGGGTAAATGTGCTGAGCTTTGAACAGAGAAACACGTCTGTAAGTGTAGCGCACATGTACAGCACCTGTGACCATGAAAGCACACGGACGTTTTATGGCACACGGACGTTTTATCTGCTCAATAAAAAGTGAAGATAAGAAGCAGAACAACTGGCGTGTAAAAAATTGAGAAAACGCAAGAAATCAAATGTATAAGTGACCCCAGTGATTTCAACATCACATTTAAAAATTCAAACAGTTTGCATGTCGGTTTATAGACCACATTTGGTCCTCGTGGTATAAAAGATTATATTCTCATAGCTAAGCTAGGTTTTATTAGTGTATAATTGGAGGAGAGGAATTACAGGATTTGGGAGGTAGGTAGAATCTATCAAAACGTATGGACTGGATCTGAATGATGAAATTCATTGTGACGATCGAAAAATAATACGTGTCGATTACAGTGTGTCTGTCGGGATGGAGACATTATTCTGTACAGAAGGCTGTACCGCTATGATCGACACAGGCTCCTCCTTTATAACTGGCCCCGCTTCCTCCGTTTCCGTTCTCATGACGACAATCGGTGCTGTTGAGCTTGCAGAGGGCGGAGTAAGTTGTCCTTCTCATCTACATAAACTCACTAGTGACCCCATTGCAAACACCACTTTAGTGCTTACAAACACCACTTTATTGGTCTTTAGTGAGTCTTTAGTTCTGTAAGCCACTCTTGAGAACAGTGTCTGCTATATTCAATAAATGTAATGGTAGGTGTACTTTAGATTTTGGCTTAACTGTCCTCATGTCAGTGTTCACATCAGCAACGATCAGTGTTGATACTTTGTTTACAATTATATAAATTTTGTATATTGATGACATCAGTAAAATGTAGGTAAGGTGGTTTCTAATAAAGTGGTCTATAGATAGTTGCGGTAGGAAGAAAAATAGAGAAATCCCATAATGAATTTATTAAATCTCCAGTAAATGACTGACAAATATTTGCCTGAGATGAACTATGTTAGAGTAGAACCGCCATTTGAAAACCACATGCAACCAAATCGATGTGAAATCTCCCAGAACCCAAAGTCAAGTCCCCCATAACCTTTGACCCTTTGCGTACATCTGGATGGGTTGTTTCCTCAGCCCACGTCACCTGCTCCCTACTGATCAGCACGACTGTAGTTCTGGTCTGCTGGAGTAATAATACAATTCCCATATTCAAAACATGCATAATAACATTTATCACAATAAGGTGGAAGCAACACTGAAAAAAAGCATTCCAGCTGTTTATTATTAACATAATGATAATGGTAATTTTTGTTGTTGTTTTTGTCAAAGCATAGCCTGAAAGAGACTAAATGTACGTTCATAGTGATATGAATGTACATTAGCATTAGCCTAGCTCAGTATAGGTTCGTCAATAACCAATGTCAAAGTCCTTTTCATTATGTTGAGATATGCTGAGTGAGGACATAATGGTGACACCATGTTGTTTATAAAAATGGACCAGGATTGGTTTGTTGCAACACGTGCACACATTTGTGTAGACCTTGTCCTCAACTCTGTCTTCATCCTTCTTTAGTATACTGTGAACTGTGACCTGGTCATGTCCTTACCCAGTGTGACCTTTCACCTTGGTGGTCAGATGTATCCTCTCACACAGGAAGACTATATTCTCTGGGTATGATGTGCTCAACCTCAGGATTTTACACATGACCATAACACAGATGTTTCCAGGCATTGGTCCTAGTCAACATGTTCATTGGTCAATGTTACAAACAATCAACTAAGCTCAAGAAATCCCACCCTCTTGCACCCCTCCCCCCCCTCTCCCCGCCCCATCTACAGCAGTCGCAGTTTGGGGAAGACATTTGCACTGTGACTTTCAGAGCGCTGGACATACCACCTCCAATAGGCCCTGTGTGGATACTGGGAGCTAACTTCATCGCCCGTTACTACACCGAGTTCGACCGGAGGAACAACCGCATTGGCTTCGCCCAAGCCGTGTGAAGGTTGCCAGTACCATCCAGACTTCTCCTGCTTCTGCACCACTTCCATATAACTCCCCCTCATATTAAAGCTACACAGAGTCTACATTTCCTTCCTCAGTCTACCGAGTGAACCCATGATTTAGCTTGAGACACAGCCTAAGGTAATTTTTTTTATCTTACCTTGGTTCATAGTTTGATTCTTAATAGCAGAAACTAGGCCTAGAACAGCTCTTAGGAATCACATAGACTGCAGACATGTTATCGAAAACCTTTGATATAGAGATTCTCACTTTGTCAAATACCATCACGGTTTAGTTAGCAGAGCCTTTTTAGATACTATTTATTGAACATGTTTTAGAGGTAGACCTGCCTGGCTCTAATACAGGCTCAAGATGCAGGTCAAAAGCCAAAAGGTCTCGTGCACTGTGATCCTAATTTCAAACGATGTATCAGAATATGACCAAATCAGCCTTCTACAACACGGCTGATGGCTGGTCTTTTCACTCCTGGGAGCTCCTGAGAAGCTGGTAGTTTTAGGACAAGCTAGCCAACCTTATGTACTGTTGTATTTCTGTCACACACACACACACACACACACACACACACAAGCACACACACACACACATCATCTGTGAAAAATAGGAGAGGCCCATGTCCTAGAGGTCTCCCACCCTGTAGAATTCAGACCCAGTCCCAGTCTAACGCATGTGGCTCTAATATTAAGATCTTTCTGATGACCTTGATCAAGTGTGTAAGAAGTACGTGTCACACTATTCTGATAATTTTACATCCAGAACACGTGAGTTTTAAAGAATGGCCAACATTTGCATGTTGAAGGGGGCATGCTTAATTAAGCCTCTAACCCCCAAGGCAAGATTTAAAAGCCTTATATTCTTTAAAAAAAAACTAGAAATTGGTGTTATTATTATTATTTGTTGTCCTCTTTGTAATCGGTTTTTGCATTAAAATGTGCTTCACTGTATAAAAAAATTTTCATGAAATTGATCCACTTCCACATAAAAAGTATATAACATTGTAACATGAGCTAAAAAACTTCAGAATATCTTCCATAGATAGATACCATGCCCTGTTTTACTTAGCTTTACTTAACCACAAAATGAACGAACCGAATGATTCAAGCATACACATCTATGCCAAGCACCTAGGAAGATTACTGACTGTGACACACACACACACACACACACACGCACACACACACACACACACACACACACACACACACACACACATCATCTGTGAAGACTGAAAGCTGTTGAAAAATAGCAGAGGCCCATGTCCTAGAGGTCTCCTCAGGACTCAGGACACACACACCTGTTCAAGGTTTAGCTTTAGACTTCACTGTTAATGTAAGTACACATTTATTATGTATGCTGTATACTCTATTGAGAATATGAGAATGAGAAAATGAGACTCAGAACAAACAAACTAAAATCATTAATAAAATAAGAAGGACACACATCTTGTATGCAGGAAAAAAAATATATAATGGTAACTGCAGAACACAACTCACCACAACTCAGCACAGTGATAAAAAACCCCATAAATAGCAGTATTAGTGCTATGCTGATCCTCCTCCAAACTGTCATCCTCATAACATCAACATCCAAACTATCATCTTCATAACACTTACCTCCAAACTGTCATGTTCATAACACTTACCTCCAAATTTTCATCTTCATAACATCAACCTCCAAACTGTCATCTTCATAACACCAACCTCCAAACTGTCATCCTCATAACACCAACCTCCAAACTGTCATCCTCATAACACCAACCTCCAAACTGTCATTTCAGCCTGAATCATGGGAAATGAGCAATGAAAACATTTGTCTTTGAGCGTTCTCATAATAAAACATTAGTTACATGGTGACCCACAGCCACAACAGATCAGAAACACCTTCATTTAGTGCTGACATATCATAACAGAGGAATCCAGACCCTAGATGGTTATTTCTTTTATGCTTTTCTCTCACGCTGAACCGATGCCACACAGTGTTCGCATTAAAAGGTTGATGAACCCGAATGCCAACTCCAACTTTCTGCTGTTGCAGTGATGGCAAAGTGCCTCCTCACAGTGGGATCTAGGGCCTTTAACATTCTCTGCAGCCCCTGCACCCCTCATTATAATTTATGTTCCTTAGTATTAGCAGAGTCGTTGTTTGGTGTAATTTCATCTAGCTGGACCACCTCTTAAATCAAGGTCTGCTCTAAGTTCTACCAGTCTGTAAGGAAATACAGTGGGGTTGTAGTCCTAGCATGGCTTCCTGATTCTTAATATCTGGGAAACCTTTGAACAGTGCTGAATCACAACAAAGACTCATTTGTTCATCTGTCCCAGTGCTTAAGTGGCCAGACCTGTACCTCAACATCCCAGTTTTTGTCTCTTTAACATCTTTGAAAGAATAAAACTCTCTTTTACAAAACTACATTGTTATCGACTTACACAAGGACACCCCAAAACAATAAATCAATAAAAAACAAATCATTCGTGTAGGAATATTATTTTTGCTTGTATCTTGCTCGTATCTGTGTTCTCTTTTTGGGCCAGATAGCCTATAACATAAGAGTCCAGGATGAGAACAGACTTCACACTTTTATATTTACATTTCCCTGACTATTTTTGAACCACCATGCATGGATTCGAACCTGAAACCTTGTTACGGAAGGTGAACATTTGCACTTTCACAATCCTTTTACACACATCCACAATATAATTATACAAGAGAGACAGTACAGCTATATATAATTCTAGATATGAGGTATCTAGAGCAGGTCCGAGGTTACAGGTCCTCCTATCATGAACAAAGGCAGGAAAGATCAAAAGGCCATACTCACTCAATCATGAGTGAAACGGTGACATAATTCACGAGGCTTTCAGTAGATGCCTGCCTAGGGTGAGATCCTGTGATGAAACATGTACATTTCTCTATTCCTGCTGTCCCTCTGACTCCAGCTATGAACTTTCAAATGCACAGAGGAGATAAATGCAGATGCCTTTGGCTAACTTGGCGGGTTACACCGGGGGGGATCGCAATCGGAAAATCCCAGCATGCTGTCTGGGAGCGTCTGGAAAACCGCCTCCTGACATGGAAGCATCTCTCCTGCTTCGCCAGCATTCCCGGCGCATCCTTCCATTGTCCTCAGTGTCGCGTTAAAGGTTAAAGGTCATTGCAGGCATCTGCGCAATGACTTTGCAAGAAACGACCACATTTACAAGAAATGACACAAGCATGAAGCCTGTAGACAGCAGGTCTGTTCGGAAGCCGCATGGACACACCGAGCCAGTGGTCATGTGATCAGAAGTTGAACATTGAACATTAAATTGTTTTTTCTACATTGATACATTGATAAAACATTCCTGAACAAACTCACAGACGTTTAGTCCTGTATGTTTATAGTTTGGCAATAAACACTGATTTATAATACAAGACGTAGGACTTTGCAGTGTGTGTAGTCTTGTTCTCAGCATCGTGCATGATGAGGCCAGTGCCAGAGCTACAGGTACACGTCAACAGCTTCTTCAGAGACGAGACTTTACAGGTTTGAAAGTGTCGCGACTGAGGTCCATTATTACTGTAGACATGCGAGAATATCCACTTTGTGGGTGTGAGGACGGAGGTAGCCATAAAGACGTTGGGAAAACGGAATGTGGGAGGAGTCAAGGAGGTTTGGCTTCAAGGGCCAAACAAAAAGGGTGAAACCAAAAGGTCCAAACACTCCACATCCTTCACCTCGTTACATTCGTCAGTGAATTGGGTCACTTTTTAGCTCGTATTCACATGTGGACTTGCATATCCAACTGAAATGTATAAGGGAAATAAGAAATACAGGAAGAGAGATAGAGAGTGAAAAAGACAGGAAGACAAAGAAAGCGAGGGGGTGAGTCTTGAGAGGAGTAGAGGTGCGATAGCCAAGGACAAGAAGGGGTGAGAGAGGAGGAGAGAGGAGGAGGTGGTGTTCCAGATCTCCTCAGGACTGGCTCTAGGGTTACTGGTTTTGATTTGGCGAGGTCTACAGGAGGACAGCCCTTTGCCCTTTCCTGCTCCGGATGAAAACAGCACTCAGAAGGTCCAGTCTGAAATTTTCTTCACATGAAACTCAGCATAACAAGCAGGTTCCCAAACTGCTCAAATGCATCTCGACAAGGACCATAGGTTTCTCCTGCTTGATCCATGAGCCAGATGACCCTCCTCAACCAACGTCACATTATCCACAAAATCAAGGTAGGCGTGACACATATGTGCTATACCTTTGTGTTTTCTAAAATGAAGATGCTGGAATGCTGTCAGGTGTTAGTCATAAAGCAACTGATTAACACTGTTCCAGATGTACAAGGTATTAATGATGACAAGGGAGAGAAGTGCGTTCTTCACAAATCTGGCCACATTTACAGGAGAAATGAAGCCCTTTATGGGCTTCTAGTCATGAAGGAGTTTGACCCTTCACAGCTGCAGTTTTCTTCTTCTGCTCTGTGTGCCTCTATAAACATCTGGATTTATGACAGAGCGCTACAGAGTTAATTCAGTGGTGATTTCTTTAAAATGACTCACTTTTTCAATAAAAAGTGCACCGCTTATGACAGCTGTTCTTTTGTTTACTGTATTGGACCACATTAAATCCTTTTTTAGATCTCTGTTGGATCTTTTTTTTTCAAAGCACTACTTTGAAATAGCACCTTTGGATCGCTGTCTTATTTAATACACAGGCTCCATCACCTTCTCTCTCATGGTCTGGTATCCATCTCTGTGTTGATGCCATTAGCTAATGAGCCCTTAATTAGCAGCAGATTATTATTTAATAATCGTCTGCACACCTGCCTAGAAGGTAACGTAGGTGACTGCAGCAAACATGGAATGTTCTAAACATCTGCAACGTTGTATCTTTCTTTATGATGGTAGCATCACAGCCAGAACACGACAAATATCAGCTGTGTCAGTTCCAGCCAACGCCCGTCTTTGTTCCCACGGATACCTGGGGGCTAGTATCCTAAGCCAATGCTGTGAATGAATGATGTTCTGTAAGGTTTGTGTAGAGGAATGACCCACTTTTCCATTACGGCTTCTGTTTCATACAGCTTTGCCTTGTTCACTGCAAATATGCTGGAATCAAGACATGCAGGACAGAAACATTTATCATGGCAGCTTCTGGTTTTACTCTACGTATACAAGACTGATTGGGTATGCTGACCCATATTGTATTCAACTGTATGAAATTCAAATGATATTGAATAATAATTAATGAAACAGTAACTCTAAGATGGAAAATATAAGAACAGCCATGTGTAAACAAAATGGTAAAATTTTGCAGCATTGCATCATTGTGTGGATTTGCCATCTCTCATTATGCCTGGTCGTTAGTGAGGCTATGGTGTATGTAATGCTATTGCAGAACTAAATACTATTGTGTTGCAGGCACTGTCACTCACTCTCATGTGGGACAAATAATGTGTGGAAGAGGAGACCTTGGTTATACTTAGAAATCAATGTATCTGAAGACCGCGGCTATATTTAGAAATCAAATGATAAAAACGTATTCTTGGAAAGACAGAGAGAGAGAGAGAGAGAGAGAGAGAGAGGAGCATTTTACACGTTTCTTAATGAGTGCAATGTGGAATGTTCTTGCATCTTTGAAAACGTGTATGTCGAAGCAGCTGACAGATCTCCTGGACTCCCAGCTGCACGTCCATTGCGATTTTACTAGTGCATCATGTTTCTACTGTTATTGAAGGAGGCGACATGTGTGCAGCATATGCACTGCAGCCTTTACAGGGTCAAACATCACTGCCCACGAAAACTCATGTCCCTCTGTGTGTGTGTGTGTGTGTGTGTGTGTGTGTGTGTGCGCCTTACATGTCCCTAGGCGACAAGTGTGTGTGTTCTTGTGCTTCTGTGTATTCCACTTTCTGTGATGGACATTCCTGGTCCCTGCAGATACTCCATAACCAAAGATCACCTGCTTCAGATGAAGAGCCTGGTGAGTGAACCTCATGGCATCTCCACACATGTCCGTACTGCTCTCCTCAGTTTTCATTTTTTCATTCTGTGCACCTATGAACATGATAGCTGGAGTTTGCACATGAACTTGCTTAAAGACCCGTGGAGGCAATGATCACAGATACTGTAGATAAGACCCCAGTGAGCCCTTACAATTCATCACAATGCAGCATTGCATATAGTGTAAAAGTACTGAAAAGTACTGATTTGCTGTGTGTGAACTGGGGAAGACTTGAATGCATCTGGGTGTGCAGACAATGCGAATCTCATCATTACAAAATGTCAGAAGTGTCTATTTGATGTGTTCATGTTGGGCATAAATCAGGTTTATCCATGGCAGGAGATGTGAGAACTTTCTTGTTCCTTGTTGGCGGTTCTTGGGCATTGATGCTTCCCAACGTTTGCATTATTCCTCAGATCAATATCCAGTTGCGGGATGGATGCACAATAACTTACAGGTTCATTGAGAGGAGCAATTTGGTAAGGGCACCTCCTAAAACTAACCAAGAAACTCCATTTGTTTTCTCTTTTTCTGTTCAGCAGAAACCCAAGTTTCACAATGGCAAACATTTGAACACAAAGTGTTACTGAGTTGGTTTTTCATTGTGAATTTTCACTTAAAAAAGCCAAGACATCTCATTGCTATTCCTGGAGATCTACAGTATAATGCTGACTTCACATTTAACTTCATCTTGTTCACATAATTACATTCTGCAGGTGCATTTCATTAAGTATGTCAGGTTAGGACAGTTGCTAAATTTTGCAAACATCCAGACACCCCTTTTAACTCTACACCTGGAGAGACGCAGGATCCCTGTTTATGTGGTCACCAGCCGTGTTTCTGGAATATACTAACTCCAACCATGTGCACACCTGATCCAGTTACTTCAGTGCCTTTAGAAGTGCTTTTGACTTTGTTTGGAACCAATAAAGTCTCATCACGGCAATTTCATTAAAAAACACACACACAAGACATTTCATGAGAATGGAACTGCAGAAAGGAGTGATCACATCTGTGGGACCTGCTGCTCATACACAGCAAGGAGGAAGCTCCCCCTAAATGAGGTGTTTCAGCCTTACCTGGGACTCACCCTTAACTGTGTTATCCAGCCTTATCCAGGACACACCTTGAATCACGTGACTTAGAATTAAAGCTAAAACGCTGTGATGTGGTAGAGCTCCAGAAGTAGGAATGAAAACCTTTGACCTTTGCCTTCCGGGAACGGGAGAGGATACAATTTAGAGCAGCACGCCAGAGGCACGCTCAGAACCGCTTCCCAAGACGTCCGTCTTCATAACTGCTACGCCTGTGCGTCTTTCAGAGCTTGGCGTGTTACGTGAAAGCGGCGATGCCGCGAGTTCTGGACCTGCTGGGCAAGCACTTCGAGTACGCACGGGGTTCAGAGGGCGCGACCTCCGTCCTCGCCCTGCGGAACCTCGTCCTCAACATCTACTCGCAGCACTGCGTGCCTGTCCTCAACGAGGAGCTGGAGGTGGGTGTGCGCGCTGTGAGGTCTTCGGCAGCCGTCACTCACCAGTGCCGCGCGTTTATACGTGGCTAAGAAGCAAAGGAGGATACAGCCAGGAGGAACAAACATGTTCTGAGAGCAGTTTTTCTGCAGCCTTGGTTTACATTTATAGCAATTGGCACACACTCTTATCCGGGGTGACCTACATATTTATTTTTATGATGCCAGTTTTTGTTCACACGGGGGGAAGCAAAGCCGATGCCTTCTGTGCAAACAGCACCTGGTTCTGCCTCCTCCTGCAGGAGCCACCACCAGGGAGAAAACAAATATATCTTTGTCATCTTAATAGAATATGTTTAATAAAGGTAGATGTCTAAGGCAACTTTAAAGGTAGATGTCTAATACTTCTTGATAAATAATGCAAACTTCACCTAAAAATGGATAATAATTAAGGAAAGTTATTTTGGAGACCTGTGCCATTTGGTGTTTTACAACTCAACGCACCCAGTGCAAGTCTTTAGATTTTCATTTACTGGACTTCATAACAAAAAAGTAACCCTTAAGAAAAACAACACAAACACTACCTACATTATTAAACTACACACAATAACTACCTACATTAAACTACACACAATAACTACCTATATCATTACACTACACACTATCAACATAACTACCTTTAGCAGACACAGTACACAATTTAAACAAATACTAGTGTAACAAATCCTTAAACACCTTCAAAAATATCTGTATAATTCACGAACCGCACAAGCATCCAACCCACCTGTAGTAAAAGAAAAACTTTCAGAAATTTTAATTTTTTTTAGACTGTCAAAGTTTTTTTATGAATAGAAATGCTCTCTGATTTTCAAAGAATGGTGGGTTCTAAATGTTTGGTGAAACATAAAACAAGCCTGCTCCTTATTTTACTCTTTGAATGATTAATATGCTTTAAATAATTAATGGCTTTTGTCAAGCGTGCTGAATCATCATATTACACAGACAAGTAGGCTAGATTTCAATGTGCACACATCTGCACGCATCTATTATCTAGGGAGAAATCCCTCCCTTCCCCAATGAAGGTTTCTAGAAAGTTCTCCCTACCACAGTAAGCTTTCAGGGAGGACTGGCTGCAATGCTGAAGATCTATTGCCCTGCAAAGTGACGCTCCGGGATTGGGGCTGAACCTGGCAGGATGGTAGATCTCCAAGACTGTGAGCTTTGCGCAGAACTGAATCTTCTCTTTACAATAAAAGCACACCATTGTGTATCGCAAAAATGAAGTGAAATCTCAAATATAATTAAGCTCCTTTATCATCACGGAACATTCTAGTATAAACACCACCTCGCCTTTACCCTTTTTCCAGGAGGACCCTGTGGCGTTTGAGAGGCAGTTTAGCGACTCCCCAGTGCGAACTCTGCGGAGAGCCGAGGAGGTTCTGGTCCTCTACCTGGAGCTCATCACGCACACGCACACAGCCGTGGACTGGGCGTGCGAGGCGGAGTACACCAGCCGCACACCTGCCGCCAGCACAGACCCGCCAGCCAACACAGGTACGCTCGGGTCCGCGTGCAGATGACACAGCCCAACAACGCCACACTGGCTTCAGTCTCCCTGGGTTATCTGTGCAGAGGCGGCACTAGGCCAGGGGGGACGGCATCTACAGCGCTCCTCTGATGAGAGCTTCTACAGAACGGGATTCATTGTGCTTTCAGTGAGCGGGGGGCTCCTCCTGGTTCTCTGCATCTACTGCCTCGTACACACAAAGGTAGGTCTTCTCTGTGAAAAGTGATTCATTTTTATCAAAGTGTCAGCAGAGTGAATGTCATCTAAAATGTCCAGATGGAGACATGCAAATGGAGATGCAAATGGAGATCTGGTACCCTGAAGAACACAATGTCCATGTGCACAAGACACAGGCGGGATTCATATCTAAACAGTCAGGATAGCGTTTGCAAGCAGACTCTGCCATGCAAATAAAGTGCGGGCTAACATTCCAGCCCCATTAAGCATAGTCAGCTACTGAATGTCAGTACCTGCTCACCACTGAATGTCAATAACTTCTAAATTTATTTTATATTTTCTTTCGTGACAGAGACTTCAAGGTCAACTACGAAGACTATCTATCGATTCAGACAGGTTGTTCTACATGCTGTAAATCCCCTAACTCATAACTTCCAAAAGCCAACAATACCATATTCTTCTGATTTTCCATTCCAGTTCTCATGTAGTTTCCGCATTTATGACACTATAAATAAATGGCAAAAGTAACTGAATATTGTACAATAAGGAAATGCTTTGATGATAGCTAACATTACCTGTTCCAAAACTTGATGACTTATCAGCCATTATATTCCTGTTATTCTCCATTAAGAGGTCATACCCAGAGGGGTGACAGCAAACAGTGGAAGAAGTTAGTCAAAGTCTTCCATCGTAAAAGCACTAAATGTGCAGAATTCTTCTCCTGTCAGCATTTACAGACGTAACAGAAAACCATTAACACCAGTCAGCCTTCAGGTTCAGAATTCTCTCCTTGCATTCACAGACCAGATGTTGGTCCATGAGGAAACGACAAATATCCTCTCAGCAGCGGCCGACAACTTTAACACCACCACCTGCCAAGCAGCTGACTGGTGTTCATCTGGTGAACGGCTCATGGGCCAAAGTTTCCACACTCACACACACAAAAATACCCAATATTACTCACTTTTTATGCATTCATTAAGAAGACAGTCACTGTAATCTGTCTGTATGTAAATATACTCAGCATGCTGTACTTGTATTTTCGCAAACATTACTAAAAAATGAAATAGCAAAGTGTTTTATAAAAAAAAAAAATACAATACACAAAGTCTGTTTGAGAGATTGAACTGGGCCGTGGATCGTTTGAGTGTAATGTTAAATGTCACCAAATTTACAGTGAAATCTCAATTGTAATTATGAGTCTATTTCAAACCTGCATATTTAAACATTTATTCTCATGCAAAAATTATTTTAAAAACTCCATCCGTAAGTTTTGTTTACTGGCCTTTCTGCACTTCTGTCTCAGCCAGTTGGCACGGGCACCAGTAAAAGATCTGTGAAAAAAGAAATCTGCTTTCAAACGTAATCTTTCATAACGCTCGTTTCAGAGATCGTACACCACCCCAAATATCCTATTCGGGGGCTAAAATTACTCCAAGGTTGGACACAAGGTTATCAGTGCTGATGTGAATGTGCTGACAAGCAGGAGGGATGGGAGATGCCAGACCCACCTTTTCAAAAGTTCACATTGTAGTTTCATTTTTGTGTTGTTGTTGTTAGTCGTTGGTCACTGAGGCCAACGCCCAGGCAGCAATGTGGTGCTCCAGCACCTGAGCAGAAGTTCCCACTAACGTCGACCATTAACGTGCATCGTTACCCCACTCAGTACTGCACTGACTCAAGGTTTCACAAGACACCTCAGACGTCCGCTAGTGATTAGGACCGACTGGTAGGGAAAGGGGCGTCGACACATATTCCAACATGATTCGGTGGAAAAACCTAGGACCAAAAAATACCCAAGGGTGCCCCGGAGCACCACCACTGGTAAATAATACATGTGACAGGAGGGGGCAAGAGGTAGATTATCGATACCACTTTATAGCCGCAAACAAAATGCACTGCTGTACTTTGATAATGTCATAAGACGTCTGAAAACGCGTAAAAATTACAGAATCAAGAGGAATGAAAATGGCTTTACATGCGGCTGGTTGTGGCTGAAGTTATGACTGATCCAAGCTAGACAAATGCATCACTGGCTGCCGTCATCTGGAACCTTGACGTCATGAGACGCTCAACATGACTGAAGAGACCAGGCAGGGATTCAAAATACAAGAACACAAGAATACAAAAGTGCACCAATTTCAAACAGAAAGACTAAGGAGTCCCCAGGACGCTTATTTTCAAAGCAATTTTAATCATCTGTACAAAATCGACCAAAGTTTGATTACAAAAGGCTATAAATGTAAAGGTGTTCTCAGACATCCGAGTACATCAAATACAGCTGATGGGGTTAAGATGGGGGGGGAGGGGCAACAACCCTTCATTTCTGTCATTTGTACACCATCAACCTCACAAAAATACTCATGAGAGTCACAAGAGTCTTGACAACATGACAACATGCCTAATATATACAGGATGAAGATCAGCTCTGTTGGAAAGAAAAGCCTTGTTTGAAAACGTAAGCAAGCTGTGTTCTACGTGACTAGGCATGCCCAATGCACCAAGAGCACGGAGAGGATAAGAACGCTGTTTTAAAAAAAACAAAACAAAACAAAACAAAAAAAAACTTCAAAATCTCCTTCAAAACTGGTTAGGAAGAGCCCAGGACGTAGTCAGTGTGGGTCAGCGGGTCTTTAGCGTTCCGCTGGCTATTACTGACCCAGACTAGCTGACCCCTCATCGGGCGACTGAACAGGTTCGTGGGTTTTGCGGGTGTGAGGGTGTTTCCAGGGAGGGCGGCTGGATCACCGCCGCGTGGGCATCAGTAGCTGCGTGGCCGTGACCGAGTCGGGGAACAGGTTGTGGTAGGTGGGGAGGGGCACGTAGGCGGCCGTGATCATTTTGCCTGTCGGGAGGGGAGGAGGAGACGCGGACGTTAGGAGGAGACAAGCTCGAGAGGGCCACCGCTTACAGGGGGATCACAGAGGCGTCTGGGACAAGGGGGGAGGAAAAGGTCTTACCCGCGAACCAGCGTCCGTGAAGGGCGCTCACGGCGGCCATGGCAGCGGGGATGGAGGGACACTTCACGTACACGTTACCCTACGAGAAGAGGAGGGAAGGACTCAGCGCAAGCCTGGTGTGTGTGTGTGTAGAGACTGGGGGAACCCACAAGGGCACAGGGGGGTATGACCTGGAGGGGGGAGGAGGAGACACGTACCTGGGCGGAGTTCTTGTCGACGTAAATGTGGATGATGCCTCCGTGTTTGTTGCACTCCTCTATGACATCATCACGAATCTCAGAGTCCCAGCCAGGGTCGTTTTCTCTGTAAAGGGAGAAAAAAAAAAAAGGTTTGCAGCTAATAAGGGCCGATCTCCTAAAACCCCCCGTGTGGACATCGCCACACGCTCCCAGTGCTGGAAACCCATGACAGTGAGCCACACACACACACACACACAGAGAATGCTGGAGCGACTCACGCCTGGGGGTTGAACATGTTGGAGAGCTGCAGGCAGTGCGTGGCCAGCGGCTGGGTGGGAAGGTTCATGGCCTGGTTCATGGCTGGGCTGGGGATCAGGGCGGGCGGCGCTGCGGCAACACACAGTGCTGGTTCACTTACACCACTCTACACTCAACACAGCACGGCAAGCAGGGCAGATAAAACAGGCGCGACTCTGGGGAACATCTCCCCGACACCTTTACCGAGAGCGGAGCCTAGCCAAGACGCGTACGGCCAATCAGAAGAACTGGCGGCACAACTCCTGTCACAGCACTTCTGTACACAACGTCTGCTTCAGGACCGTGTTAGTCGAGTGTATTTCTATGTGCCAAACGTGCAAACTTTGCATATTTCAGCTTTCCAGTGTCAACAGGGTTTAGCAAATGGGTCTATAGAATCAGCTGTGTGTGTATTTAGGTGGTATTTTACTGACAGAGATGCATAACGCAGCCTACTGTCCCTAGTAACTGGAGAAATAAGTCACTGGGCTTTGCCAGAGAGACACAGAGCAAACTGTGAGAATGTGCGCGGAGACGAACGGTCGGTCCTCACCCCCGGGCAGGTTAGCGAATGGGATTGAGCCGCTCATTTGCAGAGCCTGTTGTGCGGCAGGGGGGATCTGCAGGCCGGTACCTGCACGAAGAGGAGGAAGCGGCACGACCCAGCAATCAGTAAGACGGGACGATTGTGGGAAGCGCTAAAAGCAACACTAGTTCTCAAAGTTCTACCTCGGCGTTCCAGTGCTAAAAGCACTCTGACATGTTTACGGTGGCCTAACAAAGCCTTTAACGATCCATTAGGGGTCTCCGACCCGTGGGGACAGGGGCGCGGGTGCCTACCTTCGGCCAGGCGGGCCATTAGCTGCAGGCGGCCCGTGGTGCCCAGGTCGATGCCTGTGCGCTCCAGCTCGTCGTTGTCCAGGAAGGAGCTGGCGGAGGAGCCGTCCGAGCGCTCGGTCACGTGGCCCACCTTCATGGGCCGGCCGGCCAGCTCGAAGCCGTTCAGCTGCTCCAGGGCTTTCTTGGCGCACTCGGCGTCTGCGAACTGCACACGGGACACGGGGGGGGGGGGGGGCAAGGTCAGGAGAAGGCAGGATGGTAGGCTCAGAGATTAGCCAGACAAAGCCTCAAACTTTTGATTGTGATCAGTGCTTCTGGACACTCTACTCTGCCGTGTGAACAAAGTTCACAACAAAGTTCCATGACACCATTACGACTACGAGGAGGAGACGCTCACCGATATGAAGCCGTAGCCTTTGGACCTGCCCGTCTCGCTGTCCATCATCAGCTGGATGTTCTCGATCTAAGCGGGGAAACATGCAAGACACACGCTCAGCGGGACCCCCTCCGCATTTAGCACACGAATCAGTTTCACCGCGCTTAGCGTCCGCGTCATTTCCCGCGCCTGCTCACCCGACCGAAGGGCTCGAAGATGCCCCGCAGCATGTCCTCCGTGATGTTGAAGTGCAGGGAGCCCACATAGAGGCGCATGGGTCCCGCGCTGCCCTTCTGCAGGATGCTGGCGGCCGCCGCCGCCGCAGCACGGTTCTTCTCAGCCTGGAGAGGGAGGGAGGGATATGGTGAAGTAGAGAGAGAGAGAGAGAGAGTGAGTGATGGAGACTGGCAGACGGATGCCGCCTCTGCGGGCGGAACCGTGCGGGCGGGCCGGCTGGCACCTGTGAGGCCTGGACGATGATGGGCACGCCCAGGAGCTTCTGCCCCGTCAGCCCGATGGCCAGCGGCACGGAGGTGGCCTCCACAAACTCCACGTAGGCGATGCCCTTGGACCTGCGCGAGTTCCGGTCCGAAATCATCCTCACATCTCGCACCTGCATTAGAAAGAAAGAACGACGCGTTAGGGAAATTGGCCGACGGAGATGTCCCTGCACGCTCGGGGGCGCGTGCGAAGAAACACGTCGAGTAAAGGCAGTAGGCGAGCATACTTTGCCCACGGCAGAGAAGAACTCCTCCAAGTCTCTGGGTCGGATCCTGGCGGCCAGCTGCATGCAGAAGACCGTGCGGGCGTCTCTCTCCTCCGCACTGAGATTATCAATCGGCTGCCTGTGGGGAAGAGATTAGGGATTAGTGTCACTACTCATCAGGCCACTGACTGCACCTTGTGAAGGAGTTCAGGAGGATCAGGAAGGGCCAGAGCTTCCGTATGGTCATGGCAAAAGGATACATAAACAAAAATAAACAACAACGATTTTAGAAACTGTATTATTCACCATATCAAACTATGGAACGGTATGCTAATCTGTCTTTAGTATTATAATAAGCCAACTTCAAACGATTCCCAACTTTATTAGCGACCCCTACTCCAATCAGCGACAGGAAGGGAGACGCATGACAACGGGAAACGGGTTCTCTTACCTCACGGGGCTTTTGTCCCGCTTGGTGGGGCTCCTGCTTCGAGAGCGTCTGCGACTGGTAAGAGAAGGAGGGGCAGCAGACAGAGAGGACAGGTCACTTCTGCTCAGCAGTGGCTGTGTATGTGTAGCCACACCATACGAATTTGGCAGGCAGCAGGACCCACACCAGAGGGAGATTAGGTGATAAAAACCTTGGTTTGGCGGCATGGGGCGGGACACTCTTCCCTCCAGGACCACCGTTGAATTTCGGCCCCAAGCTACGACATAAAACGAGGGCATGTGTGAGCGTCGCAGCCGAGCCAACGCACAGCAGAGGGGGCAGCCGCACGCTGGCGCCAGAGGGCCCGTCTCCCTCGGCCAATCACATCGAGCCAATTGGAAGGCACTCTGGGTAACGTGAGCTTTGGCGTTAAGACCCTACGCGGGGATGGCCCTCTGGAACCAACATGGAGCAGACTTTGTCGTCCATGGTTTAATAAATACTGGGTGTAGACATATTTGCAGCCCCCCCCCTCCCCCCCAAAAAGATGTGCTTCTCACCCAACTTAAAACTACAACCCTATTAATGGTGTGGTTGGTATGTAGCCATCATAGTGCATGTGTATAAAGGCATCCATGCTGTAATGACAGCATTATATACAGCATCATGGAAATTTACAACCGTTTTTCATCAGACAGGAACTTTCTCCTTAAAACATCCACAGAATTTTAGATTGGAACCCACTGCACAAAACACTGATGTGGTGGATGTGTGCGGACATTATGGCCTAATCACAGCAATGCTTCACATCTCCACTTCATTATATTATTATTATTATTATATTCATTATATTCATGTGCTCATTAGCATAATGGTCCTGCAGGATCACTGGTTCTCTTTTTCCTCCAAATGATGCTCTCCCAGATGGAGAAGATTCATCACGCAGACCAGGTGTTTGCTCGAGTGACTCTTCAAAGCATCTACTTTTAGATCAAAAGCACAAACACACACACAAATATACAGCCCCCCACCCCCCACCCAAACGCAAGGCAACATCTGGAAAGTGACTGACATTTGGATTCGGACAGGACTAAAATTAAAATGAGCGCTGAGCTAGTTGAGAAACAGTCGATAATTCAGCCTGAAACCTTGTGAGAGGGGAGCACAGACAGGGCAGATTCAGATAAAAATAAAGAATAAGCGACCTGTGTGTAAATGTAACCCTGTACAAATTTTGGCCCATTTGTTCCCGCAAGCACAACCAGTCAAAGCAGGTTACGCGTTTTGACTGGGAGATAATGACTCCTATAGATCTCAGGCAGCCCTGGGAGTTCAGCGACTGCGTCCATACTCACTAGGGGCTCTTGCGGCCGCCGCGGTAGCGCCCGTGCCGCTCCTGGCCGCGCGAGTCCGAGCGGGGCCGCTCCCTGCTGCGCGCGCTTCCTCTCGCGGCTGCGGCTCTTGCGCTTCTCCCGGCTCTTCCGCCGCTCCTTGCTCCTGCTCCTCCGCCGCTCGGCGCTGGCGCTGCGACTCCGGCTGCGGCCGTGTTTCTTCCTGCAAGGGAGCGGGATGGCATCGAACGCCCGCGGGGTTGGGGTTATAGCGCGGAGCGCCGCCTTTAGCCTGGGCCCGGAGACCTCGGCTACTCGGCTAAACCAAAAAAAGGAGGGGTTACTCACTTCTTGCCGTGCTCTTCGTGGCCGTTCGCACTAGAGGACTTGCTGTCATCCTAAGCGGGGTCGATAGAAGAACACCGTGAGGACGGAGAGGATACAAAGCAAGTCGTCAAGGGAATGGGGGGAGGGGATGAGAGAAGATACAAAATATAATAATTTAGAAAAGCAGAATTAATCTCTCAAGTTTGTCTGTTCTGGACAAGGCTTCTACCAGCGGGGTCCACAGAGATTTTTTTCCCACTCTCAACTTCAGAAGGTCACTATTTCCTTTTTTTTTTTTTAACTACAGTGTTCTCTGTCACAAAGTCAAATGTTTTGCCCAAGAAAAAGAATAGAGAATACAGAGGAAAAGATCCCATTAAACTGGACCGTCTTGGCATGCCAACAGTTGTCTGGTGGGACCCCCCCTGTGTCCAGAGTCTGACAGTGGCAGGACCCTGCTATCTTAAACCTATAGCTTGTTGCTAAGGGCGACAAAAGGTCACTAAAGGGTTTCCCAGAGTTGAGGCCGTGTCATTCCACGAGATCTTCACCCCGTTAGAGCGGTCGGACTGTGAGAGCGCGATGCCATCTCTGTCTCACATCTCGTCCTGAAGCAGACAGGGATTTACACGGCTTAGTCATAACGGCTCCCAAGAGACACGGCATCAAAGTAATAAAAAAAAAAAAGAAGAAATTAAAAGGAAAAAAATTTGAAGAAAGATTTCTTTTGAAATGAATACCTCATGAAAGGTTTTGTGCCCATTGTACAGATCAACCATCTTTGGGAAGGTTTTTTTTTTTTTTGCTTGTGTGTTTTTTGTTTTGTTTTTAAAGGCAAACAATAAGACGCCTGTTCTTAGTAATGAAACTCATTTACTTGATGCATTATACAACTCTAATGGAGCTTGCTATGAGTTATGGTAAAACTGTATTAAAGAGGAACATGAACTTGGATGTACAATATGAATTTGATCTATAGTTAAGAGCATGCAGAAATCAAGATGCTAACTTATTTGATCTGGAGACCATCACAAGAGATTGGCTAGAGAGACAGTATTCATATTCTGGAAGTTTCAGTTACATATTTTACCAGGGGGGTAAAAGTGTACCTGATCATTATATTTCAAAGTTCTTCTTTAGTACGTAATACTTTCGGATTGTTGACCCGAAGACATGTATGTGTTGCGTGATGTATCTGATATAATCTGCCACTCTTTTTAACCGCAATAAAAGCCAACACTATGGATGACGACACTGGTGCATAAAATTTCAACCTCGTCAGTCAATATAAAAATGTGAATACTGTCTCTGCTTCGTGTTGGGTTATGTCCCTGCTTTATCCACTGCCATTCATCTTGTTGACACCAAACAGGTGACTGGATGTTCTAAGATGAAGGTCTTTTGGTATTTGGCCTAAGGGATCACATACAGCAAATATATTCCGCAATGACTACCTTACTTTTTTCACAGTTCACACTGGAATCAAAGGTGTATTCAGGGAAGTAGAGGTGAGATATCATTAGGCAAGTCTATAAAAGAGATAGATGGGCATTTATTTGTAATTCAAATTATTTTCTGAAGCATCACACAAATAACATCATTGTCTTTACCACTCAGATTTGTGAGTCAGACATATCAAACACAGGGCTTCCCAGTTGCCATATTGTAACAGCTACTCAGTCATGTGCAAAACAGCATTGGTGCTTTCTAATGTAGCTAGAATTAAAGCGCCTAATCCTGTTACCAACCTTCTTGTAAGGGGCCTCGAGCATGGCCTCAATATCAAAGTCGTCCGCCATTGGTCACCTGTTCGTTGAAAACATGTTATAATTAACGAACAAATAAATACAAAGTCTCCTCATCATTCTAATTGTAATGATATTTAGCTACCGACAGTATTCATGCTCATATTAACTAACCTACATCACATTATAAAGGCTATGCTAGTTAGCTAGCCACTATATTGCGTGTAGAGCTACGTGAGGCACTATAGTTCTTTGAGGAAAGACTAAATTCTGTAATGACTGCGAATCATGATTTGGATACGTCAAATAAAAGAAACACTGAAAAAAAATTAACAAATCGCGTTTAATCGAAATAAAATACATATTGCCGATTAAATGGAACGTTTTTTTATGAACAGTTTAGCTAGCTAAGCTAATGCCTTTCCGCTTTCGCACTTCAGTTTTGATGATACGATAGCTACAAATGTGAATTGTGAATGTTTTGGTCCATTTCAAACGTGAACACTGAACATGTTGCACGTCTTTTATCCAGCTATGTTGGACATTTAGCTGACAACCTAGTACTATCTAGCTAGCCACTTCGCCCAGTAGTCTGGGTAACTTAGCTAGGCCCAGCTAGGCCTTCGACAGTAGAAACGACTGCCGAATTACAAGCGGCAAGATGCATTAGCAAAACACTAACTAGCTAGGTTCACTGTATGCGTAAGCAAGCTATATAAAAAAACAGCAAACATCGATTTGGTATTAGTAATTCCAACGTATTTGCTACATTACCTTCACTATATGTTTTTCCGTTGCACTTCGTCGCGAAATGATGTCACACCGGACATACGAGAAACACACGAACAGCTAGCTAGCTAACCTATTTAGCTAGTTGGCTAGCTAACTAGCTAACGTTGTTTTGTTTGTTTACTCTTTCTGTAACGGTCTTCACTGTAATTGCTTAACACCGAATATTAAAGCAGCAAAAGACAGTAACGTATGTCTCCGAAATATGCAAAACAGTTAGCTGTTGACCTAACCAGCTAGCTAACTAGCTATATTTGTTTCTATGAGTTCACCTTCTGTAGGCAACTTCCTGGATATCTCACAAAATGGCGATCTTAAAATGGGGATTCCCAGTCACGACTGAAGGGATTCCCTTACTTGGTCCACGGAGATGATAAATTTCCACCGAGGACAGGGAACTCCTGTACGGATAGATTTTTGGGCACAGCTCTGTGTAGTAGCTATAAGCCTATTATAATTTATTGCTGTGTGAAATTCTGTGTTGGCACTACAGATGCTGGTCACCTTTGATCAGCTGAAATACTGTACATAATCCCATAATGATTTGGACAACAAATAGAATTAGACTCAGCGTACATGAGTGTTGAGGTGATTCTGGACATCCATGCCTTAGTCCCTGTTGGGCTGAAATGACCTTTTAGGGAAAATAAGAGAATTTGCTTCAATTGGAAAAATGACAGTAGTGTAATTACATGTTACAGTAGTGACTTAAGTAAGACTGAGGCATATCGTGTGACAGACTGGAGCAGTTTATTTCACACATTTTAGAGTAATAATTGTGCAATTTATAACTATTGTTATACTGCAAAGTTCTACAGACTTTAATTCTTCTTTAACTAGGTGTTTGGTGCACCTCTGTGATGTTCATATCTCTACTGCAGATATAGACTATAGATATATTTTTAATATGTAGCCTTATGTAAATTTCAGTTTTAACAGAGGAAAATCTTTTTTGAGAGGCACATACTCATACACTGAATAAAGTATCTCAGCTGTCACTGAGAGAAAATATGTTAACTCATTTTATATTCTACAATCACCTTTTTATGAATGCCTTAACTGGGGGATGTAGAACATGTTAACAGATAGACAATTTTTAAGGTGGGAGGCATGTATACACAACCACTTTCAACAAATGTATTAATTAGACTTACATGATAAACAACAATAGCCTTCAAAGCCAGATAACCTTATTCATCTCTGTTCAATTGTTCCTTACAAATAATAATTTGTTTGCCATAACTTCACTAGACACTTTTCAGTAGTTCAAATGTTCCCAAGTATCAATCTGTTGAAGATCATAATTGTTTGTAATTTTTGTTAAATTCAGATTTACAAACCCCAAAAGCAATTCTATTAGAATATAGGTGGTGGGATGTGAGTGTAGGGAGATTTTGTCATATACAGATAAAAAAAATAATAAGCCCAACCACACGGCATCACAATCAGTCATCCTCCCTGGTTATACACATCTGTGGAGCAGCTACACACCTACTGAGAAGCAGCCTGATCGATGATTGCATGTACACGATTGACCAATAGTGGCATGCGAAAATGCGGATTGGTCAAAGCAATCCAAACACAGCTGGACAGTGATTGGCAGTTGCAGAAGACACATGTCCACATGAAAGGAATGACACATCCCAGACACTTTAGGCATTTTAGAAATCCCTGCCAGACATATCCAGGAAAAAGTGGACAGGACATATGGTCACTCTAGCAGGGGAGTCGTGGCAGGTCAAGCAGGTCAATGTCATATATACTGTACACAATCTTTACAGTCATCTACATTGTTTTTAACACCCTGCCCCCACCCCACTTCTTAAGAAATGTATCTCAGTTGTCTCTGACCCTATCTGTTATTTCATCAACATATCGCTTGCTTCTGGTTATGTCCCTACTGCCCTTAAAACGTCTGCTATCACTCCCATTCTAAAGAAACCTGGTTTGGATACGGCTACCCTTGCACACTACCGTCCGATTTCTAATTTGCCCTTTTAGCCAAACTGTTAGAAAGGGTCGTAGCTTCTCAATTGCAGTCTTTCCTGGTAAACAATGATCTCTTTGAACGTTTCCAATCCGGCTTCCGCAAACTGCATAGCACTGAGACAGCCCTGTTAAGGGTTCTTAATGATCTTCTCCTTGCTAGTGATACTGGTGCCCTTAGTGTTCTGCTTCTTCTAGATTTAACTGCTGCATTTGATACCATTAATCATGTCATACTAATCTCCCGTCTCTCAGCTATTGGCATCACTGGCACTGCCCTCGCCTGGCTCACCTCCTATATTTCTAATAGATTTCAATTTGTTGCCCTTGGTAAGCATAGGTCTACAATCAGTACAGTTACACAAGGTGTTCCCCAGGGATCAGTCCTTGGTCCTCTACTCTTCATCATCTATATGTTACCTCTTGGTCAGATTATCCGCCATCATGGACTTCATTTTCACTGTTACGCTGACGATACTCAGATCTATCTCAGCACTGAAAGGTCCACTAACCTGCCACCCCTGCTTTAATGTCTTGTATCCAAGACCTCAGACGATGGATGACGAGAAATTTTCTAAAACTGAACACTGATAAAACTGAGATTTTATTTGTTGGCCCCAAGTCTGTGGTTTCACATCTCACTGACTTCTCTCTTAACTTTGATGGTGTGACTGTAAAACCTCTACCAACTGTCTGTAACTTGGGTGTACTCTTTGACTCTGTCCTTTCTTTCGAATCACATATTAAGGCTCTGGTAAAATCAGCATTTTTCCATCTCCGTAATATCTGTCGTCTTAGACCCTTGCTCTCCATAAAAGATACTGAAACTCTGGTCCATGCATTAGTATCATCCCGATTAGATTACTGTAACTCTCTACTTATTGGCATTCCAAACAAAGCTCTCCGTCCCCTACAATACGTACAAAACTCAGCAGCTAGAATACTCACTTATTCTAAAAAATCAGCTCATATCACCCCAGTTCTACTACAGTTACACTGGCTACCTGTCCAGCTTCGGATCAAGTGGAAACTCCTCTTGCTCACATACAAATCCCTTCACGGTTTAGCTCCTGCATACTTAGCTGAGCTCCTGCACCCGTACCGCCCTGTCCGAACTCTTAGGTCCTCTGACGCAGGTTGCCTGTCTGTTCCAAAATTTAGACTGGTCACTGTTGGGGGGAGAGCTTTCAGCGTCATGGCCCCCAAACTGTGGAACTCACTACCACAATCTCTTCGTGACTGTCATTCACTCTCCTCCTTCAAAGCTCAACTTAAAACTTACCTCTTTTCTCAGTACTTTCTCTCTGCTGATCACTGATTTATTTAATTTCCTTTTTTTCTTTTATTTAATTTATTTGATTCTCCTCCCCTCCTCCCCCTTTCTCTTGATGTAAAGCGTCCTTGGGTATGAGAAAGGCGCTATATAAATTTAACTTATTATTATTATTATTATAATAAAAAATATATATATATAGATAGAGCATATGTAATTCCAATATGCAAGAACCTTTGATGTGTTTCCCCTTCATTTTAAACGAAATGTAATTACTTTAGATAACATTATGGTTATCAGCTGTGAAGAGATAATATAGTCCTATTGTAAAACACCTAGTGTAAAACCTTTGGCACTATTGAACCTTATTCTGCTGTCACTGCAGGCTGCTGTTGCTCAACATGAAGTATATATTAACTAAGTCATTTTTACTATACTGTAGACAGACAGACAAAAGTCCCCATTTGTTTCCATGCTGTGAATCTGCTATCTTGTCAGTGCATCACTTTGTAAAACAGTAGTTAGATGTTTGATTTCTTTTTTTGTATTTTTTTTGTGTTTCAAATAAAACAAGAGTGCTAGCCAAATGCTAAAAGCTACGCATGAAGGTGCAAACCTTTGTCTGCAATACACTGACAGACAGTGGTGGCAGACATTTAATTAGATCTTCATCAGTAAATCTTTAAGATGCAGTAGCCATTTGCAGAAATGTTATTCTTTTGCTAAATGCAATTTTCCTTTAAGCACCACTTTTGTTAGCTAGTATTTGTTTGGCTTAGAGGTACACATATTGATATTGACACACCTTGATATCTGAGTAAAGATGGACTACTAAAACCATTGCTCCGATGTGTCCTTACTAGAAGTGTCCTCTATAGATTTGCATTTAAAATAAAGATATATAACCAAATATACTTTTTTTCTTCAGAAAAAATAGATTTTACTCGATATAATTTGTTATTATTATTATTATTATGATTATTTTTTTTTACTTCATTGTATGTATCATTTCAAAGGTCAACAAAACAATTTAAAAATGGTACTCAAAATAATAATGGGCTGGTTAAAGACATACAGTAATTACCTAGAACTTAGGTAACGTAATTATTATTTGAGTAATGCTGACCAATACATGAACAAATTAATGTTCAAAATAATGTTCATTCTTGCAACCTTTAAAGAGATGAAATAAAATGATATGGATATTTACATATAAAATGCTTGCCACAAAGGAATTGGCAATTGATACAGGAAAATCTGGAACACCTGAGCATTTTTGTTACATATCTACATTTTTTGAATGTTTTTTTGTTTTGTTTTTGTGTGTGTGTTTATGTACGTCTATAATATGTATATCTATTGTTTGTGTGTGTGTTTATGTATGTCTGTGATATGTGAATCTAGTTTTTGACCAGTGTGTCTGAGCTCCTTGGTTCCTGTGACTCAGACGCTTGTTCTGCATCTAGAGGAACATTAAAGAAAAGCTCGTCATCAAAGCAGGACTCATCAGTTGGTGACGCAAGATATGGAAGCTTGAGCACCAATCCCGTCAGGACACCACCCACTGCAGCCATACTAATGGTGCTTCCCAGAGCTGCCACTTGATACAAAGCCTGTTCCTTAGCACTGCGGCCTAGGCCTGCCTGCAGTCCGGGGATCATCTTCTGGAGTTCCTCTAACCGAGGATCTCCTTGTTGGGGTGCACGATAAGAAAAGGTCTGGTAAAGGCTGAGGCCATACGTTTCTTCACTGGCCAGCAGGATGGCACAAATGCCAGCTATGGTAGAGATGAGTCCCGTTAGACCGTGGAGGTTGTGGATGCCGCACTGGTCCTGCAGACGTAGCCTGCGTGCCAGGAATGGACTGAGGTATTTATATCCCAGCATGCAAGCCATGCAGCCCAGCATCCCAAGCACGTAAGCAATGGCAGGTGAGATCATCATGTCAACTGAGGCACCAACGGTAACCCCTCCGGCCAAGGTGACGTTCTGGACGTCGGCCATGCTGAGCTTGCCATTCTTGCTGAGCATGGCTGAGAGGGCGAAGGCAGTAAGGGTGGACGCGCTCAGGCCGATGAAAGTGTGGAGAATGGCTCGGTGCTGGTCGTCTCCCCTCAAGGTCAGCGCGCAGTTGAAGGAAGGCCAGAATACCCATAGGAACAGGGTGCCAAGCACAGACAGGAGATCAGAATGGTAGCTAGTGCACTCGTTGGAATGGCCCTCATTCAGACTTGGTCTGTACAGGATGAAGGTGACACCGAGACCAAAGTAGCAGGCGAACAGGTGGATGAGGATGGAGCCACCAGCATCGTTGATTTTCAGGTGCTCGACAACAATCCATTCCGTGACACCAAACACAGGCACTTCCAGCAAGGCCATCACCTACAGACGATGTATCATCTATCATTTGCAACTAGACTGATGAAAAATGAATACTTATTTACCTGAACAGAAAGAATGTCATGAAACAATAATGCAGACTTACTAATAGCTGTACTGGACTGGTCTTCCCCAGCACTGCCCCAAACGAAATCAGCACCACCGCACAAGCAAATTCTGCATTTATGAGGTTGATCACTCCCAAGTGAATCTTGCCATCATAATAGAAATGGAAGAATCCCTGGACCAGAATAGCCCACTGAATTGCAAATGTAGCAGTCATGAAGTTGAACACCATTCCACCGAAACCGTAGCGCCGGAAAAAGGCCAGGAGGCATCCGAACCCAATGAAGATCATGACCTGGATGTCGGCAAAAAATGGGTAGTCTTGGTACACACGATTCTCCAATGGCTTTGTATTATTGTTCTGCAGCAATGCATTGGTCTGGTCATCATAAGTCACAAACAGTGAGTACAGGACCACAATCAAGACTTCCAGTGCGAACACCAGCACTGGAAGTCGTACTCTCAGGCTTGTGGAATTCTTCTTCATGCTGTTAGAATAAGATGAAGTTCCCTCTCTTCTTCTTTCTTCCTTTTATTGTCGTCATGTCTTATTTCTTGTGTTTATATCCTCATTTGGCTGATAAGCAAGGCTGTAGCCATTGGCTAGAAAGCTGGCGTTTTCCAACTGTAGATTATCAGGGATCAGCAGCTGCACTTTGACCTTTGGTAACAGTGGGTCTCATGATTTATGAACACTCAGCAGCCTATAGAGTGGTATACTCAAGGTCATTCTGTCCCAAGACAATGAATGGATGATTATGCGGGGAGAGGGAGGGGGAAAGAGACACAGGAAAAGGTGTTAGCATGCTAGATACTAGAAATCAATGCATTGAGCAAAATGTTAGACCTCTGATGATTTTGGAGAATTGGGTACATGAGGAACCCATACCATAGTCATTTTCTCTGATGGTTTTCTGACTAACAGCACATTCTAAAAGTTTGGCATGTTGATGACCCAGTTTACACAGTTCTCCTGAACCAATGTATTTGCACAGAATGGTCACGATTTTATTGCCAGTGTCCTCATTGTCATATTTGGTTCTCAAGCCTGAAAGAAATGTCCCATGCCTTCGTTAAATGTAAAACTCTTGTTTTACTGGAGTTACTGGAATCACTGACTTAACGTGCAGTATATCATAACCTTTTTGATTCTAATATATTAGAACCTCAAAAGGAATTACATTTAGTTAACTAGACTTAATTCTGTAAGCAGTTTTGAAGTCATGACAAATTTTTATTTTAAATAAAATCATTTGAAAGTCAGTTTTAAAGAAAGATAACCACAGCAACAATGTAATAAAATGACAATTTATTGCATTTGTGCAGACAACTCTACAAAATGGTCCAGAGAAACCATTAGCCATGTAATGTAGAAGCATTTGACAAGGTAAAATAATAATCTCATATATTTCTTTTAAATATGTTATCATAGAACACAATAGTGAATACATAGTTCTATTTCTTTAAAATACTAGACTTGCATGGACACAAATTAAACAACCAAGCTAAGATATAACTCTATAATATTTCTTTTATTTACAAAACTAACCACCAAGGCCTAGCTTGTCTTATTTCAGAGTGGTAAAACTAAAACTCACAGTTAAACATACACACACTCGTGGTCTGTCTTTTACGTTTGTTCTCTTTCTTTGTCTTTCTTACACAAGCACACCCACACACACATATGAACACATGCACACTCAAAGTCCTTGCTCAAAGGAGAATGAACTGTAAAAAAAAAAAAAAAACATTAAGCATAAAATGTACCAAGATCAGCATCTCTGGATCTTCGCTAGACCTACCATACAAAATGTATTACTGCTCTTCCAAGGGCAGAATACAAACACTAGCTGTGTAGAAATGCTAATTGTCATTCTCTAGTTCTGGCTGAGTGCTCACATTGTGGGGACAGTTTTAGAATTCATAGGACACATATACGCATGTCTTCGCAGCACTTCGCAATTACACATCATAAAGCTGAGAATGAATCGGGGTCCACCGAAAAGTCACCAACCTACAGGTACATACCAACATGTGGAGCAGAGACACAGGAATAAGTCAAGGAACTCATAGATCTCAACCATCCATCTCCAAAATATCAAATGATCTGTCATGTGGTGTTCCACAGAAATAACTGCAGGGACAGGCTATCCTGAGAAGCAGTGCCTAAGTGGTAGTTCATGACCAGCTCCTCAGACTTTTGTAGTTTTTATCTCATTTGCATTAGAGATCTTTAAGAGATCAGTATGAGATCTTAGGTCAGCGTCCAGCTACAACCACCACAGAAGGCATAGGTCCATGGACCACCTCTACTAATCAAATTTTTGTAATATCTACACCTTTCACTTAGTGCAGCCTCAAGTGGTAATGTTCTAAACCAAAGTAATGAAGCTACAGTAACTTCAAGCACTATTCAGGTGGCATAATACCTGATGTGTGCCTTTTCACCAACACTATTCAGATGGAACAATTTCTGGTGTGTCTTCGGATGGAATAAGTCCTGAATTGATTTCATCTACTTATACTTATATGAAGTCTGAATAGCCCTTCCTGTTGAGCAAGCCACAGGTCTTCAACCTGCTCATTATTGCATTAGTAGGAACTTGTTGTAACTGTTGATCATCACCACTTTTCCATGCCGTACACTCTTGACTGGGATGCATTGTTCACATCATTCTTCTCACACTAGTTCCTTTAGGTTTACAATCTCTCACTGAATCACCATCTCACATTTTCTGCATATTTTCTCCTTGCAGCTGTCATACAGAAGTAATCATTAGCACCTTCGGAAACACCTGCAGTTAATTAAAATACAAATCTAATTAACTGGTCATTGTAGTGACCTCACTGAACTATCAGTAGAAAACAGTATGCTTTCATTGCAGGCTATAAGTCAACATTGCATAACAAGCATGAGTGGTTCAAAAATATTCATAAATATATAGCAGATTTCCTTGAATGACAACTTCACAGCACAGAACTATGAGGGAAGAGGCAATAAAACATTAACACAAAACCAATGAGGAAATTAACCCCATAATATGCACAATATATTCATACATCTGAAAGCATATTTGACCATCACCTCACAGTGCTCTAGCTAAATTCTATTCTAATCTGTCTGGATGACAGAGGTGACACTTCCAGAACCATCTCTTCAAAGTAGAGGCTCCGATATGCTACAGAAGCTGACAGTTTTCTGGATACAGGTCAAGTCTGGCCTCTGAATAAAAACTTTCCATGGGAATTTATCATTTTTAGTCTAGAACCAGCCTTGACCTCTGTCCAGCCCTGTAGTCTAGAAGGATACCAAGCATAAGCCAGCAGATGGTAGCAAGAGCCCTTGGCATGACTGTGTATAAAATAATTTCAGATGTTCCATATTTTACTGAGGAGAGAAAATATTTTCAAAGAAATGTGGCTAGTTTGGTAATCTCATGAATAATAAAAAAATGTAAAGATGGTGTGATTAGAAATATTGACCACGTCCCTCAATGTCAGGTACAATATATGATATACTACTATATACTACTTCAGAGCATTTCTTAATTGTTGCAAAGCTTTCAGTCTAGGTGGGTATTTTTACTGAGAGTTACTTTTGGATAAAGTAGATCTTTCAAATCATGTGTCGAATAAAACTACAGGGAAAATTGGGAAAAACAACATTTCACTGTTGACAGACAACAGTGGCAATGGCAGGTAAAACAACATTCAGTTTTAAGATGCTAAAATTTTCTGATTTAGTGATTACTGAAATAGCTCAATAGCCTTTAAAAAATTACCTATCATTGCAAATAGAACTTTTATTATGACAGGTAATATTGTTTTCTATATGTACTTGGCTATGCTGGTTGGAAGTTATTGTACTAGCAAAACAGTAAGAAAAGTAGAGGAAGAATTCCATTGTAGACACATTGCCTGAGGTCAGTTAATCAACTTATCAACCAGCTCTTCTATAGACCTTCTTTCAACCAAATGAATCAAGTGCAGACATCAACATGCAAACAGATAAGATGTTCACTAACACTGTAACGAGGTCTCTGAGTCAAGAATGTTCCATACAAATACATTAGTTCTTCTGTCTGAGTCAAAGTGCCCCAAACCCTGTGTAGAACTTGTTATCTTGTGACTTCCCAGACAAGTTAAGCCTAGCTGTATGCTAACTTATACTGCTAATAGATATTGTCCATTGCATGCACTAGATGTAACACGTGCCTGGGAATAATAAGTATTATGTGGAAAAGCACAGCACTTCGGTGCTTTTCACGTTAACCAGCTTCAGATCGTTTTCATGGTCCTTCTTTCTCTCCTTCTTTCTTTCTTTCTCTCCTTCATTCTTCCTTTCCTTCTTTTTGGTTTAATATATTTACAGGTTAATGGCGGCAGCAGCATCTTCAATGCAGTTTGATTTTAAATGAAAACAGCTCTAGTTTGTCTTTCACCCTCACAATTATACACAAGACAACAGAAATATTAGATTTTTTCACTAGTCTATTCAGTAAACATATTTTCTTCTTTGTAATTATACAAAAAATAAGGTAATAGTCTGGATAAATGTATATTTGTCTAATCTACTTCTACTATAAGTAAACATATAACAATCCTTTTTAAGCAGCATGAGGTTCTCATACAGATGAAGCCTACATATAGGATAATTGAGTCATGGAACATAACTCTGATAAGTGTGAGAAATTTCTTTTCAGTGTAGACAGCAAATTACTGGCAATGTTCTGTGAAAAAATGTTTGATGCATCGCAGAGAAGTGAATGATGGACAGGGAAAGATTATTTCTTTGCGACAGGAGAAAAATGAACTAACCGTACTGACTTGTAACTGCTGAAATGTGATGTTTAAAATATTTATGTGCAGCGACTCACAACCAAAAACACTGTCTTCTTCACACATATAAGCTTATAGAGAAAGTACAGATTAAACATAAAAGTTCTATCAAAATTTTTGTTTTCTTATTATATCCCTATGGCACAAATTTGTATTTGGCAAGAGTTGGTTTTATCACATTAGCTATTTAAAAATGCTGATGATGAAATATTTATTTGTATAGATAAACACTTGTATAGATAAATACTTGAAATATAAATAAATAAATCTTTTATCTTCTTTATCATGTGTTGTGTGTATATATATATATATATATATATATATATATATATATATATATATATATATATATATATATATATATATGGATTTTCTTGTACAGTATGTACATGTGCTGATGCATGTAATTCATTAATCATGTGTATAATTTTCTGAAAACAAAACACTATCGTGTTCTTATAAAGCTTAATAAGAACTTCCACTATGAATTCAGTGACGTGTTTCTTGAAACTTCGGTAATCAGTGACAACTACCCTATACTAAAATCACATGCACACAGGCACACACAACCCTCCTACCCCCCTACCCCCTACCCCACTACCACCCTACCCCCCTACCACAGTTCTTTCATCCTTGGTGGTTCCTCGTTGTTGAATATGGACAAATGACATGTGAAGTACCATGAGAAATATGGACTTACAATACAGCCACAGCGTTTTACTGTAAGTTCTCCGGGTTCACACAAAGACCCTGCAAATTTTGTTTCAAAGTGCTTCTTGGGCAATTAAACAATAAAGTGGAAGACTTTTCTCCTCATACAAACCTTTTCCATTTGGCCTTTGAGTTGAATTAGTATACAAATAAAACTCTGTCTATGATCTGCAACTGTGTATGGCTCTCTTAACAAAGCTAAATAAATACACTTTTTGTTCTTTGTCTCAGCACAATATCAAATCGATGTTTGGTTGGGTTTAACTAAAGTACAGGAGTAACTTTTGTTTGTCGTTTGAGATACCAACCCTTAGACACTAGAGCCAAACTTCTACTAATCCGTCTGTGCATTGTGATGGCAATCAAAAGCCACGAATCCTGACTGAGAGTCAGTTGTCCATTCATTTAGATGAGGACAAACACGGATGAAGAGAAATAGTGTCAAGGTAGAACAAATACTAAGCTGGTGTTTTATAAGGTGTTTGATTATGCAGTGCAAAGTTGCCTGATATGTTCTGGGGCTATATTGCTTGTGGTAAGGTATGGAGATGTTGGGATGATCAGTCTTTGCTAACAGGAACATGGAATGAGAGGTAAGGAGTGTATCGCACTGCCCCTCAAGAGTAGATCGTGATGACCTCCCGGCCACCACCGCGCACGAGGAGGACCCGATTGAGACCCTCTGTGAGGACCTCAAGGAACTCCATGTCTGTAAAAAAAGATGATAGGTCAAGGAAAGAGAACTACAATTAGGTCAGGGGCAAAATTACGTCTGCAGTGCACATATATATGGAATATATATAAATATAGGAGGTCTAATCAGTATAGTTTGCAACTGTAACTAGTGGTGGATGATGCTTGGGAAAGATTTTGTTAAACAAAAAAAAGAGTTTGGCAATTGGCAATGGCTCTGCAGGAGAACGTTGGAAATCAAATCCAGGTGTTAGGTAAAGGGGGAAGGGGAGAGGGCTGTGTGTGGACCATGGTGTGGACCCTGGTGGAGGATACAGTTCTCTTCGCCTGTGCGGTTCTTGGGTGGACCCGGCATGTTCAGCAGGACCAGCTTCGCGTCCTGAGACTTCCGCACGATGACCTCGTTGAGTTTCTGCGCGTGGTGCATGCGCCTAACATTCGACTGGTTCCTGCAGAAGGCGCAAAGGAGCGAACGATGTCACGCGGCGTTGGTGACATACGCGCCACGGGCGATAGAATTACCTCGCAAGGCTGGAGGTGATAACATGAGAGGTACTTACAGGTTTTCCCACTCTCTGATGCATGGTCAGGAGAGACAAACAATGAAGTCAGGTAGCTTCACACATGAACACCACACAACAGTTTCCACAGGAGTTGTCAATTGAGCCTCTCCCATTTTGTGTTGTGCGGATGGCGTCGATTACTTTTAAAGTTCTTGATTCTTTGATAATTCTGTTCTGACCCTGGCTATTAGGCTATGTAAGCATGGAATCATCTACTGAATTCGAAGTCAGTAGAAGTAGCACTTTTAAACACATTTATGCCAACTGCTTCCAAGACTCACGGCTTCATGGAGAACATGTCTCTGATGCCTCCAGGGTTGGCCACAGAGGGATTCTTGGCATTGTCAATAGCATCGCTCCAGGTCATCTGCATCACCTCTCCAGGAGACACAGCCTGGGTACTTAGAGAGGTCGGTGAGGTGGGGCTGGTGGGGGTAGGGATAGGGGTGGCGTTCATGCCCTGGATGAGCTGCACCTGTTGTGGACGGGAGAGACGGAAAGACTGAGAAGTGGAAAAGTGGAGTATGTGGACGTGGAAGTACGTGGAGGGAAGAAAAACAAAATAAAGGTGAAAAATGAAACATTCCAGTTTCGTTCTTTTACATATATATATTTTACATAAATGTCAAAAGAACATGGACGGGGGGAAAGTACAAATATAAGGCAAAGACAGTTGCGTAACAAAAGAGAAAAATGTAACATCAACGACTGGAGAACAGAGGAACCCCTTTCACTATTCCTGCGAGAGTACCGCAGTGTCACCTACAGAGGTGGCAGAGAGGGGGGGAAGTCAGTAGGGAAGGAACAGGAAATGCCGCTACAGTCATAGCAGTGACAGAGACAGTGCAGATGGAGAGGGGCGGGGGAGAGAATGCTGTGGTACCTCTTCCTCGGGTTTCTCAACACTGCCCCCTGCTGACTCGTCGACATTGGTCTTCTGTGCGTGCCCGCTGGGTGGGTTCTTTCGACGGATGGACCCCCGGGACACGTCCGTGATGCTCTGAATCTAGAGGGGTCAGCATCAACGGTATAGTTAATCCACTTGGTTACTGGACACATTTGGGTTTATGATTTATTATGAATGAAATGAAGTATTTCATCAGGCCGTTATTTCAGCTGAAGCCAAGTTGGAAGGGAAGGCTATTCATGGCAGCGGTGAGAGCTCGGTTCTGTTTTTTACCTTGGCGGTACCATAGATGTGATTTCCCCGAGGGCACCAATAAAGACTCTGAATTTGCTTACGCAGGACAATAAAATGCACCAGCAACATGTTTCTAGTTGCTTTGAACGGTCCACCTTCTGCATCAAATTGCAAGGATGCATCTGCCCTCACTTACCCCTTTATTAGCAACGCCACGCTAATACTGGGCAGAACAACTGTTCTCAGAACAGCATCTTTGTTGCTTGATTTCCGCTTTAAGATTTTGGTCCATTTTAACGAAACATGCAGCTTCACAATTATGTCGTGAATTCCTCATTCTACAATGTGCCAAAGGTGATCTACTGGATTCAGATCTGGATCTGGGGACACCATTGGAGAAGGAACCTGTTTGAGGTGCCTTCTGATTGGTGGCATGTCGCCCCATGATGCTAAAGGTAGCCATTATTAGCTGAGTAAATTGTGTCCTTAAAGGGATGCAAATAGTCAACAACAATATTGAAATGAATGCTGTGTGGCATTCAAATACAGCGATGTTTGACTGGCATTAGAAGGCTTAATGTGGGCAAAGAAAGCATTCCCCAGACCTGCACCACCAGCACAAACTGTAAACACAAGATGAGTTCGGTTATGGATTGATGCCCTTACAATGTGCGTGTTGTGACTAAACAAACCAGGCAAAGTTTTTAAGTTCCAGACTGCCCAGTTACTGTCCAGGTTCCTCATCATGGTTTACAAGATGGAAAACCTTTCATCTGAATGTTTGACATTTGTTACGTTCTGTAAAGCTGTTCTATTTACCATGGTTGTAAAGAAGGATTATTTGAATTACTGTAGACTTGCTGTCAGACTGAAACTCCTGTGCCAGAAAGATCAGCGGTTTCTGAATTACTCAGACCAACTCACAGGACGCCAAAAGCAATTCCCCAGTCTAAGTGACTAAGACCCCATTTTGCCCACTCTGTGCTTTGAATTCCTTGCGAACATTAACAGAAACTCTTGATCCGTGTCCGTGCGGTTTGTGCACTGACGATGATGACACATGATTGGCTGATTGGATAATTATGAATAATGAATTATTGATGAGGAGGTGTACAGTTGAAGAGGTCACAGTATAGTTTTATTATTCATTATTATTATAATTTGAGACACTCTCCTTCAGGCCCATGGAAAAACAGGACTGAGTGAGTGTTGCAAGTTCACTAAAGTAGCAGGACACATAAATGTAGCAGAATACATGACATGCAGATAAACTGTAAACAACACTTGTGAAATTACAGTTGTCATACCTCTCTTTCCCGCTCATTTTTGGTGAGGTGCATCTCTTTGAGGATCTGAGACCTCTGCTCCATGACCAGAGTCTTCTCATAGGTGTAGGCCGAGATGTCACTGTCGTGCTTTGGATGGGCATGACATTGAATTAGTCTGTGTGTGTGTTTGTGTGTGTGTGTGCGTTTGTGTGTAAATGTGTTTGTATCTCACCATTTCCACCACCTCCACCTCTGCATCGAGTCGCAGGTGATAGAGGAAGGTAATGAGGTCTTTTTTCATCTGAATGCTATTGTCATCCATCTGAGCCACAGTGAAGATGCGCATCTTACACTTCTTCCAGACCTGGAAAACCAAACACACACACACACTTTAAATTCCAATTTACCCTCCCCCCAATTTACCTTGCTATCCTCCTTGTGTGTGTATGTGTGTGTGTGTATGTGTGTGTGTGAGTGTGTGTGTGTGTGTGTGTGTGTGTGTGTGTGTGTGTGTGTGTGTGTGTGTGTGTGTGTATGTATGTGTGTTTGTATGTGTATGTATGTGTGTGTGTGTGTGTGTGTGTGTGTGTGTGTGTGTGTGTGTGTGTGTGTGTGTGTGTGTGTGTGTGTGTGTGTGTGTGTGTGTGTATGTGTATGTATGTGTGTTTGTATGTGTATGTATGTGTGTGTGTGTGTGTGTGTGTGTGTGTGTGTGTGTGTGTGTGTGTGTGAGTACCTTGTGCTGTCGCAGCAGGAAGGGCAAGAGCATGAGCATTCCTCCATCATGGACAATCCACCACACTCGATGTGGCCCTCCGTGAAGCGCTCGCCATTGGACGGGTAGGCGGCGATGTTCTTCGGCACCAGCAGAGCCAAGCTAGTTGCCGTGGTCTCCCTGACGACCTCTAACGCAGAGTAACACCCAAGGAACAGAAGTGATACACACTGTAATATTGTTTGGATCAGCCCTGGTGAAGTTCCAAGAGATTTTTCATGAGTCAGAAATTAAACCAGTGTTTGAGTACATTTTGAATGGTGCCACGAATACTTATTTGCTATAACTGGCAATCTATAGATGTCAATAATGTGTGCAAGTGCCTTTCTATCACACCAGGTAGAACTGTTTAGTGCTGAATAAATTTGCATAAATAAGAATGCATTAATAACTGAAAGCCTGGACCCCAGTGCCGGTCCTACCAATGAAGTTCCCCAGCTGCTGGCTGTCTGCGGCCTGCTTCCAGTTCTTGGGGAAGCTGACCAGCACCGTGTTGTGGCGGAGACCCCCGAGCCCTCCAGCTTGGACCAGGTGAGACGTGGCATCTCGCAGGTTGGAGGAGATCACCACCTGGCTGAAGCCCTTTACCCGTTCCGTCTCCATCAGCTTCCTCAGAGACTTGGGAGTGACAGAGATGGACACGATCATAAATGATGACTTTCGTGTGTGTGTGTATGTGTGTGTGTGTGTGTGTGTGTGTGCTGACTGTTCAGCTTTCTGTGCCTGTGGGTGGTTGTTCAGGTAAGTACCCACAATACAAGTGCCCACAATGGTCAAGCCTTTTCCTGCCTTCAGCTGATTGGTCAGTGACAGCAGACGCGGCTGCTCCACATTCTGCTCCTCATCCAAACCCACCAGGACCAAAATCTGAGGCCTGAGAGGAGAGAGGGAGAGAGAGAGAGAGGAGAGAGAGAGGGAGAGAGAGAGGGAGAGGGAGGGAGAGAGAGAGGGGGAGAGAGAGGGAGGGGCAGAGAGAGGGGGAGAGAGGAATATGGACAGAGAGAGGGAGAGAGAGGGGGAGAAAGGTAGAGAGATGGAGAGAGGAAGAGAAAGAGGAAGAAAGAGAGTGAGAAAGTAGCACCAATCTGCACTAAAATCTTTACATGTATTTAACATTCTTTCACTCTTTGAACATTGGTATAACACCTTTAATATAATAATGAGAGAAAATTGTATCTTATATGAGAGCAAATTGAAGAATGTCAAAAAAATAGATGTTTTAATGTGAATGTGTGGTGGGTTTACTGAGGGCGTATGTCTCATGGATAGTGCCAACCTCCAGTTCTTTGTGTGGGGGGGTCCCTCCTCCAACCTCATCAGAGCGTAACGGGCAGCGCTGAGGGAGATTCCACGTATCCCATCACCCCACTCCTTCTCCGCCCTGATTGATTTGACACCACATCAAACCAAATTAAATGCCCATGATCCTGCCTCAAACAGCAGCCTTTAAAGAAGGCCAACAGCAGCACTGTGGGGTCAGCGCCACAACTACACCCGTGTCCACACCCACGCCTGTGTCCACACCCACGCCCGTGTCCACACCCACACCTGTGTCCAGACCCACGCCCGTGTCTACACCCACACCCGTGTCTACACCCACGCCCGTGTCTACACCCACGCCCGTGTCCACACCCACGCCCGTGTCCACACCCACGCCCGTGTCTACACCCACGCCCGTGTCCACACCCACGCCCGTGTCCACACCCATGCCCGTGTCCACACCCACACCCGTGTCCACACCCACGCCCGTGTCCACACCCACGCCTGTGTCCACACCCACACCTGTGTCCGCTTACCCGCAAAACTCGATGTACTTGTAGATGCAACCAGCAATGACCATGGCGACGATGGCGTAGTACCAGGAGCAGATGAACATCAGGGAGAGACACAAGCTCATGCCCAAGAAAGACAGAGCCCTGCATTATGGGGAACACAACCTCAACCACAGAGATCCACTCCAGACTGACAGAACGCAGTACACTATAACAGTGTGCAATAGCTTAGCAACGGTTATGGCACTGAATACTAGCATTTTTAAGACAAAACCAACTACATAAGACATTTGTATGGTTACAGAGTTTTTCCAAGCTAGTAAACTCATGAATGTTTTCTCATCTCATAATTCTGACATATTCTCATGTGCTGCCTGCGATTTCGGGCCAGTGCACACGTATTCATTAGTCACAATGCCGGTTTCTTGAATGGAAAAGCCATAAGCTTTGATTTAAATACAAATGCATTCGCTGATACACCGTAAATCCTTTGCAGCTGCACCTAGACACATGGCCGATTAGCTCACTGTTCACATAAATAAGGAACAAAACTTTGAAATCCCCCAATGCACTGCAGTCCTGCACATCACCATTGGCCCCCAGAAGTCTGATTTATGAGGTCACCGGAGGGCATCTTCATTGGCAGGATTTATACCTTTGCTATGACATTTTAGGACTTAGACTTTCAGTGGGAATAATACTTTGTATGTACTAGCAGTGGATATTATAAGCATGTCCCACACAGACAAATTAGCAGTGATGCAGTAACAGCTACAGAGTACAGGTACCTGGTGTAATGACCTGGTATAATGACCTGCAGTGCACTGTGTGTGTGTGTGTGTGTGTGGGGGGGTCCTTGTTTACCCCATCACATTTGGTAAACTCTCCCGCTGAAACTACTCCTGCCCGGCGCTCAGCTTGCGAGATCGCCTGAGCGTGAGCATGCCTGAGCGCGAGCACACATGAGCGCGAGCACACATGTGCGCGAGCACACATGAGCGCGAGCACGCCTGAGCGCGAGCACACATGAGCGCGAGCACGCCTGAGCGCGAGCACACATGAGCGCGAGCACACATGAGCGCGAGTCCACACGGCGACACACTGACCAGTGGTAGAACTTGAAGCGCGGCCTCCAGTTTGGGGTCCTGAGGAGAGTCTGCAGGGCGCAGGCCAAGTTGACAAACATGTAGCACATCAGGAAGAACCTGCGGAGGGGAAACACTCTGTGAGACTGACCACAGCACTGCCCCGCTCAGTCAGACAAATACGTGCGGACTGGGGACATCAGATGTTTCTGTTCTACGCTGTTACGGTACTTTATGTAGACGATTCTAATCCACATAAGGTTAACTCATGCGCTTTCCGTAATGCATGATTCATAGCGTGTGCTTTAATCAAAGAGAAATGTGCATGATGGTTAGGCTAAGGTGGGTGCTAATTAGGCATTGTGGTTAATGCATTATGCATCAAAGGAGGCAGTGCGACGCACATGGACAGGATGGGTGCTACTGCGTCCAGGGAGGCGATGATGATGCCGATCTCACAGATGCTCGCTGTCAGGAGCAGAGCCCATGTGGGCTCACCGTTAGCCTTCCCATGACCGAATACCTGCCACGCACACACACACACACACACACACACACAGGCATGCACAAATGCACACAGACATACACGGTAGCCTTTTAGGGTCAGTACAACCACAGCATTTGAAAAAGCCACATGGAAAGAGGCACACGTCTCACGTGCACGCGCCCGTCTCACGTGCATGTGCCCTTACCCTGAGGAAGGGGATGATGCCGTCTCGAGCGATGGCCTGCAAGAGGCGGGGCGCTCCGGTCAGACTCTGAAGCCCCGCCCCACACGTGGAGAAGAAGGATCCAAACACAATGACCCAGGGGGAGGGCCACGCTAAAGTACCAATGACCAGGTTACCATTGACACCCTCACCAAACCTGCGCATGGCAGAATCACAAGGGACCGTTATATGGTGGCATATAGGACTAAAACAGCGAATCGGTGAATCAAACACGAAAGGTGAATCACAAAAATACACTGAACACAACCAATGGAGTGAAAATGAAGTAAACCTGATGAATGAACAATGAGTCGACTCACTTGTCCCTCAGCACCACTCCGTCCACACAGGCCCCAAACAGGATCACAGAGGACATGTCTGAGGGGACATGGTTTAGGACAACAAACCCACAAACCCCTTCAAATCCTATCATCACTATTAAACATGGCCAACAAATACAAGGGAAAAGGTCATTAATTAAAAATGTTTTATGTACCAAACATAAAAGTTAGGCAGATCAGTAATATGACTTATAACACACACAGTAGGCCTGTTTTTCTAATCATGGGAAAAGGTGGGTGGAGGTGGGGTGGAGTTGGGAAGGATACATATGGTGGAGGTGGTGGAGATGGCCAGGATGGTGCCAATGGGGATGGACTTCTGAGCGTCCTGGAGGTCACCGGAGCGGTTGGAGCCAGCCATGATACCTGAGATGGGCACACATGAAAAGACCCAGAGATTTGTAGCAACAGTCCGATGGACACAAAACTATTGGGAGGATGAAAAGATTTTTTCAAAGGTGTAAAGGTTTGAAGTACTTAGTAAAGCTGTATTTAGTAGCCCATTTTCTTGGCTTACTAAAGCTTGTTCAGACACAGAACCCATCAGAAAAGAATCTGATTTTAAAGTCCGTTGTTTAAAGGTGAGCTAAGTATTGTGAGTGTGAATGTTTGTGTGTTTGTGTGTGTGTGTGTGTGTGTGTGTGCGACTGACACAACCCCCCCTGTAGTCCTGCTTTGTGCTGATGCACTTCACAGCCTAACAGTTCACTTCTGCCTGAGTTTAGCCTTAGAGCAAACACACACACGCACACACTCACACACTCGCCAAACATGGACCACACGGAAAGGCAAACTCTCTAGTGCGCGAGGCAATTAGGCATCGGGAGCACCCACTAGTTTTCGAAGGCAATGGCTTCGATGGCGGAGTTGCAAATAGTCTTCGGCCACCAGCTTTTCATTCGCTGTTATTAGTGGAACCAGACTTGCAGAATTACGACTCAGCAAGGCTGGTGTACGAGTAACAACACCGTCAGCTACACACACTCCCTCGGCTGGCCTCCTGGTTTACCATTTGTCCCAGTATAACGCCTCTTTCTTAGTTGCATGACCACAAATCCATTCAGGGGGGGCGGGACTAACCTGTGACGGATGGGAAGTAGATGCCCACCAGGAGGGTAAAGAAGCTGGTGATGTCAGCCAGGACGTAGCGGTTGGTGTTGGCTGGTGTGGTGTCCGGGTCATCCACCACTGGCAAGCCTCGCTTCTGCAGGAAGTCGTTTTTCTCCATAAAGGTGCTGAAGAGATTCTCTACAAAATGAATTAGTGATAAAAAAAATATATATTTTTGATTTACATTTATTTACAAGAAAATCCACCACAGAAAACCAAAACCACAGAGACAGTAGAAGCCGTTCCGCTGATGAAACAAGCGCCGAGAGCAGCGTGACTACACAGCGCCCCCTACCTGAGAGGATCCCGCTGGTGATGCCAGGGATTCCCTGCAACCGGGTGATGTTGTTGTTGGCAAAGTACACATCGCAGGTGGCGTTGAGGAATTCCGAGTCGCAGAAGAATCTCCAGAGCTTTGTGGTGACGGTGCCGTTGCCCCGGTCGATCGTCTTGGCACACACGTCCAAGCCCTTGGAAAACAGGGTTCTGTTGCCCAGGACGCAAACCCTGTCCAGGAGAAAGACGGACCAAGTGTTTAGTATCACTCTGGTTTCAAGTTTCATGACTGAGTTTATATATATGAAGATTGAAGTGACGTCTTCTTAACCACTAATGATAGTCATTTGAATAATTGGAAAAAAGTGGGAAAAATAATACCTCTACGGTTCAATTTTAATATAACCGACTAATGGACTTATGCAACAATACGTGACTATGGTTTTTATGCGCGAGCCCTAATCATGTGACAATATCATGTGACAATCTGCAGACCAGCAGGTCTGTGATGTCACCGCTGCAAGGAAAGATAGATGAAAGATGCGAAACGTCACCAGCACCGTGACCGTGTAGACGGGCGCCCGCGGGGGTGGCCGTGACAACGGCAGCTTACGGGAAGTCTGGCGGGTCGAATGCGGTCTTGATCACCCCGGCGTAGACGGCCAGGATGGAGAGGATGACGCAGGCGAGGAAGACCAGCGCCAGCTTGTTGACGTACTTGACGCCGACGAAGACGACCAGGGCCATGAAGGACAGCACGATGGTGCCGTACACCCGCATGTTATTGAGCATGCCCGCCTCCGCCTCCGCCCCCTCCAGACCCTCGATCTGGAATATGGCGGCCTGCGGGGCTATGTAGATCTACGGCGAGAGAGTTGGGACAAAAAAGGGCTCATGTATGCATTACAAAAGGTCCATGGCCGTCGCCCCGCATCCCAAATGCATCGTAGTGTTAAGATCATATTGAGAGAGATAGCCTTCAGTGTGATACTCACTCTACCATTTACAGCAACGCTTTTAAGAAACCTGTCGGATATATATATAGGCATAACTAGCTATCAAGTGCAACAGTACAAATGTAGGCCAGCAGTGTCAGAACATCGTTATTGGCTCCGTTGGAAAGTCTAGACGTGTCCCCATTGGCCGACGTGGCTAACCATCTTGTGTGTCAAAAGGTGAGCCAATCAGGATGTGGTGTGAGCGGGTACCAGCAGGATCTCGATGCAGCCCAGGATGTACATGGCTCCGGCGAAGGTTGTCCCCAGGAAGAAACAGATGCCCACTGCCCCTCCGAACTCTGGTCCCAGCGAGCGAGAAATCATATAGTAGGAACCACCAGCTGGAACAGATGAAGAGCTTAAATTTTAAAGTGACTAGAATAATGGAAATAACTCACCTATTCTGGAAACTGCTTAAAATATTTGTTTAGTTAAGAAATTAGTAACATTTTCTCTTAGCCTCCCTCCTCTACTCACTCACCTGCCCTGCTACACACACGCACACACACACAGAGGACAGCTGCTGAGCTCAGCTCAGACGGGAACTGCACTGTGTGCTGTGGCCAACTGCCCATAAACAGACACAGACCACAGCCATCCCGTGGCCAACTGCCCATAAACAGACACAGACCACAGTCGTCCTGTGGCCAACTGCCCATAAACAGACACAGACCACAGTCATCCTGTGGCCAACTGCCCATAAACAGACACAGACCACAGCCGTCCTGTGGCCAACTGCCCATAAACAGACACCAACCACAGCTGTCCTGTGGCCAACTGCCCATAAACAGACACAGACCACAGTCGTCCTGTGGCCAACTGCCCATAAACAGACACAGACCACAGTCATCCTGTGGCCAACTGCCCATAAACAGACACAGACCACAGCCGTCCTGTGGCCAACTGCCCATAAACAGACACCAACCACAGCTGTCCTGTGGCCAACTGCCCATAAACAGACACAGACCACAGTCGTCCTGTGGCCAACTGCCCATAAACAGACACCAACCACAGCTGTCCTGTGGCCAACTGCCCATAAACAGACACCAACCACAGCTGTCCTGTGGCCAACTGCCTATAAGCAGACACAGACCACAGTCGTCCTGTGGCCAACTGCCCATAAACAGACACCAACCACAGCTGTCCTGTGGCCAACTGCCCATAAACAGACACAGACCACAGCCGTCCTGTGGCCAACTGCCCATAAACAGACACCAACCACAGCTGTCCTGTGGCCAACTGCCCATAAACAGACACAGACCACAGCCGTCCCTGTGGCCAACTGCCCATAAACAGACACCAACCACAGCTGTCCTGTGGCCAACTGCCCATAAACAGACACAGACCACAGTCATCCTGTGGCCAACTGCCCATAAACAGACACCAACCACAGCCATCCTGTGGCCAACTGCCCATAAACAGACACCAACCACAGCCGTCCTGTGGCCAACTGCCCATAAACAGACACCAACCACAGCCGTCCTGTGGCCAACTGCCCATAAACAGACACCAACCACAGCCGTCCTGTGGCCAACTGCCCATAAACAGACACCAACCACAGCCGTCCTGTGGTTCCAAACAAGCACAAGCAGACAGGGCTGGGCGCGTTTCTCTTACCTGGTACCACTCCATTCGTGGCAATAGCACTCATGGAAATGGCAGTCAGCATAGTCTGTAAAAGAAAAAGCCACAGTCATGTACTTCAGTACAAAACTCACTGAGATAACAGTCAGAGCATTAGTTTGTAGGATCAGGCACATCAGCCCCATGTCAAAATAAAAGCTCGCGCTAACATCAAACCTTTATCCATACAGGACTGACTAAAACACTGCCGAGATCTGTCAACCTGTAAGGCCTGGGTCGTGGGTGGAAAGGACGGATCCATTCGCAGGCTGAATAGATGGGTATTTTTAATAAGAATACGCAGATATATAATACAACGCTCGGGCGGAGGCCCGACCAGAGCAGGGTAGAACGTCAGAGAGGTCGTGGGACAGGCAGAGGTAGGTACACAGTAGGACGAGAGATAAATCAGGCAAAGGTACAATAGAGACAAGATCCAAATAATCCAAGTCGGGGACAGGCAGAGGGTTCGGTACACAGAGGTAACAGGTAAACAGAGAAAACGCTTGGTAAGGTCGCATAGAATCATGGAGCAATACTTCGCACCGATCAAAATGTTCATGGACCTTAAGTAGCACTAGCAATCATAGTAATCACATGCAGGTGTGTCAATACTCTGGTGAGAGTGCCCTCTGGCGGTGCTGGGTGGTATGCGTTGTTGGCGCCCTCTGGTGGTTTTGGTCGCCACCCGCATCCCTGACACAACCCTTGATTCTCTATTTTAAACAAATCCGTCTGTATTCATAAGCCTGGCAGTTTGAATGTAAACATGGCTCATAGCTACACAAGATTTAAAAAAAAGAATAAAAATGACTGTGGTGCCTTTTTCGTGGCATTGTAATGATAATGTTGTTTGGTATAACGCACCACAGCAACTTTAATTAACTTCACCATTGCTCTCCTCTGGATTTTAAGCGAATGGATACCGGAAACATTTACTCTCTGAGCCCTGAGACTGGCTAAGCAGACATCTGGAAGAGGACCAAAACAAACAAAGACACCCGAGGATTTGAGCTTATCATCACAGCAAATCAAACTAGGACATAGTTTGGGATTTCACCCAGTAAAACATTTGGCATTCACACCTTGCCACTGACACTATGCAAATAGTTTCTTTTAGTCATAGATGCAACCTGAGACTGGGTTCTATTTCCTAACCAAACTGACAGTGAGGATGCGTTTGCTAAATGGCTCCGTCCAACGACTTCAAAAGCTCAGTCCAAAGAGTCCAAAAGTCGTTTTCCTGCAAATGCCTCTTGTTTACAGTCATGCAAGCCTTAATTGGTAGCCATAAGAGATCTAATGAAAGCAACACATACTGAATCTCAATGTTAATTCGATCACAAGCTGGCCCTACATGGCTAATGTTATTGCAGCCAAATATGATTGGTTATCAGGACAGAAGGAAGCCATTTTAATCTTGCCTCCCTTGGGACTTTTAAGCACCCTTTTTATTAGTGTTTTTTATGCGAATGGTGTTCAATAATTTGCAAGTTGATTCTGATTGGTCTGTTTAACTACTAAAAGGGGCTATAGGCGCTCAGTTTTTTCTGCCATTAAGTTTGAATAGCAGTGGTTATGTATAAAACTCCAATTACCATATGGGGAAAAATGCAAAATGCAAACATTCTTTCCTAAAATTTAGTTGGATTGATTAGTGACACGAGTCGCCTGCACAGTTTTCATTTATTTAGCACAAAACCTGAGACTCAGACTCTCTCACCTTCTTTGAGAAACTCCCACCATTGTGGCGCTTTTCATGTAAAGCTTTACTGTAAAGTTTTGTTTACATAATGAACCACTGCCATCTGCTACGACGCTTTACTGCTTATTGATGCTTCATAGATACATCCATTACTTTCTCTTGAGGTCTCCCTAATTTTCAGTGGCAACACAGACTACACGGCCAAATCACAAGATGTCCAGTCTGAGATGTCCTGGTCTGCCTAACACTTTATGAATTGCTTGACATCGAGATATGCAAACTGCACCAGCAGTTCAGCATGACAATAAGTTCAACAGTATAATCTTCTATGTTGCTAAAGCTCTTACAGTTCTGAGTGACAACACCGCGCCTTTGTATGAGGGTTAAGCCCACCACACGAACCTCCCCCAGTGTGCCAAATGTGCAGTTCAATGCCTCCTGCACTATAATATGTCCTTTATGTAAGAATGTGTGTGAGTGTGTGTGCGTCTGCTAAATGTCCTAAATGTAAATGTGTGTGTGTGTGTGTGTGTGTATGAGAGCGAGAGAGAGAGAGGGAGAGATGTATCATAATGAATTTGAGGCTGTACTTGAAAAAGGACATTTTTGATATATCAAACAGAATGGAAATGGATGTGATGAGCAGAAAACTCAGTTTTGATGTGTTTCTAATAAAAATAAAAGAAAAAAAACTTTTTTGCTTCTTTTTTTAGTTTTGTGATATGATCTATCACAAGGTTACACAGGGCACACAGACACTGTAGACTTCCACAGGGCGTAGAGCTGTGAGAACAAAAGATCGGCATTATATGAATTATGGAGAATTTAGCCTGTTCACCAAAAATGTTTCCATAAATTCAGCTATTTACATTAAAAAATGATTTTTTTATTTACCTAATACCTAAAACCTTAGCTAGTATAACTAGTGTTCCAGATATACCAGCATTGTCATCCCAAGTACTGAGAGATCTTTCTTTTCATAAAAATGAGATCTTAAGGATACACTTCCCTCATTTAATGATTTGAAAATTAAAGATTCATCGCCCACAGTCTACATAGCACAGAGACTAAGAGACCCAGCAAGGTTCTGAGACTGCAGGATCACAACTGTTAGAGAATATTGCATCACCGTGGTAGCAGCGCATTACAGCATCCAGGGGTGGTTATTCTGTCTCATTCGTTAGATCAATATGAAGAATATGTGAAACCTTCGCAAAGCACCAGACCATAACCTACCGACCTCAGCACAGCATAAATCTACATAAACATCATTCTGTCATCACAGGCACAGGCACACGGGCACTGAGACAGGATCAGTTATAGAATGCAAGAAATCAGCCACATGCGCTGTCCATGGTGCTGAAGTTGTAGTACCTTTGGAAATGTGGAGCTTCGAACAAACAGTGATTGCATAATTTTACATGAATCAGGGGAAAAGGAGAGCGGGACAGAGAAGGCTTTAGGGAGTCAGTATGCAGCACAGGTGAGAAGCCTCATCTCTGTGGGCTGTGTTACTAAAGAAGAGATGGAGTCATGAGGCAGAGAAGACCTTTCAGATATTCTAGACACTCACAAAGGGCAACCACACCTGAAAGAGATGGTATTTATGGAAAGTGCTTGTGTGTGTGTGTGTGTGTGTGTGTGTGTGTGTGAATATTTTTGTCTCACCCTAAGAGATGAGGAAGAGTGTGAGAGAGTGTGGTACCAGTGCATGTGAGGGAGAGAGAGAGAAAGAAGCAGTGACAGAGAGAACAGGAAAGAGACACACCGTCGAGCAGCACATGAAGACGATGAGGAAAGTGCCCAAGACTCCGCCCACGCCCACCAGCCAGGTCATCCGGAGGAAGAGGATCACGCCCAGGATGTTCTGCATGCAAGGCAGGTACACGCCCATCACCGTGCCCATACGAGGAGCCTGTCAGACACCAGCCACAACCCAACACACAGGCACAGCAGTCTTCAGTCTCAAGTGATGAGTGAGTGTGTGTGTGTCTGTGTGTGTGTGTGTTTACCTGGACCACTTTCTTGCGGGCCTCTTCATTGTTTTCCGCCTCCTCATGTTCCTTGCTGCCCTGTGGCAGGTTAGAGTAGTTGGCCAGGCTGCTGAGCAGAGACGACACCATGGGACTCGTGTCCATCTCCTCCTACAACAACACACACACACACACACACACAAACGTGCAGTCATGACCAATTACAAATCAACAGGTCAGTGCAGGGCAATTTTTTATTTCAATTTAAACTTTAATTTTACATACAAAAACGCAAATGTCTCAAATGACAACATGGCTGATTAGTCCTGCATATGCACTACAGCTTCGTACTACCCATCGTTTACGGCCTAATCTCCATAACGTGAAGGAACTTAGATTTGCTTATTCCCCGAGATACTAAATGAGGTCATGAAGAAGGGATTCAGAACAGCACACACCAATCTGAAGGTTTCACCATGAAAGCTATGGAAACATTCCAGATACCTCAAACAGAGCCATGTTCTTCCCGTCGTACTGCTGTGTCTTCTCCACACCACTGCCGCCGCTGCTGTTAATAAAGGGACTGCTCTCCTTGGGGTTCCCATCTCCTGCGGACATCCGCAGGGGTTACATAAGCACTTTGCTAATCCCTCCATGAGTGCTGGCTTCACAGTAATCCCAAAACACTGGCCAGATTATGATAAATGAATACATTAATGCTCCACCCATGAATTTATTAACCGCATTTTTGTTTACATGCACTTAGAGCATTCTGGCATTCCAGATGCACACACACACACACACACACACACACCTGGCTGAAGTAATCAGGTCCTCAGGAAGACCTAAATTCACTGCACACACGGAGCAGGCTGCATTTTGCAGGTGGGCAGGTCTCCAGGAACAATACACCACACAGAGCAAAGAATACATCAACAATGTAGAGTGTACACGCATGACGCTGCTCTATTTCAGGAGCTCCTGAAACCATTTACAGATTTTTAAAACGTTCCCTCATTCAAAAGAGCCATATGCACATCTGAAGATGTGAAATTTCAAAAGTCACTTCGAAATCAGAGTGTGTAAACCAGTTGTTAAAAGTAGATTTTACTTTTCTATAATGTGCAGTTACAAATATGCTAATTGCCTCTTTGCAGGCAAGAGACTACTGCTTGAAATGTCCAATTTAATTGAATGTTTTCATGTACAATTAATTGCTGGCCAGCTAACCTGTATGCATACTAATTTCATCATCTGCATTCAGACACAATGAAATTCAAGCATGTGGGTCAGTTGAGATTAAATTAACAAAAAGTGCTTCTTATATACAATTAATGCTATTTGCTTCAAGTGGAAAAACGTACCATCTTCACATGTTGCCCATGTGTATTTGCCAGTACCAGCAAATCATGAAGTATTACATTCTGATTCCTACACTGAATCAAAGATCCTATCAGATCTCACTGATGTTCACAGCATAAATGTATTTACTCAATGTACCAACCATCTGCCAGACTACTAATTTATTTATATAGTACTAATTTATTTATATAGTAATAATACAGAATTTAATTATGCGATATCTGTACGATTCTATATATTATATATGTGTGTTGTTATTATGTTGCAAGAGGTCCGAAATAAAGGATATGTCACCTTGGTTCCAAGGTGCGAAGTCGCTCGGACTCAACGTTGTATTTCGTTCTCCCTTCGTTCCTGTTCCTGCTCACTGTCCTTCCTTATTCCCCCCGTCAGCACCCGGGGTACCTTCACCTCATGTTCCTGTCTTTCTCTCTCTCTCTCTCTCTCTCCCCTTTTCACTGCGAGCCCAGAGCAGTTCTCTTCACGGCTCACGATACACTCGATTCAAATTCGCTCAAGAGATAAGAAATGGCTCTGTCACATCACTGAATCTGCTAAGGCACTGTTCATGGCTGAGTCCACAATTTCCTTAGAGGCCGCACCACATTTACCCACTTCTTGTTCCCAGTCGGGTGTATATACAGTGGAGGTTTACTGGTTCTGTTGAGCTGAATGCAGCCAAGTGAGCATTCGCTAAGGAACCTGCGTTTGCTTACGGCCGTCATTCATTTTGTCTGTATGCATTATTTTATTGATATAGAGAGCTTTCATTGCTACACTTGCCGCTTCAAAATGGTACTGACTCTGAGGGCACCCTTGGGTAAGCCGCAGTGTACGTACCCAACGTGCGCTTGTCCTGCGTAAGAAGTGACGTAGCATGTGTGCGTTGCGAGGTTCCATCTGGGATGAGTTACGCAGTGTGGCATCCCGCTGCTATACGACCTGTCGTCTTTGTCCCCAGGGGTTCGTTTGCCATACGGGACATCCTCTCTCCTAGTCATAACACAGCCCAAACTGCAGGATCGCAGGACACCAACCGCCTCCATACCCCCCCCCCCCCCCCACCCCCTCCAGGCCTCTGCTACTCGCTTTGCCCAGAGGGCGAATCAGCAAATCAGCAAAAGCAAGCGATAGAGCTTCCCAGGAACACACACCAACCCATCAACCCCACCCCCGCCAACTCACCCCCAGCCCAGACAGCCTGGCTTGGGGATTTTCCGCCACCCTCTCACTCGCCCTCAACTTCGGCCACAGATGTGCGAGAGCCGCAGTAAACCACCGATCCCTCTGCTCTTTGTCTCTTCATCTCGAGCAGCGTCTGTGTGACGGAGACAGCGGCAGGTCGGCTCCAGGGCCCCCGCGCGGCCGGCCCGTCGCTCGGCCTGGAACATAACAGACAGTCCCCGAGGCGCCACAGCGGTGACGCTTGCGTTCGGGGATGCGGCCCAGCACCTGGAAGCTGAGCTGGAGGCGAAAGCCAGTGATTGAACACTCCATGTGGTCAGAACACTCCATGTGGTCAGAACACTCCATGTGGCCCCCAGACGCCACGTGCTGACTTCGTTCTGGCTCTGAACAAACCTGCGCTAAGAGCTCGGCACGGTTTGGAGTCTCCTGGCGAAGGCGTAGGGGAACTGGGAGAGGACCGACACCTCTACCTGGGTGTCACCCAGTGGAAAAGCAGAGAGGAAGAGAATGAAAGAGAAGAAGAGAGAATACAAGCAAAATCAAGTGAAAAGCTGTTTATGCTAATCATTTTCCAACTGTCGACATCTTTAGCTATTTTATCTATTAGCTTCATCAGGAACCAAACAGACTCATGGAACTGGTGAACCTCTAGAACCTCACAGTCTGACCACAGCGTTGGCTTGACTACAATCAACAACCACAAACTTCACAGTCTGACCACTGTGTTGGCTTGACTACAATCAACAACCACGAACCTCACAGTCTGACCACAGCGTTGGCTTGACTACAATCAACAACTACAAATGAACTACAAATTAAAGACAGTGCAGTGACAGGGAAAATGAGAAAAGATCTTTAGAGCTTTGTGGCAGAAGAGAAAACGCCTTTTTGATGCCTCCTTTTGGCAAAAAAAAGTCACATATGGATGAGAAAGTAAACTATTGTAATTTCTAGCATAATTGGTTTATCGCCAGGAAATGTTTATTGCATTTATTATTTATTATTTGATTGTTAGCATAACATCATAACATCGCCTTTAGAATTTATGAACCGTCGTAGAGTTTACTCAAGATTTCAGGTGGAGCACCTTATACAGAGTGACAAACGCAAACTGAAAAGACAGCTGACATCGTTGTGTAAAGGCGGTTTAAAACTAAACACGTAGACAGCAAGCGTCAGTCAACATATTCAGGCCAAAAAAGAATTTAAATACATATACTATTTGGGAGACACACACATGTGTAGCACATACATTAGTAATAGTGAGTTAAATGGCATTCTTTCATTCATTCAACTCGTTGCATTTATTCTACTCTCGCGTGTACGCACGCACACACACACAATACGATAACCTGAACTGCTGTTGCAACGCGGGTTAACATGTGCAGAATTTAACACGCAAACTCTGTAGGTGTGAGTATGAAACTGTCGGTTTGTAATGTGTTTGAAACCGCTGAAACAACGTCGGTTTGAGTGCGTGTGTGTGTTCGAAACTGCTGAAACAACGTCGGTTTGAGTGCGTGTGTGTGTTCGAAACTGCTGAAATACGGTCCCTTTGCATGTGTGTTCGGAACCGCTGAATCATTGTCCGTGTGAACGTGTGTTCGGATCTACGACTACGGTCGTTTGGTTTATTCGGACCTCTCAACACTCTTGCTCCACAGACCCTTAGACCGCGAGCGTGGACGTCCTTGATATAAACCCTCGTGTCCATTTTACTGAGTCCGCTACACCTCAGACCTTACATGGTAGTCGTGGGGGTCACAGCTCAACGCCTCAAACTAAATGACTGCAGCTCAGTGGTTCAGAGAGACGGGGCTTGTCCTGCAATGCCCTCTCTGCGCATGTGTGCGCGGGATACTAGATGCAGAGAGCTCATTTGACGCTGTGATTAAGATTAATGACAAGGAGGGCTTCACAGTTGAGTCCTGCAGTCACTAAAGTAGTTGAGGCACAGCAGTGGTCTTCCGTGGTGCCGGCAGACAGGAAGAACCTACCACAGGTCGCCGAGCACCGAGTCCATATGGTTTTATCCTAAACTGGGTAGTTTCTAACAGCTTTTAAAAATGGTACTAAATGAAACTAAAATGGATCCTCACCAGAATGATCTTACATGTCCAACACACGCCAAATGGATACAGTAAACGCACAAATATAAAAACAATTTGCGGCATGACGGATCATTGTTACTTGAGATACCCACACACACACACAAAAAACACACATTTGTACACACAGTTGTCCGATTCACTCCTATTCCTGGCTAAATTGCTCATGTGTGTGTGTGTGTGTGTGTGTGTGTGTTTGCAGAGTGGTGCATAGCAGCAAAGGTGCCTTATCTCTTATCCTGAGTAATTGTCACATACCAATCATCCTCTCTATCTCTCTCTCTCTCTCTTTCTCTCTCTCTCTCTCACACACACACACACATCCCTCCTTTCCTTCCCTTTCTTCTCTCACCTAACCTTTCTTCACTCGTTCTGTCTTCCTCTTTGTCGCAGTCTCCCTTGTGGAATATCCATGCTCTTTCTCTCCTGAGCTGACAGTTCAGCCTCTCCTCATATCAAACATGCTTTTCTGAGCCACTTAATCTACACGTCTCCTTGATCAAATAGAAGACCTAGTCTGGAATAGTGCAATATTTGTTTAGCCATACAAGGGAGAACATGTTAATGTCATATCAAGAAGACACACGTTTCAATTTTCCTCACAAGCATATACTGTAGCTGCCGTATCTGTGTGGACTAAAACAGTCCGTCAGTACGTCGCACGGTTAGATAAGAATAAAGTCCACTGTTGCTTTGAGAGGATATTATTAGTGAAAATACAGATAACCGCCTGGATTGAATCAATCATGTCTGATCCATCCATATCTTTAAAAGTCGCTAACCTTGGTCCTGATCCAAGCATGCTATGGTGTCCTTCATTGCAGATCTAGAGCACGATTTGGCTGGTGCCCGTAGCCCGAGACACTGCAGTGCAGACCGGGTGATGGTGAGGAGCTTTAAGGCACACAAGTCTGTTGCACCAAACAGAGGACAGTTACAACTTCAGCCTGACTTCCATACTGACCCAGGAAGAAAGGATTCGCATCGCAAAGCTATGGCACTAAAGTTTTGACTTTAGAGCTAAAATTGTTAGTACTATTAGGTATAGTGTAATTAGTGAACATAAATCATGAAGGAGCTTCACATTTAATTGAGTATGTGATTATGGTTCTAATATCTCCACTTGAAGTTAAAGAACAGCCCCATAGCCCTACAAATAGCAGCTGCTCAGTGTATGAAACCTGCCCTATACAAGTAGAGGATAAAATAAGTTATGTACCTAAACTGTAGCACATTACACCATACGTTTTATGCTTGATCATTTTGAATGATATATTATAGTTCCCCAGTACAACAGGGCACTGAATGCTTGACTGGATACTGGGTATTAATATAAAAGGCTGGCTAACGTGTTCTTGCCAGAGGCTTCGGACACTCTTCAGAAAAACGTGTCTTACTTTAGCCAAGCAGAGACACATCCTGGTATGAACATACATTAAATCAAATGAAAGTTCCTCCTTGACTTACAGATATTGACACCCACCGACAGCTTTGAATACAAAAGACCAGAGAGTTGCTCTCTGTGCATTGTTCTGACTCTCCGTTATTCACTATCTCTCTTTCATAAGGTCACTCGTGGTCTCGGTCATATTTAATCTGCATAATGGCTTGTCTGGCATACACATCTCGCTCTTTCATTCCTCCTAGTCTGTCCTTTATCCCTAGTTTCTCGTACTTTTTGCCATCCCTTTTCACTGTACTCTTGCTAAAAATTGGATGTACACCAAAGTGTATTGAGCACTACTTACGTTAGAGTGCAGGCAACCAAAGACACACACAGAGTGACGGTAGGTTACAGAGAGTGATGGTAGCTTACACAGAGTGATGGTAGGTTACAGAGAGTGATGGTTGCTTACACAGAGTGATGGTAGCATACACAGAGTGATGGTTGCTTACACAGAGTGCTTACACAGAGTGATGGTAGATTACACAGAGTGATGGTAGGTTACACAGAGTGATGGTTGCTTACACAGAGTGATGGTAGCATACACAGAGTGATGGTAGCTTACACAGAGTGATGGTAGGTTACACAGAGTGATGGTAGCTTACACAGAGTGATGGTAGGTTACACAGAGTGATGGTAGCTTACACAGAGTGATGGTAGCTTACACAGAGTGATGGTCAATAATGTTTTGACCAATGTCAATCAACCTATCCATTTTCTCACCAGAACTTCAATGTTCTTGAAAAAGAAAACAACGGATACATTGACTATAAATTTGGCTCGGACTTATTTTGACAAAAACTGTTACGTATGGAATGATGGCATGTCCAAGTATCTTAAATACAAGCTTTGCTCCTCTCAGTATAAGTTGCCATGGTTATTTTTAAATCTTCCTGTGAGAACCCTCCATGAGTTGTTTCATTGTGAAACGCTCGGATAGTTAAAAGTTCCAGAAAAGTTGCCCAGATAGACATGTGGAATGTGTAACAATTTACCGGGCTGCTCTTCAGTATCTCAGCTGAAATATGTTCACGGTTGTTCTACCAGATGAAAGCCACAGATCCTGGTCCTCCATGTTTTAATGAAGAGGGTAGGAACACTTTGATGTGCGGCGCAGCACCTTTGTGGATTCAGCTACCAGGATGTCTTCAAATGATTCATAGCTTGTGGGAGTTTAGATATGCCACTGCAAAACTGATAGGGAGGATAGATTTAGAGTTATTTATAGTGAGGTTTTAAATCGTTATAAATGTTGAATGTTTGGTGTTAATTTTTAATGATTGCACAGACATGTATAGTGAATTTTTATGCCATGAATCCCCTACCTTTTTATAAGCGGTGGTGATAACAGTGGAATGGTTAAAAAAAAAAAATATATATATATATATATATATATATATATATATATATATATATATATGTGTGTGTACATGTGCGCATATATGATATATATATATATATATATCATTTGTGCTCTTACAAATTATCTGCGCTACAAGATTTCCATTTTTGTTTTGATTTCTTCAACTTCTCAAGAAGTATTGACCAGTATTAACAAATCTATCTGACAAGTGTATTTGAGTGCTTTGAGTGGAAAGCTTTTTGTAGATTTTTGAAAGCTTTCTGAAAAATAAAAATATAGGCGGTGCAGACAGACAGGTTAGGAACAGGGGTGATGCGGTGCAGACAGACAGGTTAGGAACAGGGGTGGTGCGGTGCAGACAGACAGGTTAGGAACAGGGGTGGTGCGGTGCAGACAGACAGGTTAGGAACAGGGGTGGTGCTCTTTTTAATCTGCTGGAACAGGCAGAGTTGTGATATGACCCAGATAAAGGAGGAGAGACAGCGTGAGAGAGACAGAGAGCTGTTGCTGCCTTTATCTTTAGCCTTAGGTAAAAGTGTGGCATTCTCTGACTCAGGATGCTAAAGGATACATTATAGTATAACAGCAGTGTTAGCGCACATCTCTGCTTTAAACCAGTACAGCTGTATCATGACCCTCACCATCAATACACCTGCAGCTGTGTTCTCTCTCTCTCTCTCTCTCTCTCTCTCTCTCTCTATCCATCTCAGGGCATCCCTATATCAGGTTGTATACAATTAGAGAGAAATTGTATTATCTGTAGAGAAAAAATCTTTGACAAAATTCTCAGTAATGAAAGCAACACTCGATAGTGAATTTAGTAGTGAATACTACACATATATGTACAAAAATAGATACAAACACACTAGCACCACATATATGTACACACACACAAACACACACACACACACACACACACACACAAAAGTGGACCTCAGAAGAATATGGGTGTACAGGCAGCATACATATGAACATGCTTTTTTGCATTCAGTCAGTGTTTGCATTCAGTCAGTGTTTGGTTGGGCTCGGTCAGTAACACATGGTGGTCAATGACATGTTCATATGATTGGACCTCCCTTGCTGTCTAGCTCAGATATGTGAACATATGTGTTCAGCCTCACTCATACACAGTAGCAATGCAGATAAGCTTTAGACAAATGTAGAGAACAATTGGAGGGAACGAAGTATTAAATTATAAATAATAAAACCTTTTATATCCTGACAAGAAGTGCGAGCAATGAATGCGGATCGCGACCTTTTGTTTTCGCTTGGAGTATCGTATGACGTCCACCCAATTACACAAAACCTTGGACAGTGAGTAGGTGAAGCCCTTAGCATACATTATCTGCAGGGAGACCCTAAGTGTAAATTATGTGCAGGGGGGTGACAGACTGAAGCATATTTTATCAGCGTGTAAGGTTAGTTTGTCGCAGGGTCGATATATACGCGGAGACATGGGCAAGTAATTACTGTATTAGCATGTCTATTTGATGGTCAGTGCCTAGAATGGTATTAGTAATGCAGTGATCAGGTTTGTGCGAGAGGGGCAGGTTTGTGTTGGAGAGCGAGCGCAGACTTGATATGTTGGTAGATGAGGCAAAGCACAAATTTGCGCAAATGGAAACTGCTAGCGCATAGGTGAAACACTGCGGGTCCCTTAGCATTGACTATGCTAAGGCCGGACACGGCGTAGTACTCTTAAAGCGAACAGATAGTTTATTTTATAGTGTTTCCATTTGCGGATGCAGTGGATGACGCTTTTGAAAGGAAAAAGCTGAAGCACACAGACTTTTTTTTGTGGCTGAGGCGTGAGAACGCAGGTGGCAAGCGCATATAAGCCCGGTAGAGATAGGCGTTGGGGGAATTGTAGCGCAGTCTGCCACATCATTGCTTGCGCAGTTTGGCCTTAGAGGCTGCAAATTAAGGGCAACTGTGAAGGAGCTATCAGGAGTAGCTTAAAGGGGTAGCCGGCGGTAATGGTTAAGACCCCGAACGCGGAGTGGCTGAGGTCGACGTGTCATTGCGTATTGTTATCCAGACGGTAAACGGCGGCACTGGGCATACCAGTGGTGGAAGTGGCTTTTGTCACTGGGGAGTCCAGGACGGTGTTGGGGCATGCGTTGATGAATATGCAAATTCCCCTTGGAACTGGCAGTGCTGAGTAAACAGTAATGGTGCCGGTGGGGTTGGGTATGGTCGTTTTCGCTGGGGAGGTCGAGAAGGATTTTACGGGTTGTGACAGTGACATGGAGCGTAAAAGCCCATATGAAACTGGTGGCACTGAGCATGCATTACCAGTGTCAGTGGGGCTGGGTAAGGCCAGGGGATTATGGGTAAAGAGGTGCAGCTTGGTTTAAAAGTGAGCAATAGTAATATGTTTGGAGCAGACAGCCGAGAAAACAAGAAATGCTGAAATGTTGAAACGTCTTTTTTTGGTACAATGTACTCAAGGGAGGTGTCAGAATTCATCACAGGAATTAATTAAAGTAAATAACACCTAGACAGACTGAATATTTCATGAAAGTCTTTTATAATTTAGTAATTTCTGAGATTCAGCATTGTACAACTTGCTGCAGGAGGTACCGAAAGAGAACTGGGCAGGTTTCCACTTCTGCTTGACAGATTTTTACGATTATTATGCACGCGAGCAGGTTACGTGTGTTGGTGGAGTGAGTTAGCAGCGCGAGCATGTCTGGTGTCCTATCTCCTCCTCCGGACCGTCTCTCTCTCTCTCTCTCTCTCATTCTGTCTCTTTTGGCTGCAGTCTGACCCACATAGTGGGATGATGCTGCCGGATTGTGTAAGCAGCTGCTGCAAGTATCCGCACAAGGAACGTAAACGCGCACACGCACTTTCTGGAACGTAGACGCATCTTCAGGCCAAAGCAAACTGCACCGCACCATAGATACAATGAGAGTAGTCTAGCGTAACAACACAATGTAACTTACAACAAAGTACATGTATAATTATATAATTACTTTAACTGCATTATCGTATTTTGCCCTGGGGGTTTTTTCCATTAACATTTACAAAAATAATACAGCAAACACTGTTTACCTCATAGATTTCCTGGAACTCGTTCCATTATGTCTTTTGTTTGATTGAGTGGCAAAATAGTACTTTACTGCACTTGCTGACTTGTGTTGTTCCTTATTAGCATAATTATCATACGTTTTTCATTAAAAAAGCAGTAAAGAACGAAATGGCTTCCTTTAGGGAAAGGTGATCAGAGAAGACCTGGTACTGTTGGACTGCAGCCGGCTCCAGCGGTAAGATGATGGCAGTGCTGTTAAACAAGGACACACTCTTAGTCTAACATGCACCCAGAACATGGCGGGATGTCAGTAAGTGTGTGTGTGTGTGTGTGTGTGTGTGTTGAACATTTGCCATCCTTTACCTTGTCACCATCCATCTTACCAGCAGGCTACAGCTCCCACAAATATACACACATTTACATGCAGGTCCCTTCAGATGGGTCTAAACGAGGAGCTAAACTTAGCACTCTCAAGTATCCACAATATTTACATAGTGCATGGCAGAATGCCTAGGGAAATGCCTACGAAACCATCCAATCACACTAGACTGAGAATATAAAGGTGGGTTTTCATGTCAAACTATTTTGACAGTTTTATTGCTCCCAATAAAACTCTTTCCGGTCATTAATATTCATCCAGTGACAGCTTTATTGGCCCCAGGTGGCCTTTTGCAACTTTTATGTGACACTTTTATTGCCCCAAATAAAAGTTCTTGCCAGTCTTAAGTATTTATCCTAACATGTTGTACACCCAATCATTAACATGTAATAGGGGGTAAAAAATCTTTACAGTCATATTTGTCTCTGTTCAGACATGTTGTACACCTGATCACTAAAAAGAGAACCATGAACATGCTTGAACTTTGTAACTTTACTCCACATTAGAAACCCCCAGGCAAGCTTAAAAAACGTATAACGCAATAATTTATGACTGTGTGTACACTGTGAGTTATAAATTCTTTAAAATTTATTAAAGAAAGACATTTCATTAGCAAGAACGATGTTTCATTTATCATAAATGCTAATAAGCAGGTGCATATTATGTCCAGAGAAAACATTTAATTTAATAAGGAAAGACCTTTAATTAGGCCTTCATTCAAACGTGGTCTACATTGTGTCCAGAGAACACAATTATTAAGTAAACAAGGGTGTACACTCTGTACAAAGAGTCTATATTTTTGGGAAGGAAATTTAATTACACCCTAATAAATGTCTGGATGAGCAAATATTTATGATTGAAAAGCAAGTTTATTGGGTGTGCAGTAAAGTTGACTAAAAAATCTGACACAAACACCCTTTATGTTCTCTCACAGTGCTTTTCTTTCATTTAGAACAACCCCATTGCTTTGTTTTTCTCTGGTTTAGACGATGACACCAAATTTCAAAAGCTATTTATTTGCTGTCTTATCCATGTTAATGGTTAACTCACTTCCCTGGAGGAAACCATTGAATGTTCAATGTTCAAAATGTTAAATGTTGAATCTTCAAAAGAATCCATGCAAAACGTGCCCCGAAACATTCTGCAGATCAAACTAAAATTATGGAAAGTGACAATAAAATTAACCAACTGTAGTTTTAGACAGTGTTGCTGCAGGGTTCTTCAGTCATGGGACCCCTAATCACCCATCACACATGCACAATAATCTCTGCCGTTTTGCTGCCGGGCGGATCTGGCAGAGCAGGAGGAAGTTAGGAGCAGTGTAGCAGTACCTTCCGTTTCCAGAATAAAAGACCTCACACAAAATAATGGTGCTCCCAGATTTTAGTGTTATGCAGATCTATGCACTAACCCATAGGCATTACGTACAGGGTCTTATGAATATGTTCTGTCCTCTAGTTGTTTTTCTTGTTTTGCTGCAGTACAACCTGGAATTAATATGGATTTTTATTCAGATTTCTTATAATGCGCCTAACAAAATAGTCAAAATTATTGAAAGTGGAATGAAAAAATACTTTGCATAAAAATGAAAAACTGAGAAGTAGTGAGTGCATATGTATTCGCCCCCTTTGCTATGAAACCTCTAAATAACCAACTGGTCCAACCAATTAACATCAGGCGTCACATAATTAGCTGAGCAAGGACCACCTGAGCACAATCAGGTGCAAAGAGCGCAAAGTGTCACATGATCTGTCACATGACATCAGTATAAATAGACATTTTCTTGAAAGGTCTCTGAGTCTGCAAACAGTGTTGGGGTGTAATAAACTACTAGTACTTACACTAGTACTTACACTAGTACTTACACTAGTACTTACACTAGTAGTTAAACTAGCTTGCTGGTAGCTCAACTCCATTCATTTGTATCCCTTTTCTGTGAAGTTAAATACTGAAATTACACACAATTCTGGGCCATATAAAGCTGACATTCCATGCACGTTTCCATGAAAAGTAGGGTATTTATTTAGTTTTTGGGTTACATATGACCTGTGAACAAGTGGGAACTTTTGCCATAAATTTAATTGTGGGGCATGTTTTGCTGGCTTGTGGCTTTTTGTATTATATTTCACTATAATGTAACACATGCATATTCTCAATTTGATATTTTCCCTACAAAGTAGTTTGAACTAAGTACAAGTACATTTCTAACTACATTTCTAATTACATTTCTCCCGAGGGTGGCTTTTATGGTGTTTGACGTCTTCTAGTATGAAGTAACTGGTATCTTGCAAAGCCACATTTTTACAGCAGTGTCTCCCACTCTGTAAGCAAGCAATAGGATGATTTTCATCATGGGGGACTGAAATAACTGGCCAGCAATGAAGCAGAGTTGGATGGCGCTGAATACAGGACAGTTCTTGAGGGAGACCCCTTTTCAGCTTGCCAGAGATCTGAGCCTGGGACGGAGGTTCATTGTCCAGCATGACAATGACCTAAAATGTACTGGTGAAGCTACGCTGGTGTTAAAGGGAAGCATGTAGATGTACAGGAAAGGGCCCCGAAAAACAGAACACAGTCCAACTGAGGATCTGTGACATGGCATGAAGTTTGCTGTACACCAACGCGACTGCCGTGAAGAAGCTGGTGCTGATGTCCCAGTGGTCGGATGTGCTAATCTAACGGAGACGTTCCCCAAGAGACATGCAGCTGTGATTGCAGCAAAAGGCTTCTCTAGAAAGCATCGACGTTTTGGGGGAGAGGTGAATTCTCTACGCACACCAAAAAATGTCATTTGTCTAAATTATTGATTGTATCTGTTAGAATATTTTGCAACTTCAAAGAGGTAGGCATGCTGTGTGAATCAAGTGGTACAAAAGCTGAGGGAATACTTTTTAATTCCCAAATCCAGTGTGCATGGCAACAAAATGTGTTTATTTATTTATTTAGGAAAAACACCAGTCAGGGAGAATGTATATAACACACTACATGTGTGTCTGCACATTTTCTCTCTCTCTCTCTCTCTCTCTCTCTCTCACACACACACACACACACACATATATACCCACACACTCAGCATGCATATACAAAATATAAATCATTTAAGTAAGGTGAGTGTCGTCACCCTATTCCCAGGGTCTAGACTTGCGTGATACAGCGTAGACCAAGGCACAGAGGAAATGTTGATGTCTCCTGCAGTGAAACTATGGGAGCACTTTCTAGTGGCTTTTAGACTGTGTTCACCTTCAAGGGGAATGAAAATAGGAACTGGTCTTAAATAAGACGCAACTGAGCCAGAAACTCGTTAAAAGTGTAAAAACACCACAGTACAACAATAGTTCTCAAGCACAGTCTCGGGAACCCTATGAACTATATGAACTATATGTTCCTGCTCCAACGCAACGTTTCTGCCTCTTGGGAGAACCGTGGCCTGAGTGAGGAGCATCTCCAATATATACGAAAAGGAAGGAGAGAGTGAGAGAGAGAAAGACAGAGGCCTCATTTAGCACCGGTAGGGAGAGCAGACAGTATCTTCTAATTTCTCCCTGCAACTGAACTAACCCTTACCCCAACAGTCCCAAATTGCCACCTTAGGGAGGGCCATATAGGGGTTCTGACCCATGGCTAATAAAACTGCCCTTCGATTGTGGTAAGTCAGCACTGGTGTCTTCATATCCACATGCCTCAGGAGACCAGACCCTTATGCACAGTGGTTTCCCCAGAATTGTTTGTCTGTCTGGTCTATGATTAACTCCTTTTGGTTAGGGGCAGAGAGGAGTGTGATCATTCATGTCTGTGCGAGCAAAAGGATTATACTCTGGACCTTTTTCCTTGGGTATCGATATAACATTCTTGATGAGTCTGCATTTATGGAATAGGCCTGGTTCTAAAATTATATTCATGTTTCATATTCCTCGCTCAACAGAATTTTCACAGTTTCGTTGCAAATAGATCCTTTTTTTCCCCCACCCACCTGAAGACCCACCTTATAGACCCACCGAAGTTTTTGCTCTGAGCCAATGAGCCTTCAATCCCTTAGACAACACCATGTGGAAGACCAAACAAAATTGACTCGTGACGATGCATTGGTGTTCATTAGCATAGCAAGATCCTATTGGCCAGATCGTATTGTTGGTATTATGACCTCACCCATAGCACTGCAAAGACTCATCAACACAATCACTGTGCCTCAGTCGGGCATATTAGCGGCAGTGTTTTGTTGTTTTCTATTTGGTTATTATGAGGGCAATTTAAAAAGAGATTTTTTGACCTGTTACTGCTGGTGTATCTGTGTCATGAAAAAGAGCAGGAGTGAGAACCAGAGGCACATATTAGACCACTACACAGGAAACTGAAGCAGGACAGGTGTGACTCAATATAGCACACTTGCAGTGCACCAACCCCTATTCTCCAGTGCACCCAGATAATGTTTGTGTGTAAGTGTGTGTGTGTGTGTTTGAGTTTGTGAGTGTGTGGAGTGCATTTGTCACTGCTGCGTTTCACAATCATTATTTACCAGGTAGAGCTGGGAATCTGTTAGAAATGTTCAATTTTCTGCGAGAATTAGTGTGTGTGTGTGTGTGTGTGTGTTTACGTGTGGGTGGGTGGATGAGTGTGTTTGGTGGGTGGGTTGCTGGAAATGAAAAACGTAAGTGCATACAAGCACAGAGCTCTGCAAACCTTGCAATGTTAACCACACTGGAACTGTCACTGCATCTCAGCGTAACAACTGGAACAACGATGTTGTCCTCAGTGTTCACAAGCTCTCGGTTGCCCCGCCCACAACACTCTCCCCTCCCTCTTTTCCTGAGACTCCTCCCATTAAAATGACCCCTGCCACCATGCTTTAGAAGAAACAGCTGGCCATGTATAGTGAAACTAGGATACATGCCGGGATTAAAAGAGGAGGGTGTGTTGAAATGATGTGTGTGGCATTAAGAAGAATTTATATAACACACTGTTGTGAGTGACAGTAACAGTGACAGTAACGCCTCCCCCAATTACATAAGAACTTCTGGCCACAAACCGCCTAGCACACAGGTTTATCTTCAGAATCTCCGAACAGTGAGAAGACGGCTTCTACCTGTATTGTCTGGCAAATGGTGACAGATAACAACACCTGGTCCATATGAAATTCTACTGCTTATGTTATTCCACCCTTATTGACATGCAAGCCAAAATTTGACGCTTTTGAAGCTATTTACCAAAAATGCACTTTCCATGTGACCTTGTGTCAAGAACGAGTACTGGTACAATAATCATTTTAGCGTAGCCAACTGGTAAACACTGGTTTATGATGGTGGCTTGCGTAAACTATCAGGATCAGGAGTGTGATTGGCTGAGAACATGGAGGTTTCGAGTAACAGCTGGATCAGGCTAATTATCCCTAGCCACATGTTCAGCCTGTACTTTTTGATAGGTGCATTTTACGGTGACAGACTTGTATGCAGATGAGCTGACGATGTTAGGCTGTTGTATTCGCTCCATGGTATCATGGTAACCTTGCTCCATGGTAACACGGTAACCTTGCTCCATGGTAACATGTTTACAGAAGTCTAGGAGGGTTCTGAACAGAGTCTGACCATGTGCGCGTTGTGTTTAACGGGCCAGATGAGATCCAGACCTCTCTAATTCAGCAGAGTGCTGCTCTGCTTTAATCTCTGTGTATCCGTGACTTCTAAAGCAGGTCTGCACCATCTGGCCATGGTGTTATTTTACCCTTGTCACCCACGACGACGAGTTGCCATCCTGACACCAACCTCCCCCTCTTCTAACAGTAATACTAAAGCCCATAGTGTGGGCTTATCAGTATGTTGAAGCCCCTTGCCCCACTTTGGTGGTTACCACTGCATAATCTCAACGTGGAGTAATGCACACACGGTCATCGCTAAGGGTGCTGCGTGCCGACAGCCTAGCGATTCATTAGCCATCCTGCACCGCATCTCTCCTCGCTAATAACAGTAGCCGCAGCAGAGGGTATCTTCATTAAAGAGCTCATCTAGGAGCAAATCTGCTTAATATCTCTCTGACATTTAATATGAAAACATGAGCAGCCCGCTGTTGCCGGGGTCAACCCCCTCCACGTTTATGACTAACAACTCAAACGACACAGTGCTCAGCGTCCACATCGATGTAGGCTCCTTTCCCGCCGTCGCATAAAAATGCCATGACTCCGTTGTCAAGGCGAGCTCCCGGCGAATCGATTCCATCACCAAGCAGAATCCGTTCCTACATCATGCAGAGGCACTGAGGAGAATTCGGGAGTGCAATAATTAGGAAAAGCTTAAAAAAATAACACGCACAGGCCTCCACACGCCGGCCGGCTGTTTCTGCTGTAATTCGTGTTCATTTATTACCAGTCACGCCAAGAACCAATACGCATTGTGCTTACTATGGTCAGTGTTCAGTTATTACAAGATTGCCTTTGTTCTTGTGGTCTTGTTGGTTGGTAAAAATAATTTTTCAGAAGCATGTTTTTGAACCCAAATAACCTTTTCCTATTTATAAGGTATTATAGAATATACGACCATGGTATAATCCCTTCCTCAAGTTTAATTCGCTCTTTGAAGAGATTTTAAAAAATACTATTCTAGCAGGTCCTGCATGACAATTAAAGTACATTTGCATAATAAAGGTCTTTTTTGTTCAACAGCTTGGAGTTGCATTTGCTGTGCAGGTTTCTTGGACTGCCCCTGCATTTGGGCCCCTGTGAAGTTGCCCAGGATTGGGGACTTACATCAAGAAAACAGTTAAATGTTATTACATTGTACAGTGTGGTACAGAATTCTGCATTATGCAATATTTATGAGAGCCTAATTAAGCAGTTAATGAACCTTAGGAACTATCACAGAAAGATCTGCACCAATCCATTCTGTATACCTGAATACCAACATCCCATCTCTGTATACCTGAATCCCAACATGTATAATAATGCTCCCACAGGCAATCATAAGTCTACAAGCACCATCCATCACATCCTATGAAAATGCAGATAGCTTGGCATACCTGTGAGGATGGACTTGCTATGTCCAAATAAAGGTCTCTCTTTGTCTCTCTCTTTGTCTCTCTCTTTGTCTCTCTCTCTCTCTTTTGCTCTGTTTCTCTCTTTCTTTTGCTGATGCAGCCACAATCACTATCAGAGCTGGAAAACATGAATATTTATGTGTATGTGCTTGTTGCTGTATGTGCTCATTATAATTATAGAAATATAATTATAGTGTGCACATACACACACACACACACACACATGCACACAAACACACTCACACACACACCTATGCACTTATAAATTTTTACTTGTACAAAATCTTAGACATGATGGATGATTCTAAATAATATTTATATCAATCGGTTCATGGTGCGTTGCTTCTATGTTATACCACTGACAGCTGTTTTTGACTTTATCTGTTCATGATTGTTAAATCAGAGAAATTCACAGGGTCTCCCCTTCCCTTGCTGATAACACTGGCTAGCTGACTGCCGACACCACTGTAAATTTACCCAACAAACCATTCTCAGTTTGTTTAACAATCACAACACATACACACATATACACACACACACACACACACACACACAAAAGAACGAAAAAAAAAACCAGTTTCTGATTACATCGTTGGCAGGAAAAGTGGGGCACTAAGACGTTAATCTATATCTGAATCTTGCCTCCTCCCACGGAGTGTGGGCAGCTGATGTGTGTGTAACCCTGCCTGCGCTGCTCATGCTTCACTGAACACACTCTTTGCTACTACAGCAGGTTCTAGCAGATGTTTCTTCAAACTAGCGTGCACTTCTAACTGACCTATCCATCAGGCCTGCTCGGGCGAGGGCCTTGCTTCTGCAGGCTCTAGTGCCAACCCTGATAAACTCCACCTCTTTCGATCGTAGCCACACCTCTTTAACAAAGATACCCGGGAACCTAATTAGTGAGCGGCAGGTGTTTCTCCGCAGGGTTGGCTCTCAACTGAACGGCACTTATTTACATAATGCCTACATTGTGCCTACGTTTATTTAACTCTGTCACATTTCCAACATTAAATGAAGCTGAAATGTTGCCACTTTTGGAACTTTGTGGGGAAAAGCGTTGTTTGTGGGACAAACAAACTTTAAAATGTATTGAAATGCGATGTGGGGAACACTGGAATATGTCCTTCAGGTCCCAGGCTGCCTGTCTTGGTAAAGCTGGATACAGAAGGTCACTGCAATGCTTCAGCAGGCAGTGAACACTCGCTCCCTGTCTAATATATAATTGGGCCCTGTATCTTGAGCTAAAAGGGAGTGATGCACTGAGGTGATTGTGATGAGGTGGTGAACCACCTCAAACTGGCCAAAACCAAAGGGCCAAAAAACCTTGGGCCAAATATGTTTGGCAACAACCTAGTCTGGCTTGTCTGGATTCCTGAAGTCTTGCTTTGCTGGGCATACTATCCTATACAACCCATGCACCACCCATATAAACCTTAAATTCCTAAAACAATATCTTGCTTACCCATGGGGCTCTTTAGCTAGGTGGGATGTCTGTTAGCATATCTGCTTAGCATATCTGCTGCCTATAAATGTTTTAAAAATAAATAAAATATGGTATAGACATTTAATCATTAAATCATGCTAATGCAAATGGCTTGTGGAGTAATGAGGACTGAAATATCAAAGACTGTTCCATATAATCAGTGGATAAAGAGTTAGAGTCTAAAGAAGCAGACCAGAACCAAAAACTTGGCATTCAAGCCTTAAAGTGCAGTCCCAAAGGTAAACCCCTCAATGAATGTTTTACTGTATTATACAGCATAATAGCAAACACTACAAAATGCACGTGGCGAAGCCTTTGACAGATCCAATACATCATATGATATGTAAAGACAAATCTAATCCCAAAGGTACATGCAGAGTGACCAAAAGTTCATGTTCACGCTTCAACGCACTCTTTATTTTCTGACAAAGAACGAATGAGACAAACGCAAAGCCTGCTTCAGGACAGCTGTACTGATCAAGCCACTAAACACTGCAGCACTTTAACCCCTCACACACACACACACACACACACACACACACACACCACGCTGAAAGACACATACTGTGCTCCAGGAACCACAGAAACCATAAGCATTACACTCAAAGAGCAAGAGGGGGTAGGGGTGCCCCCTCTATGAACTATGAGCAGAACAGTTCTGCATGTGCTTTTGGGGGTGGGGGGAAAGGTGAGTACAGTGGAACATGAGAATAAGAACACTGGGCAGTGAGATCTGTTTCAGGACCCTGGAGAGCTCCACCAATTCACACAGCTTGTGATAGCCTGCTTTTAGCACCATGGACAGTGGTTTGGAATTTAAGTCTATATTAAAATCATAGTGTTTGCAGAAGACTGTACCATATCCAATATGCAGATATAAATAAAATTGTAAATTTCAAAGAGCACATTGCCAGAAATGCTCATCAAGGACATCACTCTCTGAGCCTAAATTTAGGCTTTTTAAAACACCATTCACCATGTGAATGCCTTCAAACATATGGATTTATTGAAGAGTTGAATCTCTGGGCCTAAAAGCTCCAGTGGAGGCAATGAACCACAGTTCCTTCTGACTTACGTGTGCATCCTTTTTTAGTTGGGCCATTTTTGGATTTTTGGATTCAGTAGAAAGTTCAATTGTAGCTATAAGTTTAGCACACACACACGTCAAAGAAATTCACTGCAGCGCCTTGTGTGTGAACCCCTTGATGCATCAATGAGCTTATAAACGCAGTTCTAAAATACTTCAATAAAGATCCTCCTGTCCACCCCCTGTCTCTCCTACCTCAATCTACCTGTCCTACCTCATTGCACCTCTCCTACCTCCTCTCCTCACCTAGACCTTTCGTCATCACCTAGACGCGCATGTCGTCGCCCTCCCCTCAAAGGTGCACGCAGAACGACTACAGCTCCTGCTCCACTGCAGAGGGGCACGTGAGGAAGACAGCGCCGAAAACAGGGGCGACGAGACTCTAATTCCTCTCTCACTCTCTCAGCAGGCTCCCCTGTAGGAGGCGTCGAGCTGTGAACTCTCGGGGAAAACGTGATCTTCCACGTGAGAGTCACGTGAGAGCCGCGTCAGGGCGGCGGACACGACGCACGGCGAGGGCTCTGCAGTGGTCAGACGCACTCTGCTGCTTCCCAGTACTGCAGCAGGGGCCCTGAGCAGCACAGATACCTCACTGCACTGGGGCTGTGTGTAAAATGGGAGGATGTGTGTGTGTGTGTGTGTGTGTGTGTGTGTGACAGAGAGTGAGAGAGAGAGAGAGAGAGAGAGAGAGATGAGCAGACGGAGGCAGGTTAATGATTTGCCCCCTGGGAGGTGACCATGCCTGACCAGGACTTCCATGCTGGACACAAACACACACACAGAAGCGTACACACACACACACACACGGTTACAGATATAGACAGACACACACACACACACACACACACAGACACACAAACCCAAAGCACTCATGCACACACACACACGCACGCACGCACACACACACACACACAAATTCACATACATGCACGCAGTACAGTGCTGTCTGTCCTTCCTCAGTCAGAGACAGAAGGCATTATCATTCTCCTCACAGCAACCTTGCAGTGGAGCTCTGTGCCAAAACCCGCACACACACACACACACACACACACACACACATTCATATACATACTGCTCTCCCATTCCCTAGACATCCTCCTATCTGTCTCTGTCCCTCTGGTTACTTCTCGCACAAACACACATACGCACTAGAGGTTTTAGGAGTGCAGAAACATATAGGTGAGTCTTGCCATTCTCATTTCCTTTGCCTCTCTTCCTCTTTTACACACACACACACACACACACGCACACATACATATATATTCACACTTTTCCAATTCCCAGACCTCTTCTTCTCTCTGGTTCGTTCATGCACATGCACAAACACACACACACACACACACGTATAGACACCGATATCAGTTATCAGCGCAGTACTTCTTCGACTCTCACACAGTCCATCACTGGATCCGACTCTCCAACCTCAGTGTGGAGGAAACTCTCCAGCCCATCACGCGCACAGAGGCTACTCACCCTGGCTGTGAGCACCCGCCTCCACCTCCTCGCAGTCGGTTACGTTGTTGAGCATGCCGGCCTCTCGGTCCCGGGGCTCCAGCTACCACAGCGGCTGCTCCGAGCGGCCGGAGGATGAATGGGAGGGAGAGGAAAAAGCAGAAGGGGGAACAGAAACGCCCGGAGTCACACACACACACACACACACACACTCGTCCGGAGCCGCGGAGCAGTGTGGGGAGGACGCGGGATGAGGAGGTGGGGAAACGCGTGCTCTGCGTCGGACTGGCTCACTCTCTCAGCCCCTCTCTCTCTCTCTCTCTCTCTCTCTCTCCTGGAGGAATGGAGCGGCACGTCTCCCGCCCTCACAGCCCTGCCGTCGTTTGCTGCTTCTCCTGCTGCACCTCTCCTTCCTTCTCCTTCCCTCTCTCTCTCTCTCTCTCTCTCTCTCTCTCTCCCCCCTCCCCACCTCTCTCTCACTCTCTCTCCAGGAGGAGGGGTGTGTGTGTGTGTGTGTGTGTGTGTGTGTGTGTGTGAGCATGAGAGGCTGCAGGGGAATAGAAGATGGAATGCCTCAGAGTGTAGCTTTTCTTGTACACACACTCACACACCATGCACACACTCATCTCTCGTGCTTGCAGCCCTAAAGCTAAAGTCAGTGTAAGTCTCAGCACTGACTTCATAGAGCGTTTATGAGTAATTATTAATGCTAACTCACTGCGACTCCTCCTCTCTCCCTCCTTGTCCTCATTCTCTCGCAAGGGCTTCCGTTGTTGTCATGGAAGCGTCTATGTTATACTGAGGAAGGAGTGAGTGAAAGAAGGTAAAGAAAGATGAATAATCATCCATTTGCACATTACTAACACGGCAGCATCGGAGACTCAGACAAGATTCACGATGTTGGTATGAAGTAAAGAGGTATCCCAGGAGGCTCTTCCACACTACTTTGGATATATTTTGACACTGTGGAACAGCCTTGGCTAATGCAAACCGTCCCCTTCTGCAGCTCATCGGGTCCTACAGGTTGTAGCACAACTGGAGCAGAATGGAACTCTGGGAAACGCATTTATGGAATCTGGGGAAATGCTTTTCTCTGTCTTTTAGGAAGCTCGCCCCTTTGACCCGAGCGTTTCATCCCAGAGCCTCTTGACGGGCTGAGAGCTTTCTATAAATACAGCGCTGAGCCCGAGGGAGGAGGGTTCACTCCTGGAATACACTTCAGAGAAGAAGAAGAGAGAGGAGAGGACATGCAGAGGCCAAAATGGCCCATAAATGATCGAATGCACTTTGGGGGAGCGGCGCCCTAAGAGGGCGGGCAGGGACATGGAAGGAAACGGGCAGGGGCCGAGGCCAAATGTACGACGCCCACGGGGCAGAAAGAAGAAGACAGGCTGGATCACTGTGGCTGCTCCTCTTAAGATGTCTGTGGTTATGTATCACTGTGGTGGGGCTGCTGTAGGACTGTGGCTGCTCCTCTTAAGATGTCTGTGGTTATGTATCACTGTGGCGGGGCTGCTGTTGGACTGTGGCTGCTCCTCTTAAGATGTCTGTGGTTATGTATCACTGTGGCGGGGCTGCTGTAGGACTGCGGCTGCTCCTCTTAAGATGTCTGTGGTTATGTATCACTGTGGCGGGGCTGCTGTAGGACTGTGGCTGCTCCTCTTAAGATGTCTGTGGTTATGTATCACTGTGGCGGGGCTGCTGTAGGACTGTGGCTGCTCCTCTTAAGATGTCTGTGGTTATGTATCACTGTGGCGGGGCTGCTGTAGGACTGTGGCTGCTCCTCTTAAGATGTCTGTGGTTATTCTAGACTCATGCGTCACTTTGCCAACGCGATACTCCTGCACAAGAACACTGCAATTGGCAACAACTGCAATGATCATCTCCTAGATTTACCTTTGCTGGGTTCCAGCTGAACAATTAGAAACTCATTTGGTCGAACTAAGACAGGGTGATACAGTCTTGCAGGGGAAATACGAAATGTCAGTTCTCATTGGACGGATGGTCAGCACTGAGGTCCTCTGTGTGTGAAAACTCTTTATCCTATTGCCCTCTTTATTGAGTTGTGGTTTAACCGTGATTAACAGGGTGTGCAATGCAAACTTGCAGACCTCATTATTAGATTTGAATAGAAGACATGAAAAAAGAGTCAATGCAAGTTTAAAGATGCAATCAGCAGTTCCCTGACAGAGGGAAAGTATAAGCAAAACATTTTCAAATATATGGATTTAAAGTATCACTGATTCATTTTTTAAAAACTTACTCTGGTCCATATCATGTACATTCAAAGGAGTCCATTCTTCTATGCAAATAAGAAAGGCGTGGCCTAGATGCAGCACCGCCCTTGAGGCTGGCAGAGTGCCAGCTATCCGTGCCATTTGCATCTGGGCCAAGCAGCTTTAGTTCTAAGTCCAATGGCTTCCCACGTCCTGATACGCATGCACACATATGCACACCAGCGACCCTCGCGGACACCCAATGCCAGCCTAATCCAGAGATTAAGGCCAGCGAGACGCAAAGCAATTTCCTTTTTTAATGAATCCTAAACCAAAGCAAACAGATTATGTTTCAAAAGAAGGTACTGAGTAGTTCTCTCTCATTACGATGCCAAAAGACTTCCATGTGAAAGATTATCAAAAGAATTATCAGATTATCACAACCCTCAATGTAAAGTCTTTTTTCATACATGGTTATTGGGACATATATGTTCAGAATGTTTTGATGCAGATTAACAGATCTAAATTCCCAGAACAGTGAAGGATATTTTCAGTGTGGTGCTATTACACAGAATGCAGAGTCCATCAGATTCTGTGCTGAGAAGAGATTACAGCCAATAGTGACATCTGGAGCAGATTCCCTCACTGAAGAGTGCTCATGATCTTGAGATTATGCTGAAAAATTAGCACTACTGCACACTATGAACAAGTTCTTTTCTCCCATCAGCCCCTCAGAAACGTAGGCACTTGGTTTTTCTTCCCCTGGGATCTTCTTGGATTAGATTACTGGATGACCAGGAATATTGGCTGCCATGTCGAGCTGCATCAGAGGGATTACGGCCCGTGGAATCAATCTGGAAACCTTCTTAACCAGTCGTGACTGACATTTGGGCTGGTGTCACACAAGGATTCTCAAATACATCAAAATACAGAGGTAAATATAGCGAGACGCAGAGGTGGTCACTCCTCAGCCAGAGACAGCTCTCCAGAACTCCATACAGTTATAAGAGCAGCTGATGGCTTTAAGGTAATCCTTACAGGATTTTGGACACCTGTGGATTAAGTTAGGCCCGTTGTTTTAGCGCTCATCTGTTTTTGGCAGCTTGGGCTTTTACTCTGCTTGAAAAAATCAGGAGCAGTGGAGTTAATGTAATAAAAGTGAAACTGGCGTTCGTTTCTCGCAAAACGTGTGCGTGCGTGTATGCGTTCTGCTGCTCGTGAGGGGCTAGTCAGGGGTTTAGTGCTGAACGTATTGACAATTTCTGACCTCTGCTTGGACCCTGCTTCTGTCACTTCAGCTTTCAGCGCACAGATTTACGGCCAGTCGGGGAGAAGAGTGGAGGGGGGGGGGGGGGGTGCTCGGGGTAACGGGTGAGGGGGGCGGGGTGAGGTGTGAGGGGGGGCGGGGTTTGAAGGAGAACCGTGAGATATCACGCACGTGGTAAATGCTCCCCGGAAGTGCGTGCAATCACATCCGTGCTGAGATGTCTCCAACAGAAAGCCAGGCGAGATCTCTGCCTTCCTCACTCTGAGTGTTTATTACAACTCTGAACGAGCAGTCTGTCATTCTCCCTGAAGAATGAGAGTGCAGAGTGGTGCTGTAGTGTTACCAGGTGATGTGTGTGTGTGTGTGTGTGAGAGAGAGAGAAAGAGAGAGAGAGGGGGGGGGAGAGAGAGAAAACGAGGCTGAATAAAGCTTTGAATCAATTATGATTGAACCAACATGACTGTGAGTGGGATAGTCGTCCTGTGACACTTATGGATCCAGTTTGATTTCTGATTCTCTGACAGTGGAATGTATCTGTGTGCTTTGAGTTGATACACATTAGACAAGCATTTTGATATAACTCTGCTCTCAGACACAAAGTCTCTACAAAACATAACCACAAGTACCTTCAAATTCAGTCATCTACAAATCCACTTTCCAGAAAACATATCGCCCTAATCCTCTGTACATGAACTTCACAATCATTTTATATAAATCCATGTCAATTCTCATGTCAATCTCCATCACCACATGCAGCCTCTAGATAATCTAGCCTTGACGTAAAAGAAGATCACCTTGACGTAAAAGAAGATCACACCATCACACCACCACTATGACCGTTACACCACCGTCACATCACCGTCACACCAACCACTGCGTCCGACGCACCATCACCATCACCACTGCGGACTTCAACGGTGCGGGCAGATGCTCCGTGTTACACATCGGTGTGACCTCAGGTTTTCGGGCTGGAGATGGGAAGGACGGGCAGTGACGGAGAGTGGCGTGCAGAAACGTCTGAGTGCAGAGGGACGGAGTCCCCGCAGATCAATTATGCAGCAGGACGATGATGGATGCTCACCATGACGATGATAGATGTTCACCATGACGATCGTGTCTGCATCCCACGCTTGTGCACCATTATTACACCGTGTGGGTGCTCGTGCGTGTGTATCTCTCCCCTTGCCCCCCCCCCCCCACACACACACACACTCCCACTGGTGTTATCAAAATATAGAACCATAAATCCAGGAGTGATGTAACAGAAAAGCATTTGCCCTGCCATCTGGATGTCAAACCCTGAGGATGCCACACCCATGTGTCCGGGAGGCTGTGAGAGCAAAAACATGCCGATTGGCTGCATTGCCTCGGAGGTAGCCTATGACGGCCTTTGTGCTCCTGTGGGTGGGACCTTTGCTATGACCAAAATAGAGATCAAATTGGGGGGGGGGAGGGAACGACAGATCGAAAAATAAAAGTGAACGACCTGGGCTGTTTGGGCTGGTCCCGCAATCCAGGCCGTCCACCTCAGAACAAAGCGGGTCCAGTATTTTGCATTCACGATCAGCTGCAGAGCAACATGGCGACACAACGGTAGCCTACGCCGTGCGGTTCACATGCTCCAGCCCTTACCGAGCGTGGCTTTCACTGACCTGTAGATCAATTGAGTGCAGAGCTGAGACGTCGGATATTGATCTTGCCTAGATCACATCTGCAGAGTGACACGCCCTTTACCTGTTGTCAGGGGAACATCTGTGCTTCAGAAGAGGCCACTCAAACCGTAAAAATGCCATTTGCCGGGAGCAGGTAATGTGGGAGGTTTATACATCGAGATAATCAGGTTACGTCATTTGCGTCATTCCGTTCAAAGCTATTGATCAGGCAATCGCAATTGTTAACAGGATGCGAAAGATGAAAACAAAACAGGAGTGATGGAGTCGTTCAAAAAGAAAAAGAAAGGTAAATGCAGGCACGCAAGAGTGCGAGAGTGAGAGCGAGAGAACGCGAGAGCAGGAGGGAAGGCAGTCGGTCTATATGTGAACGCTGAGATGGGTTTAGATTAAAAATATATCCCTCCATTTACAAGCCCATCTCCACCCTCAGAGTGGAAAACATGAAGATGCACTCAAAAGGTCTGGAGAGAACTGAACAGCAGGCTTTCTGTACAGACGTCTGTGTGTGTGCACGTGTGTGTGTGTGTGTCATAAAGTGTACATGTGTGTAATGGCTTCCCAGTCCTGTGAATGTGAGGACTCTCCATCAGTTGAAGTCTGCAGTTTCTGTAATGTAATGGAACAATAAAGGTTCAAAACACTCAAACAAAAGAGCTGAAGATCTGACTGCAGGTCTGAATGTTTCCTGCAGTTGTGTTTCCTTCAGAACGGCACCTGCAGTGATGCGGCTGTTAAATCCTGCAGGAGATCATTACGTTCCACGCATTGTAGCATCTCCTGACATTGTAGGAACTCTTTGAAATCAATCTTGAAATCATGTGCATGTATGTGTATGTGTGTGTGTGTGTGTGTGGGCAGAGTGTGAGGTGCTAGCAAATACAGATCCTTTCTCTCTCTCTCTCTCTCTTTCTCTCTCCCTCTCTCTTTCTTTCTCTCTCTCTCCAGCCCAAACAGCTCCCAGCAGACATCCATTATTCAACACTAAGCTCTTTCATCACCATTCATACAACATCCTGCCACCGCCAAGCTATTTACCACCACCGCTGTGCAATATATATATCCACCCTCCACACACACACACACACACAACTGAATGCACATAGACAACGGTCTATACAGTCTGCACATACCCACTAATATGTGGTATGGTTAGAGCGTGCAGCTCAGGAATCAACTGATACATTTTCTAAAAATCATCTATTTTGAGTCTTGAAGAACCTGAAGATACTGAGCAGTGAAAATGAAGATGGGAATTCACTAGACATCAGTACGGGGTCTGCACAGCACGTCTGCACGCCGCGTTAACCCACCGTGCACACCCACAGGGGTTGACCACAGGACACAGGACACAACCACACGAGCGCGAGCGCACAAGCAAAAGGGCCCGTCAGCCAAAACCACGACACAATCGAACAAAATCCCAACAGCGAGACGCCCAGACAAAACCGCAGGCACAGAAACAAACAACAACAACAAGACCTCGACAGTAGTGCATCATGGGAGCTGGGTCGCCACCCCCACCCCCCCCCCCCCCCTCTCCCCCACTCACATTCATGGGCTCAAACTCATGCCTCTTAGCTCTGACAGCACATCTCTTAAGGGTCGATTGACTTGTCAACCCGAACACCAGCCACCAATCAGGCTCGGTCAAACCTGAGGCTCCTCACACTCTGACCGGGGCTGGAGGCAATGCCTTTTCCTCCACCAGGGGTTGGCCATGCTCGGTGTTAGGGGTGGCTGCCATGTTCCTGGCTCTGACCATCGATCCAACCACTGAAATTCAGCAAAGCAGAACTTTCACACAACACTACAGGCAAAGAGGCAGATTGGTGTGAATCCTGGTGAACAGAGAATCTCTCTTTCTCACACACACACACACACACACACACAGACCCCAAGAAATCCATTTCGATTTCTTTGGCAGTCAGCGAGAGTGGGAGTCCAGGCACAGAGAGGAGGGCCATGTGTCTTTATAAAGCCAAACAGCATCCGTCAAGCGTGATCATGACTTCGGAGGAGAACTCATTAGTTACCACGGCACCGGCCAGGCTGAGTCCGTCACAGGTACTAATACCGCAGCTCATAGCCAGAGAGCCGACCTACACACACCTCATACTGCAGACTTGGCGAGATACAGTATTACTGTAACACACTAGTATGCCAACCTGGTGCCAATTAATATAGCTCTTTGAGTTATATTCTCTCTCAATAAGGAGAGAAAGTTGAAAAGGCTGAAATGTATGTTAGCTTGCACAAACGTATGATAGTTTGTGTATATATGTGATAAATGCCCGAGTCTGCATGTACTTTCTACCCCTGAGCAGTCCAGTGATGTTGTGGGGCAGAACCGTGGCCAGAAAACAGACCCTGTTCTACCCTCTGCCACACATTGTAATAGTTACCCATCCATGACTCACGTTTACCAATCTGAGGAGTGTGAAGTCCCAAAATCTGATTGCTCATGTTTCACCGTCCACACACACACACACACACACACACACACACACACACACACACACACACAAAGAGAGAATGAGAGTTGGAGACAGGGATAATATAGCACAACAACATAACAACATGTCCAGTAGTGTTGTGGGTTTGGTGGAGAAATCCTCTCAACATGACAGCCACAATCCTCTGTATGGATCAGAAGTCCTGAGCTCACTCCGCCCCTCGTACAGACAGCAGGAGGTGGGCGGGGCGAGGGGGAGGGGTTATAGCCCCAGCTCGACCTGTCAAACAGTGCCCGCAGATGCTGAGACAGGGACAGAAGGACCGAAGGACAGAAGGACAGAAGGACTAACTGTTGTGCTAAAAATACCTCCATATGTAGCTGAAAATATCTGGAGAGAGACAGAGAGCTTGGAATATGACAGGAGTCTTGTCACTGCAGGTGGCCAAACATAGCCTCATAGACACACATACACACTTGCGCATGCGTAGAGACACACACACACACACACATGCACACACACACACACACACACACACACACACACACTCCACCCTCCCCAGGTCATTTGGAGGGTGATCCAAAAATGTTACTTCTTTATAAACATGATGCACCCAAACTCAAAGATGGGGTGTAGGTAGGGTGTAGGTAGGCATGGCCCTAACTAGCTACGAGGACACTGAGGTCTGAACAGCGGACCATAGTAGTTTTGGAAGTTTTTTCCCTGGTATATTTCATTGTGAAACGGTGGATCCTCCTCTGTCAGCAGTGGCGAGATTTGTTCTCAACTGACCTCAGAGCAGCTGGCAATGAATTAATGTATTTGTCTGTCACGCTAAGCTGCTCATCCAGATTGAGTGTAATGGTATACAACACTTTCTCCTCCTCTATTCAATTACACGGTGAACAGTAAGAAAAGTGATCTAGCATTAACACCCAATTTATATTGAAACTTTTATAATGAGGTTTTAACAATTATTGTTAAATTAAAAATTCAAAATGATTTATTCTTATGGTGTTTGTGACCTGTGCAGAAATATACACAGAAATAGAAAGACAGGGCACTATGTGTGTTAAATATCACATGAATAAACAACAGTAATAAAGTAAGATCATTAACAACAAACCCTGTGTGAAGCTTTAGAACGTGACTTGTCTAACTGAAGCCAACGCCGCTTATGTAAAAATAATAATAGTTTATGGTTGAATAAAGGAATGGGAAATGTAACTCGGTGAGTCATGTTTAAAAGATGATGGAGTAGGAGTCGTTTGAAAAACGGATTGTACAATATGGACATGATGATGAAAACAAGTAGTACCAAATATAAAGGTGACTGGAAAGTGCGGAACCAAACGTACAGTACATATATCTGGAGGTGTGCTTTAATACTTACGTGAAGTAAGTTGCATTTATGTAGGATGAACCTCCGCAGTATGGAAATGGCCTAGATGACCCTGTGGAGAGGGGATGTTTGGGATGACAATGAGGCTTATGAAAATCAATTCCGATAATTTTTTACTTGCCGCAGCCATTTCAATGCATTATTTAATACTACGTTATGGAGGTTACTCGTGAAAAATAATGCCAATAAAAAACTTTGGAGATCATTCGGAACTGGCTATGCCACCTCCAAAAAGCACCCTAAAACTTTACGTTTTAGACACGCTGCATAAGACTTCGCTGGATCGAGCCGTGACGATGCCAGTGCCAATCTGGAGTCCCAGAGCGCAAATCGGCGCTGTTCTCTCTGTGGGGAGGATCGTGTTATTCACTGTGGCACTAAACAATCGCGGACGACTATGTGTCGTGTTTTCTGATGATAGGAGGCAAGCGCTCTTCTTGGTATGAGATGTGCTACCCTAGGACAAAAGTTCAAAAGAGATGTGCTTGGTGTCAAATAGCTCGGAAGAAGCACGTGCTTGCCGCATTCGCCACGGTTGGAAATTGTCGTGTGAAAAGGTTGGCTAGTTAGTTGGTGGGTGGGAGAACTGCCATAAAGACTAATTTTGGGAGGGAAAATGTGTTTTAAAAACGCTGCCTACTCCATGTAGCGAGGGAAATGGCACATGGGTATGACTGATTTGACCGTGACGCGCAGAACAGATATAACGATGGTGTCGTCGTGAGGAGCGCATAGCCGTTAATGTACGCGATAATTAAAATCTATGCAACGCGAGATTTAAAAAGTGGTCCTGTCGCTTGGTCAACAGCACAGTTATCGAGCAGTGTACTGGGAAGAAGCAGTAATATTCTCTGTATTGTTCGCAGCGTTTAAAGCCTGCGTTAGATGGATTTCTCAATTTAAACGCAAGCGATTCGCCGAATCGGGCATAAAGTCCTTGACGGGGTGGTTGGGCGCTCTAGAAGAAAAGGGGGAAAAGCACTTGTCTTTTCAATAACACGGCAGTATCTGCATAAACACATCAGTGAGATTCGGTTTGACAGCTTCGGTGATTTAAGTCTTAGCCGACAAGTCCAACCCCAGCCAAGGACAGTCCTGGAGAAAAGGGAATGTTAAATTAATACTGGAACAAAATGTTTCTCGATTAAGTGCCAGTTCGCCAGAACCTGCGCTGTGGGACTGTCGTGCAAGCCAAGTGCTCGTGGCAAAACAAGCGCCCAAGAGGAACCATGCCCGAGAATCCCTCCTTGTATTTCAGATAGCTGGATACCCGGCCACTTCACGCGCAGCGAGGCGGCGTGTCAAACGCTCTGTGCAGGGCCACTGCTGCAGTGCGCTCGCGCCCTGTACGGAATACCAATGTGTCGGCGTCAGTTACCGTAGCAACAGTCCCGGCTCTATGTAGTTCGCCGCCGAGCGGTTACTACACGCGCAGCGGAAGCATATAATGTCCCAAACTGTGGTCGTGGTCGTCTTACGAGCCATAGCTGGTGTGTTATGGGGAGTTGTTATTTTGTGGAGCGGATTATCTGTGATTAATCAGATGTTATTTATGGTGAAGGTTAATGTTTGAGAGAAAATGCCTGGTTTGTAACTGGTTCCACAGCCTAGGCTGAGTCCCATGAGACAGACTGCACACTATTCCTGTTGGAGGGTACATCGGCAATCTAGGTTATACACCACAAGCTTTCCAGAAGCATGCGGCCCCACTATTTTTGGTTTAGATGTAGCACTAAATAATTGTGTGCAAGGAGGATCTGGCAGACCAAATCATTTGTGAAGACAAAGAGTGACATTTACTGGCCAAACTTGTCATTGCTCATGCAATTTCCACAGACTCTCCAGTTTTTTGCTAACTCAAGAAAACGCAGCACAGACCACTCTAGCTTCCCGATAATGTAAACGTTTAATGTGGAATTTGTGTATCTGCTGAAGTAGTTTCTGACCTTTTAGACGAGAGGCAGTTCCAAATTCTAATCACTTGTCAGAACAGCACTCGCTGACACTCTGGTCTAAGGTCACCCGTGAGTACCACAATAACAGTTGAACACACATCACACACACTGAAGGTGTACGGTGCAATGATTGTCTTCTACATTCTGATTCAGAGGGCCTATGAACGGACAGGACAGTGATGGGACAAGCTAGTCAACGGCTTTTGAATGACTTCCATGTGGTGACAATGTATTATTTGATTAGAGTGGATAAAGCTAAGACTGAATAGGATGTTAAAAGAAACCTTTAATAAAAGTAACATAACCAAATCCTTACCAGAATGAAGTTAAATAAACATTTGCAGGCCTTCGCCTGGGTGTGTCAGCACTCACAGGGGATCCCGACGGTCGCGAGGGCAGGGTAATAGACCCTCTGCAGTCTGACCATCCAGTGTCCCCCAGACCCCATGTCTCCCCTCTGACAACTCAGCATCCCGTAGATGTCTCGTTGGACTCTTATCCCACAGCCGGCATCCTTGGTTATATATTATATATATATATACTTATATTCTTGGCCGTTTAGCAACCCTGTCAATTAATACCAGCACCTGCCCCTTGTGTTTATTGACATAACTGAAAAGGCATATAGAGATGATTAAAAATCGGGCCCTGACTGTATCGTAAATATTGACAGCTGTTTTCTTCTGATTTATGAATCAACCGGGTCATCCTGCCATTTTGTCTGACAAAAATACACACAGCAAAAGCCACGCACAGCTTTCGGAAGACACGTTTGACCGGTGACTTTCATTTACAAAACACCATGTTTGGCAGTTTTTCCATTTAGAATTTCAGATCAGTGTGACGGTTGACGATACAGCTGATTCTGTGCAGACTGAATCGTTCTGTGCTTTTTTTAAAAGGCAAATCCATGGAGGCGAAGTCAAACACACACACAGTTCTCCACAGGAAACACTTGCTTATTGCAAGGTTGCAAGAGGCCATTTTGGATTATTGCCGACATCTTTTAACTGAAGACCTGTGTTCTAAAAGGTCATTAAATAAAGTCCAACTTGTAGAGACTGCTGCAGGTAGAGTCCTTACAGGAGCTAAGGACCATTCAAGTCCTGTTCTTTCTACACTGCACTGCAATTTCAAATGTCTCTAAAATACTCTTATTGATGTATAAAGCCTTAAAAGGTCCCCACAGTACCTGAGCTGAATTTATTGATTAGTAAAGCTCGCCACACCTGCTGTGTTCTCAAAGTGCATTCTGTAGGTTAAAGACGTAGGTTAAAGGCTCTCACTTCAGCACGCGGTGGTGTTAATCTTTAGCACTTTGACCTAAAATCTATTAAATGTGTATGCGTTTTGTGGCAGAAAAGGAATAATGTCGCACCTTCTTGCCTCTGTGACCTTTACACTGCAAAATGATGCCGGGGAAAAGCCACTACGTTGTTTCCTGTGGAAAGAAGGAGCAGCTCCATTAATATAGCGCACTTTAAAAGATACAGCGCATAAACAATACACACTAAACAATACTCACTATTGCTCCTTGTGATTCTGCAGTAGGTCATAAACTAGCTGGAGGCTTGTCCCCAAACACAGACTTTGAAGTGGCCTATCTATAAAGCTATAAACCTCAGACTTTCTGAAAAATTAATGAGATGAACTGAGAGAGATAATAACGCATAAAACAGATCAAAGCCCAGATTACTGCACTGCTGGACAGTTAAGACGGGTAAAATTCTGGGCTGATGAAATGTGTCTATGTCCTGTGTTGGCCACATACAACAATCAGTGTCGAAACATAGCCCGTTAAAATGTTGTCACGACCCAAGACGACCCTCCTAATCTCCCCCCGGAGACGTTCAGCTTCTATCCAAATGCATTTTATTCGCACCAAGCACAAATATCACAGATAAATTATTTGTCTGGGCCTAAACCGCTTCAAAGTTTTCAAATATATTTAAAAAGCATTATAAAAATAAAATCCGAGTTTGCCAACATTCAATATGTATCGTTTGTTTTCTGGTGCAGTCATCGTATTTACCTTCAGCTTACCTGGAGTTTCACCCATCCAGGCCTGTTTACTGGAAACTCCATCATGGCTGAGGACTTTTAATTTGCTCATCGCGAGGTCCAGCTGGGGCCCCATTGTCTGCCGCAGTGTTTGCTTATAAAATGTAATTTCCGTTCGAAATGCAAAGATGTCATCCAAACAGTTCCATCCAATACCATCCAAACTAAAAAAACATGTTTAATTTCTAGTTAGGCTACGCCACACAGGAGAACATTACTGCTACTGCTGCAGTGTTAGAGGAGTATTTTAAAAGAATTATCTAGTTATCAGCTCACAATTTAACGATAGCCGTGGGTGCAATTGTATTCCCTCCAGAATACTTTTTTTTCCTAAAATGTTCAATGAACAATCCATTGTTGTGTATAAATTTTAACAGCACAGGCCAAGATGCTGATTTCTTCTACAAAACCTGTGGTGTATGTATGATAATGGACCACAGCATACTATTGCTTATTAGACAGATTAAGGAGTGGTGTAGTGCATGTATGAACTGACCGTTGCTTTCTATTTATTGTAGATATTCTAGAGGAAAAGTTTTAGCCTCTTGTAGGGACTAAAGCCGTGCTTAATTTGTATAGACTTTTTCTTCCCGTAACTTACGTTCGTGGTCAGCACGTGGTATTGAGTGCTTCTGCAAAACACAGTAACTTTCATGATGTGAATGAAGAGTAAGATTAAAAGACTTTTATTTTGTTATTTTTATTCACGGCTGAACGTAATCTTAACTCATGCAGTATGGAGTAGTCCACTTATACAAATAGTGATCTGAGTTCTCGTCTATGTTACAGTCATGTACAGCCACCGCTGAGGGACGTGTGCTATTTCTTCTTGCCCGGCTTTGGGGCTTTGTCCAGGCCTTGGATATATTTGCGAGGTAACTGATATTGCTCTGAAAACAAAGCGAAATGAAGTATAAGTGAAGGCCGAAGTCACGTGATTTTAGCAGATGTAAACGACCACACCGCGCCGCGCTGTACCTATGAGCAGCTTGCCGACATGCTGGACCTGGTTGCCCTGGATCTGGACCAGCTGCCTGTCTTTGGCTCCGGGAACGTTGTGGAGAACGTAGCTGGCCTGGACGCGGTGCTGCAGAGTCTCGGCCACGACGAGCGGGTCTATCGCAAATCCTTCCAGATTCTTTATTATTGTGACCTGAAAACAACAGCCGAACGAGTGTTTAAAATCGAGGGGCATGAACGTGTATAGAATTCATGGGGAATATGTGGGAATATTGGGGAATTTGGCGGAATATGTGAAAATATAGGGGAATTTTTTGGAATATGTGGGAATACAGGAATATTTGTCGGAATGTGTGGGAACGTTAGTTCGATGTCTTGTCTGGAAGTCGACCGTCTAGACTGACTGTAGTTCCTTTTGGCAGTGAAAGAGGAAGAGGAAGGGATAGTGATATATTTCACATGTTCTTGCACATCGTGATAACTGCAAGCCAGTTTGGCTCATAATCCAGCCCTTTGGATACCTTCTTGTTCGAACCCCTGGAGGCCACACTGATGTCTATGGGTTCCACCTGCCCCTTCCTCACAACAGGAGCCTGGCCTGGGAATTGCAACTGGTGGCACACCTGCATCCTGCTGACAGCCCTGCAAACAGAAGGTGGCGCTCTTCATGGTAAGTGACGAAGCAAGACCAACTGCTCAAGCACCAACAGCCAGGCCTTCCTCAGCAAAACCATCTAGTCGTGGCCGAACGTCTCTTCGCACAGGACGAACCCCCGCGCCGCACTTTTGTCCAAAAACGTCCCCGAACGAGACTACGGACACGTATACTTAAGCGAGGTCTGGTGTACCTGCACACGCGTTACTGGGCTTTTCTCTTCGAGCTCTCGGTCCGCGTGGGAACTTACTGTCGTTTCTCGCGGCGGTTTTACACACGCAAAGTCAGCAGAGGCTCAAGTGCACGATGGGAGAAACGTACTGCGAAAACCCTCCGGGTCGTTTATTACGGCAGAGGCTGCTGATCGTGCCAACCTCACGAATCTGCTCTCCAAACTGTGTTTGTTTGTCCTCCGAGCAGAGGAAATAAATAATATGCTGGACCACATGTTTAGGAATGCGGAGAATGCCAACAGAGATTGGCCCTGCACCCACCCTGGCCATCTTTGGAACACTGTTTTGTTTCTAATGGCATCCATACAGGCCCTCATCGCCAGGACAAGCCCACTGTGCAGACTGTCAGCGTCTCCATGGAGACATGACTAAAGTACAGGGCAGCTTCGACAACACACACTGGGATCTGTGCAACCAGGAAGCGAATCAGGACAAGCACATGGACGTGCTCAGCTACGCCCCTTCCGCTTTAGCCTACATCAACTTCTGTATGTAGAACAGGCCCCGCCCCCCCCTCCAGTGAAAATTCATTTCCATGTGGGGTTTCCTGTATGCTAGAAGACTAAATCGTCCGAAGTCGATTTAGCATTTCAGCTTTGAAACCGCGGTGCATCGTGTGGATTCAGGCAGCCAGAGTATCTAAGGGCCTTCGGTGTCGCTTGCACAGTCACCAACCGGAAGCTCTGGATGACCAGACTTGCTCGGACGCTGTTGAAGGTGATCATGCCTTCCTCACAAGGCGTCCACTAGCAAGGCGAGGCACCGCTATAAAATGCGAACAGTGGAAAACGTCAAGAGCTCAGACTTCCAGAGCGTTGCAGTAGGGCGTCAAGTCCGTCACAGACTATAAAGGTTAACGACGCCCGTCCAACCTGCACGGCAGACTCGCCTCTCCATGACGGAGATCGAAACCCCTTCTACGCACGGCTCGTCAAGGACGACGATCAACCAGCTACGGAGCTGACACTGCAGGAGGCTCCATCACGCGCACTGGTGGGTAGTTCCCACAAGGTGAGACGTGCCCTGAGCCACATCAACCCCAGCAAGTCCGCTGGGCCTCACGAACAGCTGAAAGCGGCTGTTTAACAACCGTCTGGAACAAGTCGCTGCCCCCCATCTGCCTCAAGACTGTTACAACCATCCCTCATCCAAAACATACATCAGGTCCCTGGACGACTATAAACCACGTGGCCTCTGTTTCCTTAAAAAGTGCATTGAGCAATTTGTCCTAACACACACATAAAAAAAAAAAAAACATTCCCTCTTCACTGGACTGAGACCAATTTTGCGTACAGGGAAGACAGGTCAAGTGAGGAGGCCGTCAGCACTGCCCTCACACCTGGAGCAGCAGGTGTCTAGACGCAGTTTTAACAACATGAATAAACACTCCTCCTCTCCTGTAACCCTGGAGACTGGCCTCCTCCTGGCATCCGCCATCATCACGTACGACTCCGAGCCACCGTGACGGAGCCATCGTCACGTAAGACTGCTGATCACCAGTGACAACGGGTCAGCCAATAGGGAGGAGGTTGAGGACTGAGAAAGCTGGAGCCAGGTCAGCAACCTTGCTCAACGACACCTCGGTCACTATCCCATGAGCACTTGCGGTGGAGACGATCCAGTGCTTCTGATTCCTTGGATTCCACAAAGCCCGTCATGGTCCATGAGCACGACGGTAAGAGCCCAGAAGAGTCTTTAGACTCTTTACTTCCTGAGGAGCCTGAAAGAAAATCATACCTCCCACAACAGCAGCTGGAGACATTCTACAGGTGCACTGTAGAGTCCGTCATCACATACTGCATTACAACTCGATACCCTGGCTACACCTCTGAGAACATGAATGCCCTCCAGCGCATCATTCCAAACAGCCTGGAGCACCTGCTCCATCACAGCGTCCAACGCTGGAAGAGATCTCCACAACCTTCAAAGCCACGCACGATTTAGAGACCCCACCCACCCGAGGCGCATCGGCTTCACCGTTCTGCCGTCTGGGGCTCCAGAGACCTGCACGCACCCACCACCTGAAAATACCCCAGTGATGTCATGCTGCTGAACTTCCCCCGCCCCTTTATAGCAGTAGTACCGCTGCAACCGTATTGGGCCACAGCTTATGATCTGCATATGATGACTAACCAGTGTCTGTAACGAATCAGCATCTAAGAAACGTCGTCCAGGAAACCAGAATTACGTTGAAAAGGAAAGCAAACAAGCAAATAAGATGCTACTGCTCCCTGCACTGCGTAAATGTTGACTTTCTTTCATTTTATATTTTGCATCTTATAGATTCTACGTGCGTTTCTCCTTTTAGGATTCACAGCTTTACCTTTAATTAGGCTGCCTCAAACATCTCAGTGTATTTGTACTACATACAAGATATCTTATTAATCATCACATTTTATACCGTCACATGGTCAACGCACACGGTTCTGGGCCTGATTCTTGTTGCTGGTCAACAGAGAATTTTAATTCTATAAATGTCACATTAATGCCCTCTTTCTATTATTACAGCTATAGTGTTTATTCTGACAGCTAATGTCCACCTCTAACCTGACTGTGAACAACCTCATTGTGAAATACTTCTGTTGATTACTTGTTTCAAATGAAAGCAACAGTAATAAAGTTTTATACAGTCCTATGTCACAATACAACATGATAGTATATGATAGTGAGATCACAGCGACCTGTATCTAGGGTGAGTGTGTGTGAGATTACAGCGACCTGTATCTAGGGTGAGTGTGTGTGAGATTACAGCGACCTGTATGTATCTTAAAGACCTTAAAGACAATCATGATATAGAGGAGTACTATGATCAAATAGAAGAGTGCTATAATCATATAGAAGAGTGCTATAATCATGGTATAGAAGAGTGATAATCATATAGCATATCCTATTCTGCTTGAATGACTGAGGTTTAGCTACATTTTAAAAATCTGTACCAAATAGCCACAGCAAAATGAAACCTAGGACAAACTCTTAGCCACAAGTATCAACATGGAGAACAATAAGTAGTATGTAATATCTAAGTCATAAGCGGTCAATGAAAACGTTATCGATTAATGTACACTTATGGGAACTCAAATTTCTCTGTGTTTATAGCTGTGTTTTCCCCCTGTAAGTAAGTGAGCGATAAAACTCAGTTTTAAAATATCTTATTACACGAACCTCTCAAAAACAGGCCCCAGAGCATCATAGCCAGACGCAGGATCAAGTGTGTGAGACTTACCTGCTGAAGAGGTCGTCCCATTTCAAAACCTCCACATCCTGGTATTCCATCTTCTCCAGCAGGCAGTCACACAGCACAGGATTAATGTTCACATAGCTGACAAATGGACAGAGGCATCATGTTTACAGCTTCCACACTCCTAGATACCCCGAATCCACCGAGAAAGGAAGAATTCCCTATGAACCGTTTCCACATGGTATATATAAACTAAGATAGTCAGTTTTAAAATCTTTACTGGAGATGGAGAATACATGTTAGTATTTACAGAGAAAGTGCTGGCACGAGTATCGTGACCTTTACCTTTTGTTGGTTTCGTGGACAAGCTCATTTCTTTTTACATAGTCGGTGATGACGGTTCTCACCTCACTCGCCTGCAGTACTGCCCCCTTTCTGAAAAAGTCAGCATTCAAAATACAGTCAGGCCCACCCCCAGGTAAGCGCATAACACAACGCATAATACAGTCATAAATCCCCCAGAGTCACGCCCACCCACGTAGCCCAACACGCCGAGGTCACACCCCCTCCGCACCCCCCACGCCCACTCACTTTTTGTGTGCCTCCTGGAAGAGGGGCTCCAGGCGTGACGTTACCCCGTACAGGGGCGTGATTTCGGGGAGCTGGTAGGACACCTCACCGCTCCCCTCCGCCTCCACAGCCTCCTCGGCCGGCTCCCAGCCCTCTGGGATGCAGAAAGAACGCAGCCTGGAATTAAGACGTTAGACGTCAAGTTACTAGGGAACGGTCCCAAACGTGAGCCACCAACTTTGCGCTGCACACGTGAGATTCTACAATGCTCCGATTCAATTTGATGTTCTCTTTTTTTTCCTTTAAATTCATAGCACGCATTAAAATTTACAAACAACAACGTTCAATAATTTTCCATAACGCCATCATGTAAATGCTACAAATATTCAAAAAGTGTCAACTCTTCTGCTATACAGAAATGTCACTACTGCCCTCATATAAGGGATAATGCAGGTGTTTTTGGATAGAGGATTTTGGGCAAACTGCCCCCAAGGAAAGTCCCAGCTACATACTCGGGGTTCTTCCAGTCCACCTCCACGATGCTGTCCACCCCTTTGCTCAGTTCCTTCACCCGAACCAGACTGTGTTCCCTCTGCATGCACTGCAGGAACCTGGACAGCTACACGGAGGGAGAAGAGAGAGCGGCAGGAGGTGAAGTCTTCTCAGTCAAAAATGGATTTTCTCCGCAACAAGAAGAGGAGGGGGGAGGAATGATACCACACCTTTTTAAAGCTGGATTTTTTAATGTCCAGATGTTGTCCTCTGGGGCTGCAAAAGGGGGGGAAAATAACTTCATTTTCAAAAAAGAAAGGTGTGCATGATGCAGAATGTGTGATCTGGGCTTGAGGGGACACGCTTTAGATTAGAGGCTAGAGGTTAAAGGCAAGACTAAGTACCAGCAAGGGGCCATGTGCTTGCGCAGGAACGTGCTGGTCAGCAGGGGGAGCTCTGACTTCTTCAATTTACTTTTCAGGGCATGAAGGAAACACTGAAACAAGAGGGAATCCATCTGCTCTGTAAAGAGATTTAGATTCAGATTCGGAGTTAATGTACATTGTCCAGTAAAGCCTATGACCCATATAGGCAGTATTAGACAGACCCAGAAGACTCTAGGCTGATATTCTAGTCATTCCAGTTCCAAGTCTCAGATTATTTTAATCCCTATAGAAGGCATACTCCGGCATACTGTATGAACAGGCCTAAAAGGTGTGTAAAAACTGGCATTCTAAGACATAGTGAAAACACCACGATACGTGCACATATGGCAGTCAAGGGGGACAAATGCACCATTTCAAGAACTCGCCTTGTGGAGACAGCGAGTCCTCTTCTCCCTGCGTCTCCTCTTCTCCCTGCGTCTCCTCCGTATCCTCCTCTCTCTCTCGCTCTCCGAGGCCAAGATCCTGCAGGTTCTGACAAGGTATCTCCAGCTCGGCCACCGGAGAGCCGCCCTGTCCTTCCATCTCCTCACACTCTTCCTCTCCTCCACCACAATCCACTCCTTCCATCTCTCCCTCCACCTGCGCCGAAGTGTCAGCAATGGGTATGATGGGAGGTGCAGTCTTATCCCCAAAGGCCCTGAGGTTAAAGGGAAAGTCAAGGCCAGTGTAATGAGAATGAGCCTGTGCTTTTCATGTGTAGCATCACAATTATGAGCCTATAGGAAGATGGGATGACATCATGATAATTAGCATCACTGTCAGTATTCTTGCAGACTAAACCCATATGAAAGGTCAGTAACTACCTTGTAACTGAAGCTACACCCATGTAAATAATGTTTTTATTTAATGATAACCTTATATTGTTAGCAGCCCCTACCACAAAGCGAACACAAGCTACATAACTAATCTGTATAGTGTGTGTGTGTGTGTGTGTATGTGAGCTTACCACAGCTGGTCCATGTATGTGTGCAACACATTCACCCCTTTCCCCTTCATCCCACTACTTATCATCTCACTGCTCGACAAGGCAGCTGAGCCCACGGCCATTGGAGCCCTGTAACCAAGCAACACCAGGCAACACTTAAAACATTTTGATGGATGGAGGGAAAATGATGGAGATGGCATGTGATAACATGTGATGACTTCTCCATGTCTAATCGGTATAGTCTAGACCTAGACTATAATCTAGACTCTGAATGTAGGGGCAAAAAGCAAACTGAACCAGAGATAATCTGCAAATCTAGCTGCAGGTATTCTGTGATGTGCACGTTTTATTAAAAGTGACACAGGTAAAGTGTGAGGGGGGGTTTATGACGGACAGAATGACCTGTTTGACTTTACAGTGACAGCACAGCAATCCCCTTGAAGTACATCAGGCAGCCCTGTACACGACACCACTACTCCAGGCAGCATAAGGTCTGTATAGGATGAAGAGGAAAAAAAACTGTGTGACGCTGACAGACACACACACACTCTCTCTCTCTTGCGCTCTAGGGAGAAACTCACCTGCTCCACCGATTAATTTCTGCACTACTTGAGGCCATGTGGTAAGTGCTGGCAATATATCCGGGTATCGCCAAAGCGTGTACACTGGTGAAAACATAACAAATCAGAACTTTCAAATAAATCATCTGTAGCCATGATTATCTTCCGGATAAACGTTGTATACCTGTAGGGTACAGTTGTTTCTCCAGCTGAAAAAACATGGGACTTTTCTGAAGGACGTACAGAGTAACTGCTTCGCCTTTATGTGCGTAAATTTTCACGACATTCAGTTCTTCTTTGTTGGGAACGAGCTCGTTGAGTTGATCAGCCGACAGGGATGGGAACGCAGCCGAAACGTCCGCCCTCAGCTTTCTCCTGTTGGGATGCATTTGGAAGCAATTGTGGAAATCTAATCAATGCATTTCCAAGCTCACTGCAAATCTGAAGCGTGTCAACACTTTGGTTTTAAAGAACACAAAGTGTACCATTACATTACCATCAGAAAGTGTCCAATTACGTACACCATTCATGTTCAACGACACAACTAACCATGTATATATAGCTAGCTAGCTACTTGCCTTAACACGCAACGACACAATACAAATATTTCAGTAAGAAATGGCTGAAATTAAATCATAAAGTCGTGCAGTTGGTGTAGCAGTTGACGCTAAGATGGTGGTGGGCAGACTTAAAACCAACTGCTCCAGCTATGGTTAGCCACGTTAGTTAGCTAGCAAACTACAAACCTGTCAGATCCTTTAATAACCGTATTCGACTTCACACGAAACGGTTTTGTGAACATCCTGCTAGATTTTTTGACCTGTCGGTCCGCTTATAATTCGTTAAAGAACTGCAGCCTTCGAATTCCTAGATCATACTGGGACAACTTCAGAACATATGCAAGCCCATAGGACCTAAGCATGTGGCTGCACTACAAAATACGTCCGTGTAGAAACAACGGCTAACTGTTGGATTGATCCCATTACACACACACGCACGCACACACACACACACACACACACACACACACACACACACACACACAAAATCGGATAATTGAGCTTAATAAGAAGACCCTCTATTTTTGTGTGCACGTTATTCTAAGAGTGCCTTACTTTATTTAGCCTTCATTAGAAACCATAGGCCTATGTATTTTCAAATTGGCTTTTGAAGCTCACCAGAGAAAAGTGGTAAAGGTAACTGTAAATAATATTTTGCATTATTTACTTACTATTCGGGGTAGGAGAGTTTAAAACTAAATGCTATATGCTATACCAAGAGCGCTCACTCCCAGGGCTGTAGTGTTAAAAGATAGCTTCATCATCTCATTGGCATACTGTTTGACCTTGTCTAATCTTCAACGATTGACAGACTACACTAAAAGAATATTTGATGTTAACTTCAATATTCTATAATAACTTCAAAATCATTTGTATAACTCTAAGCCCAAAATAAGCCTATTTGTATGGGTTTGTATCCAAAGGAACGCAATATCCTTCGTCGTGTCATTCACGTGCGGTTTGACCTTATTTAATGGGTGACATGCTCCAATTAAATAATATAGGGTTTTATCTTAAATATACCTCCAGTAACTTCAAAATAATTAGAATATTTTATGACGCTAAGCCAAGCCTACTTTAATGCATGGTTTGGTAAACTTTAAGAATACCCAAAGAACGGCGTGTGGGACAACACTATCTGAGAATCGTCATGCAGTGAATTTGAGCGTTTCTTATTCGACCATATGCTTATATGGAGGACGAAAGGTGACAAATCAATAAATAAATAAATGTACAGCATAAAAATAGAAATGAATAAACAAATACATAAATATTCGACATAAAATAGTATTTATTTTTTTATTTGTCACCTTTCGTCCTCTATAATGCTTATCACTATTCTGCCGAACAGACTTTGACCAGTACTGCGTGTAAAATCACATACAGGATCGACATGTGGTCAACTTAGTAGTTACTCTGACATGCTGACATACTACAACAGCTCTGTTCATGCGGACAGAAATCAATGCGCATGAGTCTGGTGGCATCCTCTCGACCGCTTCTAGATATTGGATGGACACGAAATCTAGAGCATCTCGAAAGAAGTTCGGTAGTGGAGAGCAAAGTATGAGACCGTCCTACCACCATGTTTCCGAATACACAGAATCAGACAGATTCAGCGTCTGCAACTGAGCATGAGGAAGAGCAGCCTCAGAAAAATCTTCCCAAACCTTCGCTAAAATCGCCTCGAATCGCTAAAATAAAGAAGAACGTGGTGACAGAGGATTATAAACTCTCCGGACAGGTGCTTGGGGTAGGCTTCAATGGAAAGGTGTATGAGATATTTCAGAAGCGCACCGGCGAGAAGTACGCCTTGAAGGTAACCACTGCGTGAGTGTCATTTTGTTATAACGTGTTACAATGTTGTACTTTCCATTGTCCTCAATCTAAACGTAACCACCTTCCATGTTTTTCAGTGCAGTACTCTGAAAACAGCACGAAATTGTAGTGACTTTACACAAATACCTAAACTCTTGAACGGGCACGCATGCAACATGAAAACATAGGCTATAGAAAATAAATAATACATGGGCTAAAACATATTTTGTTCAAATTATACATACATTTTTGACCAGACGATTTTGTTGAACGTTATGCGTTTATCTGAAGATAAATGTTTTGTTTGATTGTAATGAAACAAAAGGTATCTAAGGATAGAGGATAAAAGTTGACCCTGATATGCGGACAGGAAGAGGTAGCAGATATATTGATGACTAGCCTGTTAAGAAACAATCCACCAGACTCAGTACTATCACAACACACACGTGGCTACTATGACATGGCATTTTTGTGCTGAATCTAAACTGAAGATGCAGTGCAGTTTATGACAGAAACATTTTGGTTTCTGTTGACTGAACGTGTTACATGCACATGGCTTAGTGTTCTCTAGCATAGTGTCATACAGCGACTTACTCTTAACGATCAATCCATTCAGTTATTTTTGCCATAGGGTGAGGTTAATCTTCAACTGTAAAGTCAAATTCAAAATCAGGTTTATGTGGAGACAGCATTTTACACACAGATCACACTCATACACACAGACACAGATCACACACAGTCTAGTTTGACCATGAGAGCATCATTCTACTCCTAATTCTAACCTTAATTTCAGCAGGCAAGATTATTTTTTTATTAGATTATATTTATTAGATATTATTAGAAAATATCTAATGTGCACCAACATATGGGGTATGGGGACATCTGATCCCCCATCATCAAAATAGTAATCCAAGAACTCTTCCTCACACACACACACACACACACACACACACACACACACAGTATCTTTTGTTCATTCCCAGAATTAGTTTCATATTTCAGATTCTGTCTGCCTGTTGAAATGAGCCTGTGGTTTCCCAGTAGGAGATAAGGTGCAGGTTTTATCATGCAGATGGAATATTGATCGGGGTGGCCAGGATGGCATCTCAGTCTTCTAACACATCACCATGTAAACTCTGGAAAACATGACTGCCTCACCAGTGTTCCCACTTCAATCACGTTTCCTGCCTCTCAACCCCCATCAGCATCTTACAGCTCAGCAAATATTCCAGGCTGCAGGCACTTGAATCATTTTAGTAGTTGCTGAATCACAGCCACTGGATCACAGGAGCTGAATCACATGACAAATGACTGAGCTCCAGTGAGCAGGAACTGAGCCACTGAGTCATCACTGATTCATCTGATTCATTTACACACTAAGCTTTGAAATATTTTAGGAAACGTCGAATGGCAAAAAAGAGGCCCAGTTATATTTCGAGGGACTGAAGGTGTTCCACGGTATTGTAGCCTTGCTGGTTTCTAGACCACCCTGGGTGAGAATATACCATATTATTTGGGAGATTAAATACTGAGAAGTCTATTAAAAGAAACCCATTACATGTGATGTGACTCAGCTCTGGGAGGAGATGTTGCTGGCACTGGTTCAGCTGTGTTACATCACTGACCTGACTGCCTCTTCCCCAAGGCCCAGAATGGCTCTATTCTCCTTTACCTTTACCTAATGGGTGGCCCATTACGCCGATGCATTTGGACTGAATAAAATGCACTTATTAGATCTAAGAAGCTGCATTTTGGTGTGCGAGGGATTATATCAGAGCAGCTGTGCAAAAATGTATAAATATTTCATAAAGCTTTTTACATTTTATATCCCACTGAAAGGTTGACAAAAATGCCATTTGAACTTTGATGTGAAATTTCAAGTGGTTTTAAGAATGTTTAACGCAGTACTGGGGAAAATCCCTCCTCCCAGATGTTGAAGGACAGTCTGAAGGCTCGTCGGGAGGCGGAGCTTCACTGCAGGGTGTCGGTCTGCCCCCGGATCGTGCGGATCACGGACGTCTTCGATAACTTCTACCAGGGCAAGAAGTGTCTCCTCCTTGTGATGGAATGGTAGGACTTTCTAGTCACCTGCTTCATACATACATGCATTGTGCACGGTGCAGTCATCAGCATATAGTAGAAATTTCCCAGAGAGTGCCGTTAATGTTATCATTATCCGCATCATCGTTGTATTTCGTCTCGATAAATCGTGATGCTCATTATGTTATGACTACGTTTCTGTCTCATTTGGGCTCAGTATGGAGGGGGGGGAACTTTTCCAACGCGTTCAAGCACGTCGGGACCAGCCGTTTACTGAGAGAGGTATCCCCACCCCCAGAACCACACACACACACACACACATTTTTAATCACTCATGGGACAATGGTGAAAAACAGAAAATACACAACTACAGACCGGGTACTCGGTATTGGAGCAATTTTCCCCTTCCACATTAAGCATATATATATATATATATATATATATATATATATATATATATATATATATATATATATATATATATATATATATTTTTTTTTTATTACTGCTATTAAAATGTCCTTGTTCGTCCTTCGCCACGTCCGCAACCCTCTCTAGAAGCCGCGGCTGTTATGAAGAGCGTTGGAGAAGCCGTCGACTTCCTGCACTCCAACAACATCGCGCACAGGGACGTTAAGGTGAGCTACATCCCAGCAAGTCCAGCCTGGACCAAAACAGTCAGTCCTACACAGCCGGATGCCCCAGTACGTGCCGGTGGCGTCCAGCGCCTGTCAGAGCGCATTCCTAATTTGGCAGCTGTTATTCCCGATCGCTGCACGGCAGTCATGCTGTACGTATGTGCAGAAGCCAAGACGTGATCCCACAGATATGTTAGCCTGAAGACTGGATGTGTTCTGGGCATGCTGTCAATCAACCACATGTTAAAAAGAAGCTTTTGTAACCCTCGGGGCACTTAAGTAAAGCCCTGTGCACTTTCAAATCTGTCAAATTTCACTGGGCATCTCAAGGCATGTTTCAGTTCACAATTCTTCTATTATTATCTTGTCTGTCTTTCAGCCAGAGAATTTGCTCTATACATCAAAGCACCCAGATGCACAACTCAAGCTGACAGACTTTGGTTTTGCCAAAGAGACCACAGCTAATAGCTGCCTGGCCACACCTTGCTATACTCCCTACTACGTGGGTAAGGAGGCGTGTCGTCTTAAAGGGAACCGATTACAATAAGTGACCTAGTCTACTAAAACAACCGTTGAAAAAAAATCATGGCATTTTATGGTCCAGTTATACAGACACTGAACATCAGCTTTCATATGCGACACTGTAGGCCTATTACTTTCTGTTTCGCTCTTGCACTGATCTGTGTTAATGAGAGTTTTCCATTTACAACCATCAAAGGGTCTAGTGGCTTTTATAATAATGGGCGAGTATATGGACCGTACGTGTTATGATTCGCGGAAGACGTTCTTCTTTGGTCCTAATGGTTCTCTTCATTCCAGCCCCGGAAGTACTTGGTCCAGAGAAATATGACAAATCCTGTGACCTGTGGTCCCTGGGCGTCATCATGTACATAGTGTAAGGTGCTAAATTCCTGCTTGTCCCATTATTGCGGTGGTTTGGAGCGTAGCCATCGTAGCCGCCACCCCCCCTCCGTGTGCCCGTGTAATCCGCCCCCTGGCTCCCGTCTCCCCAGCCTGTGCGGATACCCCCCTTTCTATTCGAACCGCGGCGTGACGTTGTCGCCGGGGATGAAGAGACGCATCCGGAATGGCCAGTATGAGTTCCCTGCCCCCGAGTGGTCGGAGGTGTCGGAGGAAGGTAAGAGAGCGTGGTAAGGGGGGGTGTGGGGTTTAGGGTGGAGTCTCCACCCAAGCCACCACAGCGTCCCCTCGGCTCTCCTGATCGGGACGTTAATCCCATGAACCTCAGCGGTCCCGAGCGCAAACATTTTCATTTGTCTTACAGCGAAGCATCTGATTCGCCAACTACTGAAGACAGATCCTACCGAGAGGATAACCATCGCGGACTTCATGAGCCATCCCTGGATCGACGTGAGCTACTGGTTTTATTTATGTATTTACCTGTGCTTACATATACATGCACAGCTTTCAATAGATGACTTGCATGTATTTATCAAGATAAAAGTGCCTGCCCACTGGGACACTAGCGTTGCTGTCACCCTGCTATGCCAGGAAAGGTACATTATTCCCCCTTTTCCGATCAAACCTCTCTTGCCTTCGTAGTTGTCAAGGAACCTACCTCAGACTCCTTTACACACCAGCCAAGTCCTGCGAGAAGAAAGCCACGTGTGGGAGGAAGTGAAGGTCTGCAGACATTTTGTGAGAAGGTGTAGCCAGTCTGTATGTTTTTAATAGGGGAGAACCAGGTAGTGCGGGGCAGGGCCGTTCTTCACAGCAGCCGTGGGGTTTCTGTATCACTTCAGATTCAAGCTCGTTTTGATCAGATCTTTCTTGGCGTCCATAGGAAGAGATGACGAACGCCTTGGCTACTATGAGAGTGGACTACGAGCAAGTAAAAATCAAGACTATCGCAGACTCATCCAATCCGCTTCTTAATAAGAGAAGAATGAAAACGGCCAATAGGAAACCAGAAGCTGCAGGCTCATCATAAACAAATAAACCCCCTCTTGCTCTTTTTATCACACACACACACACACACACACACTTCTGTACACCCAGAGGAACTTTAACACATCTGTTACAAGACTGCAACCAGCACCCTGTTTTGTAAATTCTTTTCACTTCACTAATAACAAATGCAATTTGCTTTGTGCACCAGACACACTAAACATGGAACATGTTCACGTGCACCAACACACACACACACACACTTGGGTCCTGTCTCTTTATGAATAAAGAAGAGGAGAAGAGGCGTCGATGCTTGCGGCTGTCGGCTTGGTTCAAAGTAACGGGAGGAACGGCGGTGAATACAGCGACTTTCAGTCTGCACTTCCCTCAGTAAATAATTACATTTATTTATCGCGTGTACCACGCTTACTGCTGGGGTAACTTCACTGTACAGTACCAGCATCTGTCGTAATGTGCAGCTAAGGCCTCTGTACGTCTGGCAGGGGCAAGACATTTAGTGAACACACACACACACACACACACACACACACCCCTGCTCTGAGAGAGAGAGCATGAGAACAGAGCCCAAACACAAGGAAGCACTTCCAAGCACTTAGCGCATTATGAAGTAAAGCACACTACATTTATCCACCTCAGTAGTGCAGTAGACGCAGGAATCAAGAGCATTAAATCCTTTCACTCCGGGAAAAAACGAGTATCTTTCCATTGTTAAACTATTTCAGCGAATTTAACGAAAGCCGCAAATTACAGGCTACGGACCGCTGGAGATGCATTGTTGTCATTCCTGCTACAACGTGAAACATTCCTGCTATAACATGGGTGCCAGAGAGCTGACAAATCACCATCTTTGTTGTGTAAGTAATAACACATAAACTGAACCATCTAAAGTTCCCCAGTGCACGTTATCAGCAATGTCTTTATTCCGCTTGCACAGGTAAATCACATTACTACATAAAATTGCAGCACACACTGAGTGATAACTTTATTAAGCAGCCCTACTTTATAGTTCTAACTATTATAGTGTCACACACTTTGTGGCCAGTTCTAATTTATAAACCAGATCAATGGAGGAGGCCAAAAGGCCAGAACGTTTTTATTTGAACGAACATGTAATTGGTGTTTGCAAACTGTTCTGAATGCACAAATGTGCACAGATATACAATGTGTTCAACGAATAAACCTATACACGTTCTCAACATATGGAGAAAATATGAAGTACTGCTTGGAAAGGACTGGGTCAAACAGCACACCAGACTAGAGAACAAGGCCATCAGTCCAACTGATCAGGCTCTTGAGCCTAAAAGGCCTAAATCCTTTCTTGCCCCGTGAGTGGCCTTTGTGTTCACGGGTTTGTGTTCGTGGGATTTGTGTTCATGGTTTTTGTGTTCACGGTGTTTGTGTTCATGGGGTTTGTGTTCACGGTGTTTGTGTTCGTGGGATTTGTGTTCGTGGGGTTTGTGTTCACACCATCACTGCATTTGTTGCACCACTGGTCTTGGGAAACAAATCCCTTCTAAAATGTTTCGACTGAAAGTGGCAAAGCCTGGAGCTTCTGATGCTCTGCAAAGACCAAGGCCTGCTGGGTTTTCTGGGGTTTCTACACTGCTGGGTTCCGCCATAGGTGGCCTGCGATCCATTAGAGAAAAACTGTGCGGCAACCAACAGAATATAATAAGCGCGGTGTCCTCCTTTCAATGCAAAAGGCAAACAGCTTAAGATGTCAATTTTCATTCCGTGCTGTAGAATTAGCTGGAATGCATAATTGTGTGAATGAGAGTGAGTGAGAAGGAGGGAGGGGGGGAGCCCAGAGGAAGGAGGTTACATCACTAGGATTTACATTAGAAATGAGTCAAACCAGACCATGATGTTAACCAACAGAACATGGAGAGCGTGATGGAAGTCCATCCAGGAAACGTGCAGAGGAGATGGGCAGTAAATCTGTGGAGCTGCCGTGAAGCTACGCGTAATTACAGTAACTGGCTGTGGAGCTTCGTGGAACTGGATCTGGACAAAATTGAAACCACACGCACCTACGAACACACAGCAGCGTCATGCATCTCAGCACCTACCCAGATGCCCCATAAACACACACACACACACGCATGCTGGGCTAATGATAAGGCATGGGTCTCTGTCTTTACGGAGTGGAAAAAGTAGTTAAAGAACAGATGTTGCCTTCAGACGCATGGCGTTCATATCCGCATGCTTTACAACATGCAACCCAGTTGCTTTTGGTTCTGTGTGCAATAATTTCGATTCGATTACCATTGTACTCTGAGGTGCATCAATGTAAAACCTTGTCTGCGGTCTGTGCTTCCTACCACAATATCTTTGTACAAGCAGGCTGAGTATCTTGTTACATACAAACACACACACGCACACACACACACACACGCACTGCAAGCTTTAACAGAAGGAGCTCCAAAAGGGTTGGATGTACGAGTGGTGTGTGTGTGTGTGTATGTGTGTGGTGTGTACAATGTGATTGTTCTGGTGTGCGCGGGGGCAATTTTGCACCCACCCACCCCACACTGCCCCCCACCCTTTTCTCATATTCTCCACCTCTCACCATCATTCCCTCAGAATCTGCACGCCTTCAGTTTTTGCCAGATTCAAAGGACGAGAGGGAGAAGGAGGAAAGCCAGCTACAGTCGCAGGTAGGCACGGCTCACTCCTGCTCCTCACTCACTCACGCATCATTAGGTTCATGATTATTCATTAATCATCAATCAAAATGTCATCGCTTAAGTATATATGCAAATTTTAGATGTTGTTCAGCATGAAAGAAGTACTTTATCTAAAGTTATCTAGTAATTGGATTTTCCTATGAACGTGGGGCACAGATTTGCCCATCCACGGTGTTTGTAAAGATACAACTGTTTGGATCTAAAACCCCCTTTTTTTTACAAAGTGATTACAAGTTCATTATGATAACTGCATGTTACACTTATTTGACACATGGTGAGAAATTACTTGGTTAGGAATAAATTCCTTTAACATATTTGAGAGTTCAACTTGGTTACTCAGAAACCAGGGTAAATGTCAAGCCAGAATACCACTACCTATGTATTTTGCAGATTACATTCATTGCAAAGTGTCAGTCAGTAATTGTTAGTCTTGATTACATTGTTTTCTTGAATATAGCTAAAAGAGCCGTCAGCTCTAGACTGAATCCATCAGCGCCAGAAATGTGACCTCAGGCCAGAGTACACTGCTCTTGCTAGGAAGAAGTTAATGCCTCGGTACAATATGAAAATGACATTCAGATTTTATTCTACTTGCCTGGACATGCCGAGATTTGCATAAAACTGTGCCAGAGCTTATGCTGTTGATTTGTCAATGGGAGAACAGTTCACACCTCAGTTCACAAGTGAGATGGTGGGATTTCTTTTAATTTTTAAAAGTTTACATTTAAAAATGTGTTGGAACTTGCTCCACATCCATGTGCTCTATTTTCTCAGTGGCCATGTGTGGCTGGATCGTGATGCTGCTGTGGGCGGGGCTTGTTGACTTGTCCGTCACACAGCAGACCAACGCCCTGACCTGGCTCAACTACCTGCGCAACCGGGCAAACAGCCGTGATTACGGTCAACGCCATGGCAACCTGTACGCTTCCTCCGAGGCAGGAAATGAGTCGGAGGAGCTGGACTGCCCCCTGGAGTGCGACTGCCCCTCCGCCTACCCCTACGCCATGTACTGCCACGGCCGCAACCTCCAGCACGTGCCCTTCGTGCCCTCCCGTGTCAAGTACGTGTACCTGCAGAACAACCGCATCACGGGCATCACCGACGGCGTCTTCGACAACGCCACCGACCTCGTCTGGATCGTCCTCCACATGAACCAGCTCCGCTCGGACAAGCTCAGCGAGAAGACCTTCGCCAAACTGACCAAGCTGGAGCGTCTGTTCCTCCACCACAACCATCTGGAGCGTCTCCCCGAGGGCCTCCCTCGTTCGCTCAGGGACCTGCGCGCCAGCCACAACGCCATCTCGTCCGTGTCGGCCGCGGCGCTACGGGGCTTAGCGCGCCTGAGCGAGCTGCGTCTGCAGGGCAACGCCATCGAGGACCTGGGCGCCGCCCTGGAGCCCTTGCGGTCGCTCGCCATCCTGGACCTGCGCGGCAACCGTCTGACGAAGGTGCCCGAGAACCTGCCTCCACGCCTAGGCCAGCTATACCTAGAGCACAACCTCATCTCCACGCTGCCCGCCGGCTTCCTGCAGGAACGGCCCGAACTGCGTTTCGTGCGCCTGGCACACAACCGCCTCACGGACGGCGGCATCCCGCCAGATACCTTCAACGTCTCCACGCTGCTGGAGCTGGACCTGTCACACAACAAGCTGGAGAAGATCCCCGCCGTGAGCACGAGCCTGCAGAACCTCTACCTCCAGGCCAACCGCATCAAAGGTACCACCTCCCGCCTTTCTGCGCTGGTGCAGCCCAGGTTGTTCTTCCAGCAAACTCCAGAAACACGCCACGCTCATGCATTTACATTTTACATTTACGGCATTTAGCAGACGCTCTTATCCAGAGCGACTTACAAAAGTACTATGTGTTCAGTCAGAATATGCATCTCTATCTAGTATAAACAGGTTTAAGTCCAAACTACTTGAGGTCAAGCACTGCCATAAACCGTTGCTAGTGCTGATGCCTAGAAAGAAGACAACATAATATAAGATTAGACACAGTGCAATACCTAGCAAGCCATCATTCCATGCCATCATTCGGGCGTGAGTTGTTCCCTAAGGCATTCACACAAACGGACAAAACTAGACGTGGCAGAGAGCCAAGACCCAAGGCTCGTTTATTTCAAGGATACTCTGGCAAATTAGTTTTAGTCATGAATTCTCTTAGTCATGAAGTAACCGTTTCCTTCGAAACATAAAAACCTGATGCTTTCACCTTCACTTTAATTTGCTGGCCAGACATTTGCATTTGTACGTTGAAGCAGTAAAACTTTCACTTAATCTCGTTTTAATGTGCAGTGGCCTCAGAGGACACGTACAGTGGGAACTGCATTGCATCACATTGCAGACTCGAGAGTCTAAAGGCATTTTAGCCCAAATGCTGCATTTCTTATGACGTTAAGTATCTACTGAGTAATATAGGTCAGTGTTCAGTAGGAACGAAGACGAGTTACAAAAATACTCTGCTTTTCAATTTTGTGCGAATGGCTATGGCATCATATTAGCTACGCAAGGCAAACAGTAACAACAAAAGATTACTTCAGATTTGACCTCTCTTGGCAGTTTGATCATGTTTACTTGCATGACAGCGCTTTACATTTACCAAATTATGGTTTTAAGAAACATGTAACAGAACAAGAAACAGGTGGTCAAAAACAAACTGTGTATAATTTACATTCATCTTTTATTTAAGGTTGTGATTGACAAAGAAACTGGTGGTTACAGATTAGCAATTTTCCCATTCTGGTCTTCTGTACCTTCTACTTCCTGGCATCAGTAAAAATCACTGCCGTCCAGGTTTCCAGATTTGTGTGTAAATAGACTGAACTTTAATACCTGCCACCCAAAAAACACATTTTATGGTAAGAGGTTTTCAGATATCCAGTACAGCTAGGCTTTGTGTTCAGCCAGTGCAAAACCATGAACACTTTCACAAGATCCCAACCGCTTCATGTCAGTGCTTCCACACACATACACCATTGCTACGTCGAGTCCATTTTGGTCCTCGCGTCTTACACACAATGACGTGTTGTTGCTGCGCCCCCTCCACAGAGTTTTCGGTCAGCAGTTTCTGTCGGGTGGTGGACGTGGCCAACTACTCCAACCTGCGGGTGCTGCGACTGGACGCCAACAAGATCAGCCCCCATGACGTGTCTCCAGACGCTCTGCTGTGTCTGCGCAAAGCCACCAGCATCTACCTGTAGACCAGCGACAGGAGAGCTGGGCCAAACTCCAGCCCGCTGACCTGCTCACGGCGACCGGAGCGCACAAATCCAAGCCAACCTCTCGCTTTGCCAAGGACAGATACTCCAAGTTATGACCGTCGAGATTAATATCGTGTCATCGATGTGGCGTCTTGGTTCTCATACAATGGACCTCCGCATCAAATATAATTTTTAATCTACGCACTGTGAAATACAGAACATTATGGAGACAATACTACCTGCATGCAAATCACTGGAGTAAAGTTTATTACATAGGTAATCTTATAGAGTTATATCTATGGATACATAGAATTAGTAATACAATTGTATGCTCACTATAACAACGGTTAGTCTATAGAGTCTACGCTATTATAATGTTTATACATGTGCATAGAGTTCTGAACATTCAGCATGAGCACCTGGACAGAATAAAAAGTACTTGAAAGAAAACAAGAAAAAAAAATGTTTCATTCACCTTTACAGGGCAGTAACGCTCTCGTGACACACGTGACCAATTACTTCGTTCAGATCCGCAGGTTATGTAAATTAAACCCCAAATTTAGCCCAATGTGAGCCATACACTATTAGAAAAAATTGGAAAAGCTTTATAGTGAAGTGTATAAACATGGCATTATCTTTTGTCTTATGAACTTTATTATGGTTATGGCCGACCATGTACAATAAATGAATTCAGTGACGGCCTACATTTAAAAGGCAATTTGGTCCAACTTGGGCTGAATTTTTAATTGTTGGCATCATGGAAAACTAATGAATTGCCAATTCTCAACGGATTTAGCTAAGAAAGGATAGACAGCTAACCCACACACTACCATGAACCAACGCTGAAAAATATTAATACATACATGTATGGAGGTCAAATTGACTCATCAACTGCCCAAGCAACACCCTGATGTATTAGAGACTCGCACTCTCTTCCAAACACACAATGCATGCACACATATGTGTATCTGTGCTCATCATCTGGTCTTACTTTGGCAATAATCAATCAGAAGCACAATCCCCATGTAGTTTCTCAGAGCGCCCCCCCACACACACACACACGTGTGGAAGAAATCCAAGCCACATTAAGACCATGGGGAAGAGTCGGTGTAATCAACGAGGCTGCAACATGGGTGGAGTTAAGCCAAAATATTTTTTTAATGCACAACAGGTGGGGTTTTTTTTTTTTTTTTTTGCCTTTTCTTTAATTTTTTTCCTTTTTATAATTTTTATAAACAAAAGCAGAACATAACATTGTAAACATCAAGCTCTTCAATAAAGTCAAAGTGCTCACCCCCTCCTCCACCTCCCCATTTTCATCCCCACCCATTTTTCTCCCCTTTGGCAAACCCCACGGAACTCCTGCCTGCAGTGAACAAATAAAGGAAGAAAAAAAGAGGGGGGGGGTAAAGGTCACACTGATTGGTGGAAGCAAACTAGGTATAAGAGTATCTGTGGACTACAGAGAATCTGAATAACACAAGAAAGCTGGGCCCTGTTAACAGATTTGCTGATTCTGCTAGTAACAGTTCACACTTGTACATCTTACAAAAACTACACCAAGAAAACCTTTCCACATCACCCTTTTAACTCTATATCTTTGAAACGGTTACTTGAACCTGGATAAAAGACATGAAAAGCTTCTAGAGTAATAACCGAGCAGGAACTAAGCACAGGATTCCAGCCCTGTTCACCCAGAGGTCAAGGGTCGCCTCTGACCGTGCCGGAACTAAAGCCGGAGGGAGGAGCCAACACTTGGGCCAGCGTCTCCACGGCTACTGAAGCAGCGCGCGCGGAGGGGCACCTCTGCATATCAGCCAGGCGAGTTACACAGCCTGACGCGTTCCAAGACGCTCGTGTGCCTCTTTACCTGTCTGAAGGGGCCACTTCACTTCTTAGGCGACATCTCCTTGGCTTGGTGTGCCTGCAGAACAGCCACCGCTTCCTCAACCTAAAGCCACGTAGACAGGGGGGGGGGTCAGCAGCGTGCGGTCGGCCCTTGGTGGTGTGGGGGGGCGGCGTGTGCGGGTCTACCTTAGCGTGCAGCGACTCGGGGGACTCCAGCATGTGCAGCAGTTCGGAGTTGTCGATCTCCAGCAGCATGCCGGTGATCTTGCCGGCGAGATTAGGATGAAGGGCCTGGATCAGCGGATAGAGGCGCTCGCCTGTAGATGGAAAGCGCGCACACACACACACACACACACACGTGAAGGCAGGCCCCATCCTGGCAGGCATTTACAGCCACGTGTACATGCGTCTCACCCAGCAGTTGTTTCTGCTCCATAAGAGGCGCGGCGGCCAGCATAGACGGCGTGAGGGGCTCCTGACCTTTAACGTGAACGGCAGCCTCCAGAACTGGAGGGGGCGCCATCTACAAACACAAGCCCTCTTTGGAACATTAAGACCGAAAGATCAAGTCTCCCATACAGTGAAGTCCGAGTGCCACACGCGGAGCATCACCTGCATCACCCCAAACGCACTGATCACACCCACATGCACCACATACGTAGGCGTGCCTGTGTAGTGTGCGCATTACCTGTTGTGCAACGGAGGCCGGTACGCTGACCACCTGCTGCACATTTCGGACGCCGGTGGAGTATTTGTACTGATTGGCTCCTCTCATCATAGCCCCTCCCACTGTTCGCCCACCTGCTGTTTGGGTCCCGATGTGAGCTGGACAGAGAGAGACGCTTTACCAGAAATATTCCAATGTCACCATTTTGTTTTTACTGCATTTTACCCAGAAGCCAATGGCTCCCCTCGACCACTCAGGACGAGACACCGGTGCAGAGCACATCAGACGACAGCGTCTCGACAGATCAGACATTTAATAGGTTCTTCGTTAGCTTCCGTCTCAGACCATGCCTCTCAAATCACTATTTACCTCCAAGCAGGAAGTACAGAGAAGGGCAAGAGAGCTTCTAACAGAAATGGCGCGCGCACGCACACACACACACACACACACACAGGGCATGTGCAGGGCAGCTCAGATTCCAAAATTGGCAACATTAAACAGGCCTGCTCAGGATACAGGCGGCACGGGAAAGTCTTGCGTCTAGGACTCGTTTCTCATACGTCTGGGGACCCAGCTGGGATCCTGCAGACGAGAGAGGCGGAAGGACGGGGGCAGCGAGGGAGGGATGGAGGACAGCGAGAGGAAGGGGGCGGGCCGAGAGGAAGGGGGCGGGCCACAAACGGATATTCCCCCCTCGAGGAAACGAAGACAAGCAGCTATTTCGAGAAGAGCAACCTGCGACTCGGTGGGAGGAGAGCTACATTTTTAGCTATGCGGGCCAGCACACAGCATGCCGTTGTCATGGCGCCCTCAGTACCCGTACCCGCCCCACAAAGGGTGAGCTTGTTCCCGTAGCCGTGCTGCTCCGGCGATTACGTGCGGCTTCGTCAGGAACGTGCTGTCGCACATTGGTGATGACGTAGGACTAAGCGCAACCTCACCCCAGTGCTTACTGGGAGAGAACGCCAGCCCGCCCATTTCAGGAGGACCAGAGACCAGTTCTCCAGACAGTTCCCGAGCTCAAAAGACGCCCTTCACGCTTGACCAGAATATACCGGACTCTCAGAGCCAGCGGTTTGGAACCACCATTCCGCCCAGTTCAACGATGGACACAGCTGCCTGGCTGGCCCGGCACATAATTGGGTCGCCTCCTCATCTTTCTCAAGACTGTGAACAGAAATGCAGGTTCAGGCACCGAGCCCAGCTCAGGTAATTAAAAGCCTGAACTACCAGGAGAAGTGGAGGCGCAGCCCTTAGGCAGCAAGAAGCCACATCACTGGCACTCCGCCAACGATGAGCAGAGAACCAGAGCGGCCAGCTCCAACGAACACGTCTGATCTGCCAAGACGCCGCCAGTGGCTCATTTACAACCGGGGGGGGGCGGCACGGCGTCTGAAACGCGTCAAGAAGATAGCCGCTCTCCTTACCCATCCTCTGGGTGGTGACGACGCCTGGAGCCTGGGTGGAGGCCTGCCGCATGGTGCTGATGGGGGTGGAGGCCCTGCGCGGCATGGCCGACCTCACTACGTGAGCGGAGTACGGAGCTGACGTAGCCAAGCACAAAACAAGCGTTAGGGCAGCTGGGCGTTTATATTATATATATATATACACATGACCATCACTGGGGTTACAGGCTCTGGAGAGCTCCTGTTTACATGTAACCAGGGTAACCAGGTTTAGCACCTATTCTGCTTCAAAGAAACTCAAAAACATGCAGGTTGGGTAGTTAGAAGGAACCCAGAATGCAACAGCAACTTCGAGTCACCGTAACCAGGTTTCTGGTTCGCTGTCTGGATTCTGCATGTGTGCCAAGTGACGCAAACGAAGGCTTCTCCCTTCAGGAGCCACGGGGGGACACGGTGTTAAGGCACTTAGCCGTGGTATTCAAATAGCTAGCGGCTCTCCTACCAGACAGCTAGCTGGCTGAACAGCGGGGGGGACGCACAGCTGTTACGAGCCCCACATTCTGAAACGAGAACATCTACTGTGCGTCTCCCCCGTGTAGCTCCACGTCGGCACCGCACCACTACCCTGCCTGATGAGAAGAGCGTCGGGTGTCAACGGCGAGAGCGTCCTCCTACCCTGGGGCCTGGGAGCTTGAACGGCGAAGCGCGGCGGAGGTCGCAGGTTGGGCACGGCGTTGTAGAAGGCGCGTCCCTGAGGCTGGTGGCACAAAACGACAGGGGCGCAACGTGACCAACGGCGGGCGGGCGCTGCGGGCGCCAGGACCGGAGCGGCGCGGCCGCTCACCTGTGGCACGGAGGGCACGTAGTAGCCGGCGTTGGGCGGGTAGGCGGGCACGGGGCTGGGGACGGCACGCACGCTGGCCAGCCTCTGCATGTACTGGCTGGTCAGCATGGCCTTGCGCTCCTCCTTCCGCTGCGCCAGGGCCACGTAGAGCGGCTTGGTGCTGACGATGCGCCCGTTCATCTCCGTCACCGCCTTGGTGGCCTCCTCGGGGGAGGAGAAGCAGACGAAGCCGAAGCCCTTGCTGTGGCCTCCGTCCGTCATCACCTGCGCAAAACACGCCGGGACGTTCAGAAGCGCTTCGAGGCGACGGCTTCGTTTCAATTTTGGGTTTTTTTTTTTTGGACCAATCGGAGAGGCTTATTTCCGAGATCGTTGACCATGACTTGGGTTACCTTAGCGCTGGTGATGGTTCCGTATGGAGCAAACTCTTTCCTTAGCTTGTCATCGTCGATGCCATCGTCTAGATTCTTCACATACAGGTTCACGCCCTGCACTCAAACGCACGATGACACACGCACATACAAAAAAAACACCTCAAATTTAGACCTGATCTTAACTTGCACGCGAACACACACACACACACACACACGCTGCTTGTTTACCTGGTAGCGGTTCAGGCGCTCCTGCTTGATCTGCTCAAACTTGCGCTTGAGTTCCGACTGGCGCTCCACCCTCTTCTGCGCCCTGCCCACGTACAGGACCCTGCCGTTCAGCTCCTTCCCATTCATCCCCACGACCGCCTGCAACCCAGACACGGGTAGCTAAGAGACTACACGTCCCAGGGTGCTCGGCCGCTGGAGCACCAGACCCCCGGCCCCATCACCTTCTGCGCGTCCTCGTGGTTTTCGAAGTTCACGAAGCCAAAGCCACGGGAGTGCCCCTTGTCGTCCGTCATCACGCGCACGCTCAGCGTCTTCCCTGTCGATCACGAGTCGAGGAGTGAAAGCAACACAGCAGAATATGACACCCCCCCCCCCCCAGCGCTGGCCTGCGTTGGGTAAAACAGCTGCAGGCGTCATTTCCGTCGCATCACCCCACCTCCTTTTAAATGGGGGCGGAGCCACCTTACCGTATTCGGAGAAGATACCCCGAAGTTTCTCGTTGTCCAGGTCCTCCCCAAAGTTCTTGATGTAGACGTTGGTGAACTCCATCGCCTTGGCGCCGAACTCTGCCTCTCGCTCTTTCCGAGATTTAAAGTGTCCGACAAAGCTGCTCATGTGGAGGAGGAGGAGGAAACGAAAACGTTATGTCTAACCGCATAACCAACGTTCACTTGCAGCCCACATAACTTAAAATAAACACCAAGCTACGGGAAGTCGCCCAGGCCATCTACGCTACGAGGTGCGGCGTAAGAAGCGAGGGGCCTCTTCCTCCTGCCAATCCAGCCCCTGCTGCGCAAGAGTGCGCGAACCCCCTCACCGATCGAGAGTGACATTCAGCTCCAGCAGCAACCGACCCTCGAGTGCACTGACCTAATTGTGGACAGCTGAAATTTTGGCCCCAGGGGACACAATGGGCCTTCACTGCTTTCCACCTCTTTACCTGCCTCCTTTCTGAGCAAAGAAAGGTGAAGAGACACCCGTGAGGGATAGAGATCATTACCGGTTTTATGCAAGAGACATACAAACAAGGCCGTGGCGTGCATGGCTGCATGGGTTTACAGAGCGGGTAAGGAAAGTGGCCTTGGCCTGGGGAAAACACCAGCGTGTAAGGCGGCTGTGCGGTGGCAGGCGGTGCGGAGGGTTTCACACGCACACTTTACGATCGTTCAGGAGCATGCCGTTCATGGTCTCGATGGCTCGGTTAGCTGCCTCCTGCGTCTCAAAGTGCACGAAGCCATAGCCTTTCGAGCCATTCTCATCACATACCACCTGTGAACGAAAACCTGGTTTTACTGCCACAGCTCACCGGGACTCTGATGTGCCTGCACCAATTTTCACCAAAGTAACCGGATCGCGTGCATGCCTCGATTCGACAAAAAGTGATCCGTTTAAAGGATCGTTTGTGTACTGCAGAGGGCAACTACGTACCTTACATGACAGAATGTTTCCAAAGGCGGAGAACGTATCGTAGAGTGCTTTGTTGTCAATGGACTCATCCATGTTCTTGATAAAGATGTTCCCTACTCCAGACTTTCTCAGACAGGGGTCTCGCTGCGACCACATGATCCTGATTGGACGACCCTTTATGACCTCGTAGTTCATCGTGTCCAGCGCACATTCCGCTGGGGCGCACAAGCAGCAAATTTGAATATCACGAAACAGAACCTCATACCAGGATACCTCATGCCGAATAAGCGCAGGAAACAGTTCCATGTAGTTATCATACATGCCAAACTAACACCACTACATTACCAGACATTGTTCTCAACAGAACACAAAGCTTTAAAAGCTCAGTAAGAAGCAGCAAGTCATGTAGGAGATGTCGGTCCTCACCGTCGGCAGGCTGCTGGAAGTTAATGTAAGCGTATCCAAGTGACCTGCGGGTGATGATGTCTCGGCACACGCGGATGGACATAATCGGTCCGGCAGGTGAGAACTTCTGGTAGAGCATGGCCTCGGTGACGTCAGGATGCAGATCGCCCACGTAGAGTGACGCCAGTGGGTACGCTGGCCCGCTGCTGTTCATCCCTCAAGCTCTGCAGTTGTCATATTAATACAAACACCTAAAGGCGAGCTACATACTCCTTTAGCATCTGGAACAGTCCTGAACCCTGACCAAAAATGATAAAACCTATGATTTTTTTTTTTTACTGTAAGCGTGTACATATAAATGAATGAGGCATGTATGCAAAGTTTGGTGCTTTCTACACATACTATTCAAACACTGACATTTGACCTTGCCGACGAGTCTGCGAAAGTCTTAAACCCGGCCACCAAAGTATGCTAGCAAACTAGCGTTGAAGGCTATTACACCAAGTTCAAAACTGCCACAAAAACGCTAGACACTGCTTATCATGATCCAGACAAAATTGGGGGCGATCTACTAGCGATGGTTAACAACGTAAAACCTGCCACAACGTGGAAAGCTAGGCAAAAGAACCTAGGTAATCTAGCTAGTGTTAGGCTAACGGTTTGGAACTTTAACAACCGAATAACGGCGCCGATGTTAGCTCGAAAGGTTAGTTGGTGAATTTAGGACAATTAAGTACCTAGCTAACAAGGTAAAAGAAAAGAGTGACGAACACAAATTGAAATCCAGCATCGTTATTAAAATAAAAAATTACAAAACGATTTAGCTTAGTTAGTTGGTATAACATTCAAGTTAATTAAATGCGGCACCCACACCAATTTCCGGACTTTGATTAATCTTCTGTGGTACGTAACCTTTGGCAAGGCTTGGGTAATATCTCACTAACATGCATGTTATTAATTTTACTTACCTTTTCACCTAAAACAAATATAGATTGTATGGAAGGCCTCTTCGCTTCCGTTAATAATAGGCAGCAATTATTGGTCAACGTTTCAGTTTGATTGTTTAGAAACACCTGCCATGTAAATCCGCGCCTGATACGGCCAATTAAAACGGCATGTCGTTTGTAAACTTCCTCGAAATTGAAAATAATGGTCCGCGAGAGTAAATAGTCCCGTGGAAGACGTCTACTAGAAACACGAGTGACATCCCTTTCTTTCATCGGATGAAATAAGAGAAACGATGTTATGGCACTTATTTTACGTAATACTACAAAAATTACATATAAGTGAATCCACTATATAATACCACGTAGCTATTCAAAGGGTGGAGGTATTAATTATAAGCAGTTTCATCATCGGTCCACTAGAGGGGAAACGGCATCTTGAGCCTCGACGTGTTTTATGAACACGCAGAAAATATGTAAAAGAACGAGATATGATTCACGATTGAAAGTAACTGTTACACGAGACAAGTACTTGTATTACTGTATCCTTTCTGTATATATCTAAAGCTTTCTAAAAGTTTTTAAAACTTTTTTTAAAGTTTAACTAGAGGAAATATGGCCTCAAGATATCCTACATCGCATTGTCTTTTTTAAACAGTCAGCAGAGAACCACTATTGGCTAGATTTATTCCCAGTTTAATTGTATTTTTTTATCACAAAAGGCAACACTTCTGATCCTTACTATCTAAAGCTTCATAGCCTGCACATTCTAGACTGTTTTAGTAACTTCTGGTCAGAATACTAACCAAAGCCTAAAATAACGACGGATCTCATGTCCATGTTATTTGTGGACTTGCGTTAATTATTGCAGTGTGTGTAGAATGCAAGATCTTAAATAAATACACATTTTCCATTGAAATTTAGTTTTCAGACATTTACTTTATGAAATGGCCACTTGACCATGTGTCTGAACAGGGCTTTCAGTCTACCCCTAGCACTCACGCTAGGAATCCCGGCTGAGAGGCACAGCGTCAGAGGTCCAAAAAAAGATACAAAACTCAAGAATTACAGTGTTTGGTGAAAATAAACTGCCAGTTTAATAACCATACAATAAAACCTGCAAATACCATGATGAATTACACTAAAAAATGTCCGTAACAAAAAAAGAAAAAAAAAAAAAGAAAGAAAAAAAAAGCACAACCAGCTAAGTTGGAAAAAAATGGGAATCATTAGGAAGGACTATTTAGAGTTCATAACCCCCGACTCCAAAACACACGCGAACGCACGCACGCACACTCTCAAACAGATACGCACTCAAATCTCAGCACTCGCACACATGCACTCGCTCATACACACACTCCTTCACTCACCCAATGTACGCAACAAATATGGATCTGCTATTCAGTACTACCATGTTAAAGTCAAAGAAAAATGAACTGGACCTGCTGACATCGGCAAATTCACCCTGCGAGCCCCCCAGCCCCCCCACCGCTGGTGCCTGTTTGAGGGGCTTCGGTGTGTCTTGCTTCGGGTGAGTTTCATTTACGGGGGGGGGGTACAGGAGCTTAAGTGGAAATATGGGGTGAAAAATGTAGAGTGGGGTGGGGGGAGGAGGGGAGGGTTGGTGGAAGCCATTTGTGTGTGTTTCTGTGTGTTTTGTTTGTTTCATTAAGATGAGTGTGTGTGTGTGTGTGTGTGTGTGTGTTTGGAGGTCGGTGCAGGTCCTCTAGTTCTCCCCCTCGCCTGCCTCCGCATCGTCAGTCTGGGTTTCTGACGTCCACAGCTACAAAGGCAACAAGACACAAACCACTGAAACGCTGCACAGCACTGACCAAACGGCCAATGAAACACTGGAGCGACGGCGTGAGTGTGTGGTGTGTGCGCGGGCGAGGTGGCTTACGGTGAGATTGTCCCTTAGTAGCTGCATGATCAACGTGCTGTCCTTGTAGGAGTCCTCGTTTAGGGTGTCGAGCTCAGCGATGGCTTCATCAAAGGCCTGGAAACAAATTCAGTTCCTTAGCATGTTCATTTTGGCCCACGAATAAAGCCAAATTGCTACGTTTTGGCTAACGACATGTATGATGTTTATGCTCGATTTGGCCCAAGTGGACTAGCATTAAGGTCACTGGTGACATGTGCGCTTACTGTCTTGGCAAGGCTGCAGGCCTTGTCAGGGGAGTTGAGTATCTCGTAGAAGAAGACAGAGAAGTTAAGAGCCAGACCAAGCCGGATGGGGTGTGTGGGCTGCATGTCTTTCTTGCTGATGTCAAACGCATCTTGGTAGGCCTTCTGAGAGCTTTGGACTGTGGCTGAATGGAGAGACGACGACACATGCTCAATCATACTTACTTTATCCCAAGAGAATTTGTCCTCGTGGTCTGGTGGTCAGGGAACCAGTCTTATGACCGGAGGGTTGTGGGTTCGATTCCCAGGCCATGACTGAGGTGCCCTTGAGAAAGGCACCTAACCCCAACTGCTCCCCACCACTCTGGGCACGTGTGCACTACAGCCCCCTAGTGATCACTAGTGTGTGTGTGTGTGTTATCACTGCACAGATGGGTAAATGCGGAAGACACATTTCAATTGGGGTGAAAATTGACAAATATGGCACATTTATTTACACAATTCTTATAGACGTGCTGAGAACTCCATGAACTTACAGTCCTTATCTGCAGACGCCACTTCAGACAGGTATCTAAAGTAATCGCCTTTCATTTTCAGGTAGAAGACCTTGCTCTCAGCTTGAGAGGCATTGGGAATGAGAAACTTATCCAGGAGTGCCTGAAGGAACAAGGAGCGAAAACATGAAGAACCCATGAAGCTGAACTACATTTTAAATCATTTCTTTGCTTAGAAATTAAACATGCTCAGTGGCTCTAAGATGAAATATAGAAAACAGCAAGGGAATTTTGAGGAACGTGGCAAAGAAATGGGGAAAAAAGTTTAAAAACCCCACAAAATGACTGCAATTAATGGCCAGCAAACGAGCGAGGTTGCAGGGGTCTGGTGGCATTACCAGGACATCTTTGCAGATATCCTGCAGCTCTTTCTCAATCTTCTCACGGTACTCGAGGGCCATCTGCTGTTTCCTCTCGTTGCCCTCGGTCTTCTGCTCGATGCTGGAGATGACGCGCCAGGAGGAGCGGCGTGCGCCAACCACGTTCTTGTAGGCCACGGAGAGCAGGTTGCGCTCCTCGTTGGACAGCTCCACGCCCATCTCGGTCACCTCCTTCATGGCGGCGGCCATGTCGTCGTAACGCTCTGCCTGCTCAGCCAGCTTGGCTTTCTGCACCAAGTCGTTCTTGTCCATTTTCAGACTGGGAAAGACAAATGGGGACAGAATCTGAGTCAATACAAGGCAGGAAGTGGTGGTGGTTAGGGGGGGGGGGTGATGGGACAAAGCATTTCAGTTTCTGACTGAACTGTACTTAGCCACATTTGATGGTTTTCAGAATAACAAAAAAATGTATCAAGATATACCTTCGTGAATATGTTGATACCTCTGTTGAGGTTATTCTAATGGTAAAAATAGCGGAAAAGTCAATTTCAGCCTCTCGGGTTTCACTGCCTGCTGCATTTGATGGCGCTCTTAGCCAAGCACTCGGTGTAAATCTGTCACATCTTTAGATGTACCATTTAAGGGGAACATAAACAAAATAAATGGAAAAACATCTCCCCCTTTTCACACATGAAACCTGTGCACTTTCTGAGGTGGAGAATGAAGATTTCAGAACATTGTAGAATAAGTACATCGTGAAGCCCGACTCCATAAGATAAATCGGGTTCTTTTGAAGTTACAGAAGTAGAAAATTTGTTTGCATCATCCAGATAATTATTTTGTGTACGATGTTAACGAGTACAAGGAACCGTCGCAGAGAGAATTTAGAATACTCTCGTTCAGCTTTTTTGCCGCGATTCTGCAGCTTCTTAAAGCCACAAGATGTCACAAATATTAAAATGTACTAATTAGGGCATGACCCATTTAAACACCACTGCATGTCCGATCACTTGGGAAATGCTGTGCTGCATTGCCATGGTTATTTTGCTCATATCAGCGAGCTAGCGAAACATGGACATAAGGGACCACCCTGCGCTTCACAGGACGTAACCAGCTAGCGAGTGACATGGCTAGTTAGCGATCCGCGCTAATCTTTCAGAAAAGTCTCTCCCAACAACTCGACATTTCTGCAGTTTCGCAGATAACCCTCTGGATTTCAGACCGTTCTGTTCAATTGGATCACGGCGATCACTTAAAAAGCGTCGGTGTTTCAATCGCCTGCTGTGGGCTGTGACGTTAGCCAAGCAGCTACCTAATCACTTTAGCAAGCTAGCTAATTAGCAATACGTATAAAAAAAAATACGCGTACCAACAAAAACGGGGTCACGGCGTTTTTGTAGTTTTATAAAACTACCCAGCCGAGTGTAACATCACATCGCATTTCGTTTCTAGAAAAAAAGGCTTAGGGTCACGACAACAACAAAAAAATGTTTCCACTGCGGCGCCGTTTTTCGCTTAGAGGGAGTCAGAGAGGCCTTGAGGAGGTGGGGAGTAACCAGCCCAGCCAGCTCCTTGTTCTGGTAACTGGCTAGCCGTCTGCTAGCCGCTCGGCTCGAGTGCTGCTCGCTAACGCTAACGTCCGCGACTGTAACCTTCGTTCCGCGCTACCGATGTCAAAAAAAAACAACTGCGTGTGGCACACGGCGAGTCTTGTTGTAACAGGTGCACGGAAACTTACGTTTAGATGGCGTTTACTCCTGCTTTTATGTAGGAAAGATACAGTTGGAGTGTCCGTTCTCCTTCTCGCTCTTCAGTTGCTCTGGGCAGTACCACTTCCGCTAAACATGACACATCCGCTTCCTATAAACCGTGCCAACGCAGGCTTATCGAACCGCTAGTTATACATTTATTTGAGAGAAAGCACCGAAATGCCTTTTTCCTTTTACAAAAATTGCTGCTTTTGCATAATACGAGTGGCCAAAAAATGCTCACCAGCAATTTATTGTGAACACGTTGCGCGACATGGGGCTCCACGAGCTGCATCAGCTTCCAGGGACAAATTGTACTGTGTAAAGTTATTTTTGAATTTTAGGTATAATCTCCACAGCGGTGTTGTCATTTGAAGAGCATGTTGAAAACAATAACATTATACTTGCAACAAAAAAGTCTGCACATTAGAATTCGTTGCCAATAGTGTAAAGTATATTAGATACTCAATCAGCACATTACATATTTACACAAAGATGAAATGTGTAGATTGTAGCTGCTTGTCAAGGTACAGTTTGTACTGGAAACAAACGGATATAGAGACAACCTTTTCCCCACCAGTTCCCAATTTGGTCCATTAATACAAATGTTTTAACACCTCTGAATTACTTTGTGGAGGTAGGAAAAATTCCACACAAAAAAAAAACTGGGAAATGAACAAATGACAGACAGACTGAAGGCTTAACTCAGAGTTGATCTGGCCTCAGCAGACTAATTTCAGTGGCCTGTAGGCAATCTTCCTGCTCTTGAGTATAGACCATTTGTACCTCTTCAGGTAGTATACGAGTGGGATGAGGATTGCTGAGCCCATACGCAGCTGCAGATGGAAGAGAGTAAACACAACTGATAAAGGCAAACTAACTCTCCCCAGTTCAACAATTCTCCTACACTGAGATTCATATAAAAAGGTCTTTCTTTTATTTTGACAGACTAGCTCAATGAATACATTTTAAAGAGAACATTTCCTAAAGGGGTTATGTTAACTGTGCATGAACAGGATCCAGAGAGCAGGTGAGAAGCACCTTAAGGCCCATGCATTTTCTCCGGTCGTGTTCCGGCTCAGCAGCCCAGTGTAAGAATGTGCACACGCCCTTAGTGATCTGGTTCACGGTCACAGGTGTACCTGCGACAGGACAAAACCTCAAAATGATTACCGCAGACAAGCAGAAATGTCCCTGTCCTCAGCACAAGGCAAGACAGGAAAGACCAGAGTACACGAATTAGCCGTATCCGATCTCCATTTAAAAAAGGTTGTGTGACTTTTACTTTCTGAACCTGGAATGTCCACCTCTGATCGAGTTGGATATTTACAGTTGTGATGCATATCACAGTTTCAGTAACAATAATGGAGAAGAAACTCATTATTCCACAGCATTCAAAGCATGAATCATGGACAGGTCCTGTTTTGTAGTGAACACGTTAGGGCTTGTCCATAATTCTCCACCCTATGAGACTCACCCTCTCACACCTCCTTGTAGATGGGTGGGGCCATGCTGACAGCCTGGCCAGGGAAGCAGGGGTTGTAACAGAGACCCTCCCTCAGAGCCACACCTGCAGGGGGATCACAGTCTTCTCCACCGTGCCTGAAAGGGCAGACGCACAGACGTATGGTGAGTTAAAACTGAGCTTATTTCAGTGTTATATTCAGGTGTAAATCAAAAAGAACCTTAAACCACAGAAATGAAAAACAGTTTCCAAGCAAAACCAACTTCCAGCACTGTGGAGCAATTTAACTTCGTATAAAAGCTGACCAACACAGAGTGAAATGTGTTACTCTGTAACAAAATGCGTTAAAATGTCTGCAAAGAAACAAAGCCAAGAAATTAATATTTTTCATTGTCTCAAAATAATCTGTGGGCATACGTTAAACGTTTCTTTTTGTTGCTGTCTAAAGCAGTACTCCATACTGTGGCTGCACACACCTATTTGCACACCTGGCAGCCAAGTCAGCTACTGTGACACAAAGCTATAGCGTGCCAGGTCTATACTTAATGCTTTCAAAACAAACAAACAAACACAACAAACTAGAGCATGTCATGGGGAGTGTACATGGCATGGTTCAGGGCAGACAGCAAAACTACCATGACTCCATAGATACAGGGTGGGGTGCATCTCCAGGTCCGAGGCCTTCGCCGCCTGGCGGAATGCCATCACAAGCCCACCTCATCCAGCTGTGAGCACTACAAGAGTGGAGAACGCCATCTTCCTCCCTATGGACAGACTGGAGAAAAACACATTCGCCTAGGACATAGAAGTGGGAGCCAGGACCAACACTGTGCTGTTGTTACTATCGTTTATGGACCCCATCCCTCTTGTTACTACTGCCTGATGATTTCCAGCAGGTGACTTTAAAGCAATCAGTGAATAAACACAGCCACTGCTACGGTGTCTAAGAGGTAAATGCTTGACAACCAGGGCTTAACTAGAGTATGGGACAGTGTTAGCTGTGCAAACTGTATACTGCACTAACCCAGTCAAGTACACCCGACAGCGAGCCATGTATATAAAAGTCTTCACCTTCGAGATATTGCACAACTCCTAGAAGCCAAAGTTCATAGAGCTGCTTTATGAGAAACGCCTACATTAGCCTATATCGTCCCTAATGGCCACTTTTTTTATTAGCTGTAACTTTACTTGGCAAAGATATCTAGTAGCACACTACCTTTTACTGGTCTTAGTTTTAAGTGTTGCTGGAGTCGTTAAAAGGTGTTAAATGTAACTGCTGTGTTGAAAGTGGTCTGACACCACCACAAAAACTATCCCGTGGCAGAAAACAGACCACTTACTTGCATGTTGGATTCTGACAATTAAACACGCCACTCTACACAATTACTGGACTATTCATAAACTGCATCTCGTCAGCTAGCGTGGTCTAGCCTAGTCAATCACGATTTCTTCATGTCCGCTAGTTACCGCTTCATGTTACCAGCTAGTTAAAATCTAGATTCGTCCAGATGGCAAATGCCTAAACTAATCAGTAAACCTTTTGTTTTAGCTAGCAAAAGTTGTAAACGTAACGAAATTAATTAGGATAGCTAAGAGAGCCATCTAAATAATATTACATGCCAACTGCCAACTTGGGTTACATGGATTAACGGAACTACTTAACCGGCTAAATGACGTGTACCGTCCTAAATGGTAACGCCAAGGCGCCAAGAAAAAACACGTTGACAGTTTAGTCGTTCACAAGAACTGTGAACGTTAAAATACCTCACAACTTACTTTGCAAACATGCACCCCCATTCTTTGGTTTTGGGAAGGACTTACAAGAACATACAGCTTCTCGGAGTGCCGCCATGTTTGCAGTCGGACCGGCTTCTCCGTTGCTCACGTAGCACAAAACTCCGGCCAAGACGTCTATAAAGGCCGAGTGCTCAAATTTCAATGTGGCTTTCCTCGTTTATCACAGACACAAAACACAAATACACCGACATTGGGTTTTTTTTAATAATAAAAAAAAATCTCAGCTTAGACAATGACACCAATCTTTCAGCCCAAATACTGTGGAATATTTGCTGCCCCAAATAGTGTACACATCAAAACAACTATGAGGTTGTTTAGGGATGATCAAAAATGAAAATGTGCAATTCGCCCCCTGACAAATGCAGTTTAACGAGCAGTAAAACAGCTAAAAGTCAAAGCACTGCAGGCACTAGCAACAGACCACAAATGTGGATTCTGACACATATGTACCACAGAAGCAAATTCCAATTGAAATAACCTAAAACATAAAACGTAGACATAAGGGAAAAATGAATCTCAGTCAAGTTAACTGTCAAAACAAAAGCCGATTTCATTTCAAAATCAAAAAGCTTTGGGGGCAGCATGTAAACCACTGGCCTGGAAGGACACGGCACCATCACCAGCTGATACCATCTCTGCACGCAGCTCAGATCAGAAAAAAAACATCTACTTGTGTGAAAACACAACAGATATGAATATGAAATACCCTGGTCACCTGCCCTTTTTGATAAATGACCCCTCGGGGCAACCAAGAGCAACAAAGTGTGACCATTATGTGTAAGGGTCATTAAGTGGGCTTAACCTGCTTAGCCAGCCTCTCTGCCTACACTGTACATTAGTTGTTGTTTTTCCTTCACTTTTTTTAATATATTCCCACAAACAAGCCACTCAGCATGTTCACCACAGCTCACGCTGTAAGTCCAATACTGTGAGAGGCCCCTCCCTCTACCCCGCAGTGGTGCCTTGTTGGCCACAAGGGGGCAGTATAAGGTATGCTTGGAAATGGAAGGGGATGAAAGGCGGGGCACAGAGAGGAGGGGCTGCCTCATTAGTTGGCTTTGGCACGGAGCTGGGCTCGCTTGCCCGTGACGGCCTGGAAGCCGGTCTTGATGCTGGCCACAGAGCAGCGCGAGTGACACGTCTCGCACTGCAGGAAGTAGAGGCGTGTGTCCTTCTGTAGGATGGTGTCCGGTGAGCGGCAAGTGTGACAGGTCACGTATTCCTCTGAGGGGGGGAGGGGGGAAACAAAATTTTAAAAAACAGCATAAAAATATACTATGCACAAATAAGAGGGTAAAAATCAAAGACTTGGCAGAAAAAATCATTATTAAAATATTTTTCTGCCAAGTCTTATTATGAAATAATTAAGTCAAATGCTACTGCAGATCTGAAGTGTCAGACCACAGATAGGTTGGTTATGCCTATCTGATTCATCTGTGGAATGAATCAGCCATCTGTTCTTTAACAGGTCAAGTGTTGTTGAGGGGACTCATGACATGGAATGCTACCAAAAAAGGAGCACAGCGATGTAATTTATTGCAAGATCATAAGGACCTGAACATACAGCACACACAACTATGTTCAAGGGTCAATCCTATTTAAAAGACTTACTGATGTATCTCCTCAAGACGTTCTCAATTTGTTTTTGCTGGAATCGCCCTTTGATCACAAGCTGGTTATTTCCATCTATGGAACCACTACAAATGGGAAAACACCACCAAAATGAATACGAAGGATCACAGGGGGGGGGTAGACAGTGTAATATAAAGTAGTAATATAAAGTAGTTTTAGTTTTTACCTTGTTCCCAACTCGGCCAATAAGAAAGCCAGAAGATGCTTCGGCTGACGATGCAACCTGCAGGACACAGAATGACAGCACAACGTCACAGTTACGTTTCCACGGCGAGATCAGTCACACGTGGGAAACCAGCGCCGAATATGAGAGGCGTGCACTCACAGCTTGCAGATGTCCGTGAAGTTGACGAAGGACGTTTTCTTGGTTCCCACCCGGACCACCTGAGGTGGCTTCATGACAAACTTCCTCTTCTCCCCCGCCACCATGTCAGGGTTCTTCTCCCTCATGATGTTAAAGACTCGACTCAGCAGCTGTGGAGATGGGAGTGATACGTCAGTCAGGGCTCGAAACTGAAGTGAAACTACCCAACAAACCTCCTTTAGTCAGCACCAATAGCCCCGATGTGGAGGCAGTAAGATTAATAGAGCTTACTGAGAAAATATTAAAAGGCCAAAAAAAAAACAAAAAAAAAAACACGAAAAAGCACTGTGACATTTCACATCACAAAGAGATGCAAGCCATACAAGTTACCGTTGCTTCAGTTGCCCAATCAGTGCATTTGTTCATAAACAAACCTCACCTGTGCATCACAAACCTTATGATTCGACAGGCTTTGGGCTATATTACCTCTGTGGCTAAGACTCAAGGGTCCCGTGCTAACAAATTCATTTGACTCTGTAAAGCGTTTATTTGGCAAGTAGTACAATTAATAACAAACGCGTACGACGCACATGCACAACAGCTCGGAAGATGAACCTTGTGCGTGAGCTACGGGTCAGAGGGCGCAGGGGCGTACCTCATCATATGTGTAGTCCCTCTCTGAGCCTGCCCAAGCCGGGCCAGTCTGAGAGCTGAATGTGATGCCGTCCAGGTTTTTGCCCTCATCGTCTTCTAGAGCTGATGGGATTTATACCATGATGAACCATGAAATGGAGAGGTTGGAAAACCCTCTTTGGACGCACAACCAAACTAGCAAAACGTCACGCGAAATTGGCTCACACGTACACATTCATGAAACACAGAGCAGTCCACCTACCATCATCTTTCTCGAGCGCTTCGCCCTCTTCCACAAACTCCACCTTCTTGGCCTTCTTCTTCTTCGCTGGCAACATCAGATCCAGGTCATCATCTTCCACCACTTCATGCTGCTCACCCTCAATCTTCAGCTCCTGGGCACCAATGCAAAACCAAGATGTTACTTCAAGTCTCATTGCATCAGACACAATGGCACAGAAGTCCGATCAAACATAGCGTTTGCTCCCACAACAACATCTGGAAATTTCTAGTATGTTCATAATGAAGGTGATCAGGTTTTTGTTTTTACTTTAAAGCAGTTTTGTTAATACTGTGAAACTCTGATCTACACTGTGATGGTTACCAACCTTCATGCCCTCCTCGAGGTCATTGTCAAACACTTTCTTAGGTTTCTTTTTCTTTTTCTTCTGATTAAAGAAATTTAAATCATCCAGGTCATCCGTTGCCTCTGTGGAAGTGCAAAACAACAATGAGAAGATTCTCTCCATCATCTATTTTCACAAACACAACTCCAACACAACACACAGTTTAATCCGCATGGCTAAGAGGTCAGGGATTTGGACAACTTCCATTAACTTTGTGTTAAAAAAAACAAAACAAAATACACAAACATTAGTCTGTTCAGTAATCAAGTGTTCCAAGAGAAGTCCAAATATCAACAGATACGAGTCAAAAACTAGGTTTTCTGACTTTAGCCCCTCACAGCACTGTATCCATGACAGCACAGAGGGGAGTGAGCGGCGCTGAGACCCGGCGTAAACGCTCCACTCTCTGCACCTTTTCTCCTGCTGTCATCCTCCTCCAGATCCACCTCACGCTCCTCCCCAGCCTCTGGCTCTGCCTCGCGAGGCTCGGCCTGCTGCAACTCCTCCCCGAGCCCATCGCCTTCCTCCTCCAGCATAAAAGGCTTCTTCTTCTTCTTCTTCTTCTTGGTCGTGGAGGGGTCAAATAAAATCTGGAGAGAGAGAGAGTAGAGAAAGTAAAGCAAGTCGAGGACCTGTCCTGACCGGTTTTTGCTGTGAGGATGTCGTCAAAGTTTGAATTAAGTATTGTGACATATTATTTTGCATGTCTTCTCTAGATTCTCAGGTGGAGTTTCTATAACTGGTGAGGGTATATTGAGTATTGAGCTGTATTGTTTCATTGATCGTTTCGTAAATCTTTTCAACTTGTTTTCATATAGTTTAAATTCTATAAAACGGGGGTATACTTTTCTATAAAATTATAAAACTGGTTTTTAATTTTCACTTAATAATTTCTTTTTCATGTTAGCGAACACGTGGTAGAAGGACAGATCAAAAACACTATAAACACCTTGACAGTTACTCTCAGCATTTCAAACCATAAATTTCAGCGAAATAATCCAGCATAGATGGTTCGAGAAACGTGCGAACTGGCTACCGCTAGGTAACAAATGCAACCCCCTGCGTATTAGCCGAGAAGGCTGTCGTGCTAGTTAGCTAACAGCTAGTTAGCTGATTATGTCAAAGGCCCAAAGTCATATTATAATATTCATTTGTGCGATCGTAACAAAATATATAAAAATTGCCATCAACTCACCTCGTCTTCTGACATGGTTACTGTATCGAAAACCCTCTATGAGACTGTCTTAGTTCGAGCAAACAGCTGGTTATAAAAAGACCACTACTCTGTGGGTTTCTTGCATCAGCAAACGATTCCTTAGCGCGCAAGCGTACTTCCGACGACTAATGATTACGTCAACGCCGCGAAAATACCACGCGACAGATATCAGTATTGAAGAATGGCTTGTGTTACAGCGTAGGACCAGCAGTCCTGTCCTTTGCTGGCTGGACCTTTTATGTGGTGCAGTGCGAAGCATGGAGATGTTTATGTTCCAGTGAATTTAAACATTCTGTAAGTTTTGTAGATACCACATTTGTGATTCTCATTAGCTGAGAAAATCATTGATTCATAAGAGCTGGCTCAGGATGTAAGCATTTATTCGAACCACATATATGCATGTCAAACCCAATGGACTAAATAATGAACAGCCTTGACAAAATAATAACAAATTGCTGTATTCACATAACTGCAGTATCTACAAGTAGGAGCATAGGGAAATAGCAGACATATCATGCCCCTCACATCTTTTAATTCAGTGAATCTCACCAAATTCCACCTGTCCGAAATTAAACACATTAATCATGTTAGGACATGCCACTCGGGTTGCATAAGCATGCCAATAGTTAAGGCACATAGCAGGAAGCACACATCCTTCTTATATTTAAAGTGCAAAGCCAACAGGTATCAGAGTTTTGGCTATGGGCCTGTTTGAAGCAAGACTTGCCAACAACCTGCTGGAATTCCATAGCACAACCAATACCACCATAACAATTAAATCCAAAAGTTTAATGATCTTTCAAAAAGAAATCTTTTCTAGATAATGTCAAACATACAAATGTACACATCACCCCTTGTGTTATATCCCAGTTTCTATAGAAAAGTTACAGCACATCTGAGTATTCATACAGATCTCGTCACTTGTTTGAACCTTAAAAGTTACCTTATATTACCCTCAAATTCCTCCGTTTAGTAATATAAATAGGAGATAAATGGGACAGATATTTCTAGATTAGTGTGAAATTTATCCAAAGGAAAAACAGCGCTATAGCCAAGTGATTCTGGATGTCTGAAAAGTGTAAAAGTTGAGCTGGCATAACGGAACCCAAATCAAATCAATTCCCTATTGTTAATGGAAATGTTTAAGCATAAAAAAATCAGGTGCAAATCTACAAATGCCTATATATGGCCATAAGGGTATGACTGTAACCCTGACATTTTCCATCTTACACAGACTATGGGGCTAGATTTCACTACTGTGTGTTTACTAATGAAATAGAGGTAGACATTGTAATCTTCTCAAATGAAGCTTCTCAAAAAGCATTTTTAGTGAGTTCCACATTGTTAAACTTGAATTGCAATGCAAAAATAGTAACATTAGGAAAGCAATGTCACATTAATTACAGACAAATATTGTTAGATTATTTCATCTGATTGTTTTTTTCTTGTTTGTTTTGTTCTTATAGCCTGTTTTTCCCTCTCACTGGTAACTCTTGTCTTCTTGGACTTGATTTACTCAGTCAGAGGAGATACGGATTCCTAGACGATTGTTTCACAACATTAACCCTCCGAAGGTGTTCAGGTCCATTCTGACCATCGGTCAAACACATGGGAGTGATAAGACAGTCTGGCATCTTAGGCTGGGTTCACATTACCCAGGCCTTCAGATCTGCCATCTCATCATCATCCTCTTCCTCTTTCTTCTTGACTGGGGATTGGGAAAGGGGAGACATGAAAGCAGGGATTAGCTCACTTTTTCCTTTGTTTCCTTTTCTGAAATGTTTGAAACTTTAAAAACACAACGGAAGAATTCTTGATCAAAGTCAAATCACATGCTGAGCATGTTTACCGATTCAGTTCTATTACTATGTTATTATTAACGTTAATAGCATACGTTCCCTTAACCACGCAATCTTTCTGATGTGTGGCCATATCCCGAGCACCTGTAAAGCCGTGTCATCTTTCTCCTCCTGTAGCACATCTGGTAGCGCAGGTAAAGCAAGGTACTAGTAGCAAAGGTCAGCGGTTTGATTCCCAAAGAGCACATGTACCGTCAAACCAATAGATACAAAACTCACTCTGGATAAGAGTTGGAAAAGAGCCAAGTACTGTAAATGTAAATGTCACCTGGTTTGGCGGGTAACGAGGTCGAAGGCACGCTGGGTAGCGGGGCAGTCTCCGGGCCTCCGACTTCCAGCAGGTTGTTATCCAGTTCCTCCTGTTCCAACTCCTCCAGCTCAGCCATCAACTCATCCTGAAGAAAACAACCATCAAAACACAGTGTAAGGGACACTTAAAGGTGCTGCCAGGAGAACAGATCATCATCAAAAAAAGGAAAAAGCACTGCTGGTTAAATCATTGGGATATTTTTAACTTGTACATCATTTCTTTATTCTATTTAATAATGCACTCTACCCAATTATTTACCCAAATATGTACTTTACCAAAAGATTAGACTATTGTGCTCTAGAAAGAAGATTCACTACGTCAAAAGCCCTCTCATTTGTGATGCTCTGTTGTGCACTCTAGCACAACCCAGGTCTTGCCGTACCTCATCGAACTCCTCTCCGAAGCCAACAGGTTTTGAAATAGCATCTGAAATCTCCTGGGCCAGCTCTTGCTGCTCAGTAATGTCTTGCATGAGGTCGTCTACTTTGTCGATGTCCCTACGAAAACAAAAGAGATTCAGGTGGGGGAAAAGCATTGTTCAGAGCTGTTACTTTTGACTTAATCATATACTTTAGGGATACTCAAAGCTCCATGTTACTTTTAAAAATAGCATCAGTACAGGAGTCTGTGTAAGGTTCAAGGGCATGAATGTTTCTTACATGTTCTGGTGAGCATTTTTCATGGCCTTGGCAGCAAAGCCCATGTTCTTGAGCACCTCGGTGTTGGTGTTGGCATTCTCCAAAGCTTCTCGCTGGAACTCAATGGTCGACAGAGTGCCATCAATCTGAGCTAGCTGCTGCTCATAACGCTTCTTTCTCTTCAGGGCCTGGAGAGCAGCTTGAGAAAGTGGAGAACATACTTCAGAGTCCCTTTACAGATCAGTAATGAAGAAGAACCGCTTACAGTACCAGTTAAACGTTTGGACACATACTGTTTTTTTGTTTGTTTGTTTTTTTTAATCAATTTCTACATCTTACAAAAAGGGTGAAACAATTAATTAACACAAGTGATTATAATAATATGCTGAGGAGCCATTTAGATTTTGTTTTAATCCAATTTTTATTTTTGTATATACTTTTTGTTTTGGTAAGTACGTTACCAACTTTAACAATTTGTATTGTTCTTAGAAGCAAATTTAAGCATAAACAATTAGATAAAAATAATAAAGTATTTAGTCAAAAGTGTTCAGACTGCTACTGTGAACCTATTAGCCCTAATATTGCAATAGGGACTTTCCTTCAGTGTTAGCAACCACTCGGAAATAACAAAGCAGGTCTTTTTTTTTTTAGTTGAATGACGCAACGAAATCGAGTACTACATTACCCGGATGCGTCATGGGAACCAGTCTCTTAATTAAGACCAAAGGGTTTTCAAGAATTAAAAGATATATGCTATGTGTCCCAGTCCATTTAAACTATGACGGGTCAAAGCAGCCACACCAGTCACAGTATTCCAGTCATTAGCTGTACCTCAAATACCCACCGTCCCTTTGTGGTTTCGCAATATACTTCCCTGTTGTTAACCAGCCAGGGTTCCATAGGTCTAGTGACTATGATTATTACACGTGATGGGGGGGGGGGATCTGTCATACACCTGGCAAAACGACAAAACGGAAAACCCTGGCTGACTAAACCGTCTGACTAATAAGACAAACGTACACCTTTACTTTGGCAACAACATTATATCAATGGTCTAACTTAACATGTTTATTAGCCAGTTAGAATAGCTAACCTTGCTACCTAGTAATAGCTACCTGACCGCCACTAAACCACTAAGCAAAACACTGAAAACGTAAGGTAGTTCAGGAGCTTGACACAGAACAGTCAAGTCTAAACGTTAGAAACCTGCTTGGACGGTAAATACATAGGCATACCTCGTTTGTTTTTCGTGCCGTTTTTCTTTGCTGTTAGTAGTTCCGCCTGAATCTTTTGCTCTAAATATTCCTGCTTCTTCGTTAACATCTCCTCTGTCTCACGGAGTTTCTGAATTGCTTCTTGTGGGCTTGCCGATTTGCCCCCTTTCCCCGCACTTCCAAATAATTTCCCAAATACAGACATGTCAGCTATGTAAATCCTTGGTATATTTAGAATACAAGCTAGTTGAATTACAACTTAAATGTTCGTGTCTACCCACTAAAAATCCTGTCACTAATCGAAATGATGCACTGACTTCCGCCTTCAGGCCCTCTGACGTCACATTCTTTACGTTTTCAGGTTCGTCACCAACGTTACGATATACCAAATCTGTGGAGGTGAACTTCACCAGTTCTCAAAATGTAGTGTAGATTAAGTGAAAGCTTATTCTGCTTATTTTTTTTTGCTCTGAATAAATAATAAATGGCAGGACTAAACCTAAATAAGTTTGTTTGGTTTGCCTTTAAGTTTATGTGTACGGATTCTGTAAAGGGCTTTGATTGTCTGAGCTGCTACACACGCACACACACACACACACACACACACACCTACATCAGCTTTATAGTAATGAAACATGTACTATGTACCCTATAATTTCCATTTCTCTCTTTGAACTTATGTTTTAAAATAGGTTTCTTTTTTACGACAAGAGAGCTATCTGGAGTGCATAAGAAATTATGTAAAGTAATTTTTACCCCCACAAAGTGACAAGCAATATTTCTAAAACTGATTATTATTTTTACATTTTTCTGTAAAGTGCAGGGCTGGGCTACAGGTACCACCTTATGCTTCCAATTGTGACACTAAGAAAATGTGAAACTACTGTACTGTAGAGAAGAACCAGTCAAGAAAGACACGGAGAGCAACGGTGTGTGGCATGTTGTCTTTCTGCTGCCTTTCCAGGGCACTTGTTGCCACTTTCATTTGCACCAAAGCAAACAAATCAAGCATATCTAAATCCCTGAAATGTAGTTGCCTTGGTGTTACCTGCAGAAGCATCCAAGCCAAGTACCTGAAAGCAACCTAAAACTGAGTGTATAGCAACATCTCGGACATACTCCTGGAATGGCCCTGCAGTGCACAATTTGCTTTCCCTGTTCCATTTAGCCATTTAAACTCATGAAGAATGTGAACTGAGAACAGTAAGATCTACACTTAAAGGTGCAATGCGGTAAGGATCAGGATCCAGTGGTATAATGACATCTACCAAGTTTGCGAAAGTGCTCCATGGTTCGGCTTTCGTTATTTACCATTTGTCCTGTTCAGAATCAAGAGCGATAGCAGAACTCAACAAGCCTGCTGTTTCACATTCCAAAGTGTGGCAGATGTTTGCAGGAGAGGGGAGGGAGCTCGGAAGGGAGCCTCGCTACGCTGAGGGAGGCGTCAGAGGTGCAGCTGGGGCTCAGAGCGCTGGTTCTGTGGGAGGTGGGCAGAATAGGAAGGCTATGGCACTGACACAACCAGGAAAGCTTTCAATACCACCCGGAACACACTAATATTGGAAGAACTGTGCATATCTGAGGGGAATTTGCCCATAATGGTTTTGTGCCATGCAGGTATTTACATGTATTTTTACATTAAGTCTTACTTTAAGATCGCCCACCTCATTTCCAGAGCCCATCCATCCACATAAGGATATGACTGACCCTGGATCAAAATTTCAACATCTTATCCAAGTGGGAATATTTGTATGAATGTCAGGTGACGGTAAGGATACTCATCAGGTGTCAGGCCTTATGACTGACCTCAGATTAGTATTCTTACAGCACACCAAACCATATAATTACTGTTATTATGATGTGAGTTCAGTCACATCAGGTATACAGTCAAGCTTATTATCATTAGTGCTGACCCACATCCATCCATATAATTATTCTTCTGATGGATGATCCAAGATCAGTAATGTTACAGGACTCCTTGTACATATAATTATGCTCATTGTGAAAGATCACAAATCAGTATTCTTGAAGTACCTCTGTACCATAATCACTCTCATTATGACTGAACATTGACAGTCCGTGATTTACATGCTCCGTCAGCAAAATAATTACACTCTTTAGGATATGAGTGTCTCCCTCTTAGCTAAATAATAATTCAATATGGCTGTTACTACAGACAATACCTGTGTGTACAAAGTGTTCCAAATGAAAATTGGAGCGTTTATTGGAAACGCCGTTTTTTCCCCCCCAAGTGAATTTCTCGTTAGCTTTTTGTCTCCCTCTGGTGTCATGCAATTGTACTGCATTTTAAGGACAGCCTGACTTTTAGTGAGACATCAACATCCTACCTGCACCCCCCCCCCCCCCGCCAAAGCAGTATAATATAAAGTTTGACAGCATTCTAACAAAAATGATAAATTATGTGTATTAAGTTCTTTCTTTTTCTTTCTTTCTTTCTTTCTTTCTTTTTTTTTTTTAACTTTTTTCCAACTTTGATGAATGTAAATGCAATTCTACGGTAGGTATAAGCTCAGCGTCCTAAACCGGTCGACGTCAAATTTGTTTACTTAACGAAACTTAAAAGTTTGTGTTTGCTTTGAAACAAGTAGACCGAAGAAGCTTCGCGAGTTCCTCTTGACGCTTGACGTAGACATTGAACATTTCTTGTCAGTAGTGCCGAGAAAAATAACCTATTGTATTTTCTCAGAAATACACACCAGAGCAGTTAATATCTTAGTGATGTTTTAGAAAAGTAATCAAGTTTTAAACGATTAATGGGAATATTTCCATCGCGGACAAAGTTTTCCTTTTATGGAGTCAGGTGCACAAAAAGAGAGACTTCGAGCGCTCTTTCACGCTTTTGATACCAATAATTCAGGACGAATTGAAAAATGGGAATTCTTAAAAATTTGTTCAGAATTGCATGTCCGGTCAGCGGATGCAGATGCGTTATTCACTAAACTAGATGCGGACAAGGACGGGACGATAAACTTGGCTGAGTTTGTCCACGGATTTGAAAAGGTTTCCAGTTTCTTTAGTGAAGACGAAATGAATGAGGACGTGAACAATGTAGAAACATTTTCCTTGGCTTGGGAGGACTTCAAAACTCGGCTTGGGGACCAGACGAAATTCATCCCACGGTAAGGATGAGCATGAGAATAAAAATGCAACTTTATGAAATGCAACTTAAAAACAAATTATTGCAACAGTTGTGACGCATTTTGAATATTTTTCATGAACAAAAACAATGTCAGTGGTCTCTCAAAACAGAGAATTCTGACAGAGGTATCCTGTGTTAAAAAGAACGCTTATTTTGAATTTGACTTTAGACCTCTTTAGAAGAGTTTTCTTTGACATTTTCCATTTCCCTATTTATTTGTTATTTTCTATTTATTTTGTCATATTTAGAGTACATCTCAGTTCTCTCTACCAAATAATTTTGCACTAAATATTCTCCATCTAGGACTTCAGCTCATGGAATGACATGTTCTACACACCAACCAGTATAAGCAAATAAATTGCTTATACAATCCACCTTATTTGCATTATGAATATTATGAATTCTGTACATTTCTGTACATTCTGTACACAACCGCATTGTTTCTTCTTAAATTCGAGAGCGATTATTGACATCATTTCTGTCACTGGCTTCAGTGAGATTGATTTTCTTTTGTGACCAGTTTGGTGATGTGGTTACAGTGCTTACAGTGAGTTTCATGACGGGGCAAACGAGGATCTCAGAGCCAAAGCCTGAGAATGAGTGAAACCAGCGTCCTGCCATACTGGAGCTGGCGGAGCGGCCATTACGGCTCTTCTCCATACACCACGTACTTACAGCTTCAGAAACACGTCGTACTGCCAGAGCACATTACGTCATTAAACAGGATAACTTGGCCATGTACTTCAGGATGAATATGATGACAATGCTCTTTCATGTAAAGAGGCACTTATCAACATTTTTAAACATATTTACACTTTTACACATATTTACACTTTATTTTTTATATAATTTGCACATATTTGCACTTTGTTTGCTGTTAATGTGTGCATATTTATTTGCTTCTCAGCCACCTAAAAATGTAAATATTGCCACACCAATTTCTTAAACAATTATCAAAGTGTGCCCAGTGTAGTAATATTGTTCATTTTGGGGAGGTCTGTGTTTCCCAGGATGCCTTGCTATAAAATGGTCAGTTTGTATGTGATAGGATTTAGCTGGGCTGGTGTGTAATATCGGGTGCAAAAAATGTCCTCCCAGAATTCCCTGAGAGATAATCCCCGGGTACATCGTCAGCTGTGATCTCAGCTCCTGGAAATTCCAGGAACCGGAATACTTTAATCTGTGTTCAGAAAAGTGCACGCATCACAGTGCTGAACTCTGTATATAGGAAGTGGAAAAATTATATCAGGCACAAGTACAAAGTTCATGTGGTTTGGTATTTTGTGATAAAGCGAGCCTTCAAGGTTAACTCTTTGCTCTGTACAATGCTAAATCCAAGTTTAAAATTGGCTCGATGTGCCCAGTCTAATTTGAAACTTAAAAATGATAAATGTATTCAAGCAAACTCCTTTTCAGAATACTTATTGCTATTATCTCGGGTTTTTCAACAACTCAAGTCAATTAGTCTTATCAAGTGTCTGGCTCAAGGATTATAGATGATGTTATTTTATCTCAGGGTTAACTATGTGTTTGTGTGTGTGTGTGTGTGTGTAGGATTGACCAGGTGTCGACCCTGTACCAGAACATCAGCCTCACAGAGGCCAGAATGGTCCCTCAGTATGAAAGAGTCATGCTCAGCTTCATCAGAGAGATCAAGCTACAGAACGCTGAGATGGAGAACCTGGCTCTGGCTGTAAAAAGGTACAAACACATATCTGCAATGTCCACACCATTAGCTACAGCACCCTGTACACTGTAATGAAGTCACATATCTACAATGTCCACACCATTAGCTACAGCACCCTGTACACTGTAATGAAGTCACATATCTACAATGTCCACACCATTAGCTACAGCACCCTGTACACTGTAATGAAGTCACATATCTACAATATCCACACCATTAGCTACAGCACCCTGTACACTGTAATGAAGTCAAATATCTACAATGTCCACACCATTAGCTACAGCACCCTGTACACTGTAATGAAGTCACATATCTACAATATCCACACCATTAGCTACAGCACCCTGTACACTGTAATGAAGTCACATATCTACAATATCCACACCATTAGCTACAGCACCCTGTACACTGTAATGAAGTCACATATCTACAATATCCACACCATTAGCTACAGCACCCTGTACACTGTAATGAAGTCACATATCTACAATGTCCACACCATTAGCTACAGCACCCTGTACACTGTAATGAAGTCACATATCTACAATATCCACACCATTAGCTACAGCACCCTGTACACTGTAATGAAGTCACATATCTACAATGTCCACACCATTAGCTACAGCACCCTGTACACTGTAATGAAGTCACATATCTACAATGTCCACACCATTAGCTACAGCACCCTGTACACTGTAATGAAGTCACATATCTACAATATCCACACCATTAGCTACAGCACCCTGTACACTGTAATGAAGTCACATATCTACAATATCCACACCATTAGCTACAGCACCCTGTACACTGTAATGAAGTCACATATCTACAATATCCACACCATTAGCTACAGCACCCTGTACACTGTAATGAAGTCACATATCTACAATGTCCACACCATTAGCTACAGCACCCTGTACACTGTAATGAAGTCACATATCTACAATATCCACACCATTAGCTACAGCACCCTGTACACTGTAATGAAGTCACATATCTACAATGTCCACACCATTAGCTACAGCACCCTGTACACTGTAATGAAGTCACATATCTACAATGTCCACACCATTAGCTACAGCACCCTGTACACTGTAATGAAGTCACATATCTACAATATCCACACCATTAGCTACAGCACCATGTACACTGTAATGAAGTCACATATCTACAATATCCACACCATTAGCTACAGCACCCTGTACACTGTAATGAAGTCACATATCTACAATATCCACACCATTAGCTACAGCACCCTGTACACTGTAATGAAGTCACATATCTACAATGTCCACACCATTAGCTACAGCACCCTGTACACTGTAATGAAGTCACATATCTACAATGTCCACACCATTAGCTACAGCATCCTGTACACTGTAATGAAGTCACATATCTACAATGTCCACACCATTAGCTACAGCCCCTGTACACTGTAATGAAGTCACATATCTACAATGTCCACACCATTAGCTACAGCACCCTGTACACTGTAATGAAGTCACATATCTACAATGTCCACACCATTAGCTACAGCATCCTGTACACTGTAATGAAGTCACATATCTACAATGTCCACACCATTAGCTACAGCACCCTGTACACTGTAATGAAGTCACATATCTACAATATCCACACCATTAGCTACAGCATCCTGTACACTGTACTGGGTTACAGGTGCTATTCCTAAACCACTCTGCCACATTACGTTACTGCTACTTTACTGTTGTGGCTGGCTGTGTTCTGACTGAAGGACCTGCTGCCATGTGACATGCCATGTATCGAACACCACCACAGTTCTAGTGTTGCCAAAACAGCACTACCACAGTACTATCATTTCCAAACATAGTACCACCATTACACCAGTACCACCACGCAGTGCTACCATTGCCAAAGTTCTGCTGTCACTAACCCAGACGTCCCACCCTACAAAACCTCGTTTCTGGGAGGCTGCAGAACTCCCATGGGTTTTGCAGTCATTTAAGTTACCATGGCAATGGAAAGGTCACCGTTGCATACAGTGCAGGGAGCTTGGCTGGCATTATTTTAGGGTCTATTTTTACACTTTAGAGGCGCTGAAGGAAACTAGACTGATGGACAGTGGAAGGGAGAGAGAGCCTGACTGTACATCCTGGTCACCAGAACACTGATGAGTCTACTCATACTCAGCACAAAGGGAGACCAATCACTGTGCTGACCTTGTCTCTCTCTCTCACTACATCTGTCATTCACTCTCTCTCTCTCTGTCATTTTGGGATATTTTTTTGCAGAACTTCCTCAGTATTACCTCAGTATTACCGCAGTATTGTTTAACACAGTACTAACATGGTACCGCCATTGCCAAACACAGTGGTACCACATTACAACCATTTTCATATAAAGTACTAGCATTACAGTATAGTATTACCACCTTAGGGCTGTGTTAATCGCGTTGGACTGCCCACAGGGCCCAGGACCAGGCCTCCATCCAGCTGGGGGAGATGGAGGAGGAGATGGAGCAGCGCGTCCTGGCAGCTGAGAGGAACACTCGCATGCAGGTCAGCATGGTGGAGCCCACCCACCACCACCTCCACCCTGCATACATCCCACCCCCAACCACCTCAAACCCCCCTCCACCCCATGCCCATACATACCTCCTCCCACCCCAACAACTCCACCCATTACCCATATACTCCACACTGTAATCTACATAAGTGTATTTATTTTCTACGGAGAGGGATGCGCCTGGCAATTTTACATAAATGTGTTTGCTTCATTTCCATGGATACTGTAAACACGAACCTGCATTCTAATGAGCCTCATCATGTGAGTTGGCTGAACCAGGGCCAGGTCTTTGTTTGACTATGGTGTCACGATTCTTTGGGCAGCAAGACTTAAGCAGCCTTGTGTACGCTGATGTCCCTCACCCTGTTGTTAATCTTTAACGTGTGTTCACATCCCGTGACTTATCTGGTTATATAACTCCCAATGGAGTTTATATACTCAAGTGTACAGTACACTCAGCTGTGTGGATTCCTTTGGTGCTCGTAACAAGCCTAGCTGGATTCAGCAGTGCACATCCCTCGTCATCAATAGTTTATTCTTTGCCGTATATTAATAGAACTGATTAAACGTGCGGCGTGGCAATCTCTTAAAAGTATAATGTTTTAGAGTAATTTAATAATGTGCACACCATCATGTGGAGAAGGCAGAACAAACAACAGATAGCATGAGATATTTACATCATTAATCAGGTTAACGTGGTGTATGGGTTTACTTGCTCAAATCTCTCTATGATTGAAGGTTTTAAAAGTCCTGTCCAATCCTCATAATTTGAAGCTTGTCTTTATACATTGGCCTTGTCTTTCATACCTTTGAGGCTGTTCCCTTCAAAGCCATCAAGCCAAGCATTTACAAAGAAGTCGCCATGAAGGCACTTGCTGAAGCTCTAAGGGTAACCCCTCCCTCAGGCCGACCTTTTACGAGACCTGCCGTCTTGAAGGGGTCCAAGCACCTCTCCTGCCCGTATGTTGGGGGCAAAGTTCAAAGTCTGGTGTGTTCTGGTTCCTTTCAGGAGTGCAGGAAGGCGGAGACGGTCCTGAGTGATGTGAAGGAGCAGTTCGAGGCTCAGCTGAGCGAGCTACAACTGAAGCTACACACCCTGGAGATGGTGAGGCGTTTCGTACCTCGCCGCAGACCCAGAAATGTGCTCGTGATGGAGAACCGTCCTTGTGATTCACCACTGAAGACAGGGCTTATTTTAATGCAGGAAGCCACTGCAGAGGGAGTGGCTGAGCTACACAAAACTTTAAAACGAATGATAGATTTGACGAAATACAGCAAGACTGATCCAGCCTTACTTGGCTACTACACCCAAACCCACATATATTAGTTTTGATAGTTCAGATGTATAATCTCTTTGAGTTACATAAGATTCTTGTTTCTATGAATAAAACAGAAAGCTGTGATTAATGTAAGACGGTCATAGAAACTTTTTGTGCATATGGCCAGTTTCTTCTGAAATAATCTTCTGAAAAAAGATCAAACAAGGTCTGACTGATGCTGAATCTCTTCCCCAGACTGAAGACCAGAACAAGATCAGCAGCTTCAAAGAGGAGACTGTAGCACTGAAGCGTAAGAACAACGAGCTGATGCTGGTATGACAGTGTTTGCTTAAGAGTCTTTAATAGAGGAGATTGTAGTGAAGATTTAGGCTACCTAATGAGTGAACTTTTATTGCCGATTAGGCTGCCTAATGAGTGAGCTTTCATTGCCGATTAGGCTACCTAATGAGTGAGGTTTGATTGCAGATTTAGGCTACCCAATGAGTGAGCTTTGAGTCAAGATTTAGGCTAATGAGTGATGCTTTCATTGCCGATTAGGCTACCTAATGAGTGCGCTTTGATTGTAGATTTAGGCTACCTAAAGAGTGCCTAATTTTTGTCATTTTTCCATGTCTCAGCAAAACCAGAAGCTGAAGCAGGAGATGTTGGACTCTCAGACCAGTGTATCGTTCTTGCAGAGTGAGCTGGACTCTCTTAAGAGTGATCTCACAGACCAGAGTATCAATTTTGAGCGGTGAGAATACATCTGTGTGTGTGTGTGCGTGCGCGTGTGTGTATTTATGTGTTCAGGGATTATTGTGTTTCATAATAAATTGTGAATGGTGAAATTGTGGATGGTGGAAAGGTGGAAATGACATCATCGTTTGAGGAACTGTAAAGATGGTGGCCATGGGAGTAGCCCAGGGTATGTTTGCGTGATTCTACTTCTTAGGTAAACTGTCCAGGGCAGATGTCTGAGTCTCACACGCACAGATAGCGATCCTCTCACGCTGTCTCACCGTGTCTGGCCACTCCCACAGTGCTTGGCTTTGCTGGCATCACGCCAGCAGGACATCCTGGAATGACGATGCATGCTTGAGGAATTTTGTAACTTCGTTGTCTAGCAACCAAGTCCAAGTGACAAAATTTCCTTTCGGATATCTTCTCGGGGCTTTTTTGTTTTGTTTGTTTTTGTGAGTGTGTGTGTGTGTGTTGGTAAGTGTAAGGTTCAGAGTTATTGAGTCACATTTACAAATTTTAGTAAAATATTAGGTACATAAATAGAGAGGGCATGTGATGTTGCTATAAGTGATAACACTGACCGGACTGACAGCATTAATGATGACGAAGGAATGACAAAGTCATGAATTTTGCTATTTGTTGTCGTTCATGCAGAGACGAAGCCTTAATGAGGTGTTTCTCAGAAGAGAGGGAGAACCTGGTGAGGCAGATTGAGATGCTTCAGTAAGTCCTGTGTGCTAGAAACAGCTGAAAATTTGTCACACACACACCACAAAAATCTGGGCTAGGCTTTTTTTTATATATATATTCTTGCCACAATAACTTTGTCATTATGAATGAATAATTCTGTCATTATGTAATTTGTCCCAGTGAAACTAGAAATAATGTAAACGGACAGTCTGACAATAATTGTTGAGCAGATACTGGAACCAGTGACGGAGCCAGAAACCCTTTTAATTCAGTTTTTAAGTCTGTTATAGTTTGTATGGGTTTATCTATTGTTTTTTTTCCGTCCCTCAGGTTAGCAAACAGGAAGCTTCATGACAGTAACGATGGTCTACGCACATCTCTGGAGAACAGCCAGACCAAAAACAAGAATCAGGTGCGCACTAACGTCGGACCATTCAAGCTTCTTTGTCCACAAAGTTCCATAAAACAACACAACAAGACATTTGGTGACGGATTAGTCGTGAGCACCATCTGAAGTAAAACTGACAAAATGGCCTCTCCTAATCCCACATGGGGGCGGGGCTTGCATAAGGTCAAGTTGTTAAAGGGGTGTGATTGTCTATAAAAACAGCGTGAGTTTGTAAGCATGCTTAACAAAGCAAACTTAAACCCAGTAAACCGTATCTTTCATTTGCAGAGAGAAGGGTTGTCTCCTGGAAGTACCTTGGCTATCAGACAGAGTTTGTGTTCACCATTTTTCAACAGGTGAATCTGGACTTAGTCTGCTAGTATAAAACATTAAAAAAACTATTTTATCTATTTGTGTTTTTATTTTTATTCCAACAGTTAGGAATATGTTTATATGAAATATGATGCAATACCCAGTGGATCTTACATACATTTAAATGAAAACACATATCTGCTCTTACACACTTACTAAAAAAAACCCAAAAATTGATTATTTCCATTGTGGTTCTGTATAGTGTAAGTTTCATAGCACAACTTGAGACGTTTACTCTGGTTGTTCTGCTGCTGTTACATATATACATCTGCCATCTCATGAGCGTAACCCCTTCGTGTTTGCGCCTTTGAGCACGTCAGTAGCTGTCACGTCTGCCGTAGGCATCACGCCGTCCCCTGCAGGTGGAGCCTGGCGTGCACCGACGACGACCTCACTCCGGGCCAGGGGGCGGAGCATTTGTGTGGGCGGGGCTGTGACTCTCTGGCGCTGGCGCTGTGTGACCCGGTGCGGCGGCGGAGGTACAGCTGTGAGCTGGACAGCCTGCCCGAGAGCGGCGTGGACAGCGGCATGTCCACGCTGTGGTCCAACAGCGGCTACGACTCGGAGCGCGAGGGAGCGGTCCAGAGCGCTGACCACTCCCGCGCTACTCTGTCTGAAAATACTTCAGACACGGAGGTGAGAGGAACCGAGGATGGGATCATGCTGTCCTTAATGTTGTGTGTTGAACTGGTCATTCATCTGCTGTTGAAGAGTCCATTTGATTGGTTGAGATCAGGCTTTTTGTGGACCTATCAAAGATGTGCAGAAAGAAGCAAAGGTTCAACAGATATTCAGTGAGCCAGGCATATGGAGTGGATGTGCATGAGATTGTCTGAAGAACCGTCCATAACTAGCTTACTCCAAGCCACCACATGGTCTGCACATGGGCAGTATGGGGGTCGACGCTGGGGCTCGTTCTCCTGACCGTCTGTGTGGACGTTTCCCAGGTGCTGGAGGGGCAGGACGAGGTCGAATCAGACGGGGAGTCGGTTCTGAGCTGGACTATGTCAAAAAACGATGAAGTGAAAGATATCAGCACTACAGGGAAGAAATGTCTGTCAGCCATCTTCACAGAGGTAAGGATGAACTTTCAGCCCTTAAATTTTACCAAGTATCAAGCACTGCATCTAAATGTTTAAACTTTTAAAGTTTCTCTCACCCAGAGTTTATTTGCTCTAGGCAGTGACACAAAGTCTTGATAGAACTGAAATTGTTTTGGAAGAGAGGTGGCGAAATCTGTGTGATCAGATTGACCAGAGGGGTCTAAGAATATATCCATGTCGAATACCTCAGGACAAAGATGCTCACTGAGACGCTCGATCATGGTGTCCAATAAAGTAGAACCTACCTTCCATGTATGATCTGAACCAGCTAAGGACCATATCAGATCCTGCCCACACACAGCCAAACACACACACACACATAGTCAATCAAACACCAATCCCTATCTCCCAACCAGACACCTAAAACCAATCATGACACTCATCCACTTCCACATTCACAATCACCCACTTACCGATCATTCAGGACCTTTGTAGGTGAAGACTGTATGTAGATGATTTTAGTTCTAACCTTACTGTGACAAAGTTCAAGTGGTCTGATAAGCTAATGGTGATCCTGATCTTTTGGATTCAGAAGTTTGGGATCTGTTTGCACTGTTGGGTTTCTCTTTGACAGACTTTGCTGAATAGAGTGTGTGCGTTATTGATACTAGTGATATCAGAGAAGTGGGATTGTCTGGTTTCATAGCTATTGAGTCTCTATGTAGATGTCGCAGTGAGTTTGATGTTTAGTGCATCTCCATCTCCATCTCCATCTGCTGTGGGGCAGAAATGAAAAGCCACAGACCTCACCACCTCTGTGGTCTCTTATGATCACTATGTTTTGCCATTTTCCGGTGGACTGGCCGGAGAGTTCTGCGCGGTAAACCGTTCTGACGCGGCGTCTTTCTGCAGAAGGAAAAGCGCGAGCCAGTGGCGCCGAGGCGGCAGTCCGGCAAGACGTACAAGATCGTGTTGGCGGGCGACGCGGCCGTGGGCAAGTCCAGCTTCCTCCTGCGCCTCTGCAAGAACGAGTTCAAGGCCACGCCCACCGCCACGCTCGGTGAGGGCAGCCGCACCGCCGTCCTGAGGGGCGGCGCTCTGTCGGTTACAGTATGAACTGTACCACAGTCCCCCTTGACTTTTGTCATATACAACTGTTTTTGCTTTGGAATTAAGGGGTTGATTTCCAAATGAAGACACTGGTGGTGGACGGAGTGCCCACAGTTCTACAGCTTTGGGATACGGCAGGTCAGGAGAGGTGAGTGTAACGCTAAGATAATAACCCTAATAGCAGTAACCCTCATAATAGACCCTGTCTCAAAAGACTTATGTTCTAACCACTCAGTTATGAAACCCTCCCTGAATCCTATATCTCCAGCCCTCAGTGATGAACCCTAACACTTAATGCTAAACACAAACACTTGAAATCAATAATAAACCTTAATGCTAAACCCTACGACTTAAACCTTCACAAAAATAACTGGGAGCTGTAGCATCATGTTTTTCTTCACCTCGCCAGAGGAAAGTGTCAACTAGGGCGGAGGAGCTCTGTGTGTGTGTGTAAACGGGGTTTTTTCCTCTGTGTGTATTCTGGTTGCTGTGTTGGTTTAATGGGTGTTGCATGTAGTAGAATATGTATGAACATGTTGAATATGTATATGAATATGAATATGTATATGTATATGTATGAATATGTTTTTTATCTTATTCTATTTATGTCTTGGGGTTTAAACCGGGACCTTGGGTACAAAATTTCGTTCCCACCTCATGTACGCATGTGTGTGTGAATGACAATAAAGTCTCCTTGAATCCTTGAATCCTTGAATCCTTGAACTGGAATGGTCTCGTCAACAGGTTCAGAAGCATCGCTAAGTCTTATTTTAGGCGAGCTGACGGTGTGCTCCTGCTTTACGATGTCACCTGCGAGAAGAGTTTTCTGAACGTGCGAGAGTGGGTTGACATCATCAAGGTATTCCCATGACTCTCAGCGAATAACCAATCGGTGATTGCGGGCCAGTCCATGCGGACTGGATTCCTTAATGTGCAATGGCAACTTCATTAAAACTGAAATTCCCGCCACCGGAATTCCGTTTGTTCCGATGGAACGTTGACGCGCTTCCGTTGCATCCAGGATGTTTCCCAGTACGACATTCCCATCATGCTGGTGGGGAACAAGACAGATCTGCGGCAGCGGATTCTCCTGGACGGCGTCACCTGTATCCAAACCAGCGCCGGAGAGAAGCTTGCCATGGTGAGGGTCTTCACGATCGCATATCATTAAACCGTCAGACCGTCATGGCCGCACGCATCCGTCTCTCTGTTTATGTGCTTGACGCTTATGTCAGACGGGACCGGACAAGTCGGTTCAGTAACGATTCATTCCAAAAATGTGAGCCTCTCGGGTCGCCCTAGACGCCTGCAGCCACGTTCACCATGTGTGTTTTGTTTTTCGGCAGACGTACAGCTCCCTCTTCTGTGAGACGAGTGCGAAGGACGGGTCCAACATCATCGAGGCTGTCCTCCATTTGGCACGGTGAGACACACTGCACCGAGTCGAGATGGGAGACCGAGACAGTGAATATCGTCGGGGTCGAAATACACAGAACTCAACAAGCCCTGGCCTCTGAGCCCCAACTCCCCCACAAATCATTAATGAAACCTTGCTAAGGAACGTAAAATAAGTTTAATAAAGGTTGAATTAAACTTATTAACTAAATACAAGTCTGGCCTTTGAACTCAGTACACTCAATCCACTTGTGTTCCACTTACTGAGCACTAGGGGGCGCCAGATCTGTTCAAAGTGCCTATGACTGTATAAGTGTAAATGGCGACTCCCTCAGAATGTCATGCATTAAGACTTATTTCGGAAGAATTGTCGTACGGACAAATTTGAAGTTTGCACGCATGAAGTTTCTCTGTTCCTCTTCCGCAGGGAGGTGATTCAACATGCACGTGAGCACACGGAAGCTGTGTCACTGGCCAAACACTCTGGGAGCCACAGCAAAAAGACGGCCCCCTTTAGCTGCTGCACGGCGTAACGTGTACGCTCGCTATCTGACAGAAGAAGACATGTGACACACCAGTGAGTCTCACGCAGGCCCCATGTGGGAATCAGGGTAGATCGACGTGACTGCAGACTTGAGGTCCAGCACGGTCGAACACACAGCTGCCGCGAGTCACTTCTGTGCCACTGTTCGAATCTCGGATCTTTTCCCTGCTAAATGTGTTTGTTTTTTTTGTGCGAACTTTGCAGTTTTGTGTGTCGGAAATGTCAGGATCGGGGTCTTAAAATGTCGAATCCTCGGGCCGTGACAAAATCCTGTGCATGTTTGCATTGCTGTGTCTACCTCTGATCGTATAACTGTGACGCCCTAGTTTAACCTGTAATAGCTTTCTGTTTGAACCATAGTGCACTACACATACGGTCTTAAAGATATTAACTTGTGCCCTAATGAGTGCACTATGTAGGCAGTAGGGATGCATTTGGGGTTTAGGCGTAAAGTAGAATAAAGCAATAGAATTGGTAAGTGTTAACTGAAAGTCCTGTCATGTTGGTATATTTAATTATTTATCAAATCTCAGAGTAGCATCAATACGCTACACATGTTAATTAACTGGATAATGTAATAGCATTATATATAATGGTTTCTTGAAATGTTGGACTATATATGTATGATCAGCATTTTTCTCTATATTCTATATATTCTGTATCTATAATATACCTGTGTGAACAAAACCTAGGAAGGTTCATTGACTTGTGTTTTTGGTTGTTTATCTATATGTGTAAGTTTCATCTCACTGTTCATTCAAACATACCCACATTTCTAATTAATGAATTACTTCCATGTTATTCAAAATGTGAGATGTAGAACTGGTTCTCTAACCCTTCAGCTTAACCAGGTTAAATGCAAGATAAAAGACCAGTTAGTGGCCAATCAGTGAGCACTCAGTCACCATTGGAATAGTGGTTTAGTCCAACAGTTGAAAAGTAGTTGATGATTGATTTGAAAATGGAGCCCTTCGAGCTGCACAGTATTTCTGGTCCATAATTGTTTCCATCTTCTACTGACATGTTCATATTGTAGCCACCGGCAGCTGTGACATTAAACGGCTAATTAAATATTGGCTGGTACCCGAGAATTGGCACTTAAAAACACTTCAACCACCATTTCACCCTGAACACAATGTACTGCATTCTAACAATCTTTCCGCTGATTCATTCTTAATATATTTTTGTATTGTAACTATAACAACAAAGATATAATTCTAAAGATATAGCTATGAGATCCTCAATACCACCAATGTCAGCATACATTGCTCAATGTGCTCAACGTGCTTCTGTTTCAAAAAGCTCTTTATAAATCTTCCTGACCCCAGGACTTTATTTGCATATTTAGGGTTTGTGCCTAAGGCCTCTATTTCCTTGTGACAGTGTCAGGTGGACAAGTAGCGTCACCATAATGGAATGAACCATTACCTGTAGGAATACTGTTTCCAATCCTAATCAATCGTGCAATCAAATAAAAAATCAGTGAGTGATATTAGATGGGATTCATTGGATTGAGAGACAAGTTCCTGTTCTTCTCAGACATTATCAAATAGTCATTCACCAAAACACACCCCATGTGCTACAGGTCAACAAGATGATTTCTTTAAAAATCAACACCTGCTCAAACCTATTCAAACAAAACTAAACCAATTTCATGCCTTCTTTCACTGACATTCAAATACAACTACGTTAGTTTGAAATACCTTTTTCAGATATGCTGACGCGCTCTTCCTCCACATGGTCTTCATCCTGTTTCCCATTGGAGTATCTTCTTCCTCTTCCTCCTCCTTGCATGGAAAACCAATCGAAAGTGTCTCTTGTTCCTGCTTGCCCTGTGTCTTTCAATCTAGCTTAATCAAATTTGGCAGCCTGAAGCAATTATTAATCCAGAGTCTCCTGTTTATTGTTATTTACTCACCCAAAGAATGATATATGTAGGTTATCTAAGCAAAGGGTGGACAATTTAATCTTTTTTTTTCTGTAACCATAATTCTCAGACTAATTTGTCATACTTCACCTTCTTCTGTCCTTTCTTGTACTATGTAAGATCCAAATGCACTATAAATATGAAGCACTGTTGAATTTATAGATGAAACCTTGACGACGATAATAAACGTTATGTGCTGTAAATGGTATGCGCTGAAATGTTTCTCTTCCTGTGATATGCAGGAAATACACAGAATAGTTTGCTTTGCGTTTGAGGTTATTTACATAAATTTTTTTGTTTGATTGGTTGATGTATTTAGCTTAAATGTATGAGCTGTAGATGAGGAATATCCATGAATATGATACTTAGCTTAACACAATGCAAACAGAATAAAGGAATATTTTAGTGAAAGGATTTTGAAATTTTTTATTTGGGAATTTTATTATGGCAGTACTAACATAGAAAACAATCCATAATTGTAACATATAAACAATCAAAATTCACTTTACAAATTTCATAAGGCTTTGAGACCCAGTGTTCTGGGTTTTTCTTCTTGGTACTCCCAGAGTTGCATTGTAGAACTGACACAGACCAACATAAAATGCTTTGCTAGCCATGCGAACAAAAACAGCATTTCATGAAGAAACACTCTTAACAAAATACAAATTGCATATACCAGCTTATTCCAAATGTTTCCCAAAGTTGCATATGTTTTTGTTTGAAATCAGACTGATAATTTCAGTATTTCTGTGAGTGACTAAAGGGAAATGGGCTCCTTTCGGTACAAGGTCGATTACTCTAGCAGACCTGGTGCACCGACATGACAACAAGACCTCATTATAAATGCAAAATGAAATAAGGTCAGTGAATATTTTGGGCTTCTTAAGCATTTTCTTGACAAAACCCTGCAGAGAGCAACATTCATTTCACACAACACAGTCAAACTTGCTTTTGCACAATGATACATCCATTCTGAAGAATGTTTATCTTCCAGCATCCAGAATCATGTATATGAGGACTTTTCCAGATTGTAAAAATGTCCCTACAAAATAATCAATACTCTCTATTTGTTTTAGCAAGTTTCCATCCGTTTGCAAAAGAAGAGCTTTCAAAATGGTGCTTTAAAGGTACAGTATGCAGAACTGTGCATGTAAATGTCTAAATAAATAGTCCTAACTCATAAGACGCATGGAATGTTCAGTGGTAACAGGAACTGATGCCCTACAGCAGACTTTCATGGGGAAGAGCTTTATAAGCTTCGGCTATGGCTCTGTGACAAGCCATGTGAACAGAAGTCACTGTCATGTGCAACTCGCAAGCCAGACTTAAGTATTTTTAAATACCAGTTCTGCAGCAATTGTGTTTAGATGACCACCAGCAAGAGGAACTTGTGGAAAGTATGAATGGTAGCTACCGCATTTGATTGCTAGTGCACCATGGGCTGAATGTTGGTGACTTCCTCGTTTATAATAAAACAATCACCCAGCATAACTAATTCTAATCAATATCAAGAAGAACACAGAAACATTACAGAATCGCCCCCTGCTGTAATCTGGGGCTGTGTCATCATGCGACAGAAGCCAAAGCTACAGATATAACAAATAAATGCAACAAAATACCAATCCAATGTTTAATGTTTTTGTTCATTTCTACATATCTTTCCCCTTTCTTAATTTGCCGCAATTAAATTGGCCCGAATATCGTGGGCACACTACAACAGGAAACGACTACGCTAATAGCCAAAGTCAGTCAACTTGCTGTACACCGCCATGCAACTTCCGTCACTGTGATTTTGACTACTCAAGCACTTCAAGGAAACATTGTTTTTCTGTAATTACATATGCTAAGATTACCTGATCGATGTAAGATAAACTACATTATGTGATTACACAGTAATGCTAAGCGTGCTTTAGCTATATTATAACTTCTGTTTAAAAATAAATCAGTGGCGGTTACACTTGCAATTTGATTGAATTTAGCCCTACGTTTCCTGGGGTCACTGGTCATGGTAATACACACACTAGCACCAGTACTAGTATTGGATAATCTACCGTCTACATTACAAGTGGTACTGCCATTTTTACATAGCGAGAAGCAGTTTGAAAGGAGCCACGGTGAGTAGAGCAATGAAATGAAACTTTCAGCAGCATCTTATCTGAACAATAATGCACTTAATCTCTATGCACGTATACCGGCGTTTACACGTCTATACAAACAAATGTCACTCAACCCTGAGGTCAGAGAAGAGACGTCGATCGGGAGCAGAATTCATACCCAAATAAGGGCAACGTTCTTATCCAATCAAATTCAGAAGGTGGTCAGTCACCGCCAGGCCGTGATGCCAGGCCCCTCCCCCACTGCGTGCAAATGCTTCGGATGATGGTTATACACAAGGACACAGACACGTTCGATATGGTATGGTGCCACACGCAGTATTTACAATGAGCATGCCGTCAATGGTGCAGAACCTAAATGCATACATCTACGAAACATAAGGTGTTTGGGGAGTTTCTGTGCACATAGCTGCAGTGTAGTCGAGGGTGTGTATATGTACCTAACAAGAATGGAGAAATACCATCTAGGACTTAAAAGTTTAAATGTTACATTGACGTATACACAAGAATACTTTGGACCGAATCACGATGAATATGCAATAAATATGCAAAACTATGTTTTAGATATTCATATGATTTTTTCCACACAGACTATTGGTCGATTATGTACTTTGTGACCATGAGCTGAAAATGATATGAATAAGATACGTAGCTTAACACGATGCATATAACATGATGCATATTTGCACATTAATGTTTGCTGCCATATAATCCACACTATTCAAGCTGCAGATCCATCAGCAAGGCCCATGCTTTCCTGAGAGTGTCATTCATCATCATGTAGTTCAGTGATACGTCATCAGGGACCTCATGTACAGTGGTTCCAGAATGTTCCATTTCCTCTTCATATAAAGTAGTTTATTAGGAATATGTTCTTAGCCCTTGTAGTACCACCTACTCTACCGTGAACCAATATACATTAACTCCTGATCATTTGTTTCAATCATCTAGATTTATCTATCACATTTGTTTGTTTTTAATCTCGCTATACTGCAGTCTATCAAACACTACTTTTGGGTTTAGTATTTTTATGCAATTGTACAGTAGAAATCCATTTTTGAAGCATGTCTTAGTAAACATTTTAGTCAGTATTAAATTCAGTAGATTTTAGAATTTAAGCATAATGTATAGTGATCCATTGTTTAATTTACTCTACATTTCCCACACAGCTTACCAACTAGCTTTGACTTTATGGAACCTGATTTTCATTCAATTGCACCAACATGGTCTCATTCTTCACCACACAATATCTGCTTATGACATCAGGTCATCTGAAAAAGTCTTTTTTTTTAATTATTGTGCTATTCTGTTTAAGAAAATCCACAGCAAGGCCCCTTAAGGTCATATAGGTTTAATAAAATATTTCACTTTTTCTCCCAACACCCAGCCATAATACATCTGTTTAAATAATAACTTAAGTTCTCTTGCTGAAAAATACCAGTAAAAGTAAGTTTTACATAAAAATTTATAAAATTTTAAAAACAGATTTTAGGCTTTAGCACACCTCCCCCACCCTTACTCTCTGTTTTTTTTTAAATATAGAGATGAAGCTACAGACTGTGGTTTCATGGACGAAGGGAAGGTTTGTCTCAGACGTATCGTGAGATTCCATGCACTTCTATGGTCAAACCTGATTGTTAAACGGTATGATAATGCAAATGAACCTAGCCAATGAATGGACTTGAGGGATAGGTGCATTTCTTGAAGTGACTGAATGGAAACCATGAGAAATTACAGCGTATACTGCAACTTCCTAATTCAGAACATGGCTGCAGCTTAATGTTTGCTAGCTTAGCTTGATATAGAAAGTCTTTTGTTAGTAAAATAGGCTACTGACCCTCTAAGCTGTTTAAATGTATCCACATCTTTGCTTCAGTAACACCCTCCATGTTGGGTGTCTGAGAGCCATTGAGAGCCATTTTCCCACTGATTTATGCTACAAATAATCTTGAAAATTAACCAAAAGCTTTTTTTCGTTCTTTTTCAAAACGTGCAGTTACTCCAATATCTGGCCATTCATGCCGTTGCATCCGGTTTCAGTTGCGGGCGAATCCAGTTTTGAGGCGAGTTGGGTAAAAAAAAAAAGGCATAATGAATGACAGTGAGCCTTCCGTCCTCTTCAGTGCGGCTGATGGAGGGGCGCTAGTGGCTAGCCATTGGCCATTAGCCATTAGCTATTAGACTCCCCCCACAACCACTCCATTAAGCCTTCAAATTTGCAGACGAACCATCGGCGCAAGGGGCAGTAGTACTCGTAGTGGAACTGCTCGAACTCGGGCGTCTGGCGGATGTCTCGCAGGAAGGAGACGTCCAGGTTTGACTCCAGCAGCACCAGCAGGAGTGGTAGCAGGACGAGCAGGAGGGCCCCAGCCACGGTCACCAGTCGAGCGGTGCTGCGGAGGCAGGCCCCAAGCTGCTGCCTTCCATTGGCCGGCTCGCGCCGCGCCTGACGGACAGTCTCCTCGACCAATGCCCACTCCCGCTCCGCCTGAAGCGCCGCCTGCACCTCGGGATCGGCATGGAGCTCCTTCAGCAGGTGACTGGGGCTTTGGAACAGGAAGTCCACGCCCCCCTGCCCCTCCTCCACCGGTGTGGGGAGCATACTGGCGCATGGGCTGTACACTGTGTCAGAGATGGTGAGGGAGCCCGCCTCTTCCTCCTCCTCCACTGCCGTCGCCGCTCTCCTCTCCTCATGCACTCCAGTACCGGTAGCAGCTGACCCCGCCTCTGCCGTCTCATTGATGTGGCCCTCTCTTTCTTCTAGCTCCGCCTCCTCTGGCAGGAGGGATGGCTTCAGCGGACACAGGAGCACGGAGTCTTTCAGAGCCAGGAGTCCTGCCGAGGGACAGGAGCACAACATTTATGCTGATCTCGAGCTTAAATCTGCAAAGTGTATCTCAAGTGAGCAGACGGAGATACTGAAAGCATGTTGCCAAGATGAGTCAAGACTAGTCAAAGATGTTTAAGTATTTCAGGACTAATGCAACATAATCGTACTTTATGAAAGGCCTCTGAAGCCTTTTAAAGTCCACTGATGACCAAAATGAGACAATGAGAGTGTACGTGGGTGAACTTAAGAGAGGGTGTGTTTCAAATGTAAGAGTTGAGAAGAAGAGCTTTAGCTCATGCTCTCTGGGTAAGCCCAGTCTAAATATACACCCATCTGACTTGTCAGTGTGGATTAAGAAAAAGTCTCCTGGCTAAATTGTCCATGACCTCTGCACTTGCCACTGGCCACACACACACATACTCACACACACACACAAATACACACAAACAAATATAACGTGATGTTTTAGAAACTGTCTACATTTCCAGTTCTTTTTTTTAACATGTTTTGTTTCCTTAGATGTTCAAGGGATCAGATTTTGCTTGAGGTAAGACAGTCTCCATTCACACAGCTTTTTCATAGCTTTGTCAACCATAATCAGCTAGAACAAAACTGTATATTCCTGTGCATAATGCATAAAATATTAAAGTCTGCTCATATAATGATTACATTTTACTATGTTATTAATATATACTATATTAATGTAAGATCATTATAATTATATATCATTATTATATCTACTATATAATATCAAATTTAACATGTACCATGGCACATGGCGTTGTCTGCTGGAATTCAGTGCTAATAATGCATTAGTAAATATGACTGGAAACATGGCTTCAACACTGAACCCAACATCATAATAAGCCATTAACAACGATATCAAATTACAGTTGATCAGCAGCATTAGCTAGTGAACAATACTGGAAATGCAATCTTAATCCCACTAATCATTCTCATCGTGCTGGTCACTACACAGCCGCAAAGAGCAAAAACAATGAAAGTATTCCCAGTTGAGAACCTGTCACCATAGCGACACATACAGGGGGCCACTTAGCCCAGGAGGAGGAGAGAGTGGGCACCGGCAACAGCCCATCAGCGGCAGCTGCCGTGGCAACACTTGGAAACAACAAAGAGCAAGTGTGTGGGTGACTCTGGGAAGGAGGTGAATGAAGCAATCAGAGGGTCACTGAGTCACCTTTGCAGAACAGCAACCACTGGGGTTTCTCCCTTTCCCCCTTCTGTGGTGTTATATGTGTCACCGGGAAGGTCGTAAGAATGGCGTAACCTTTAATAAGCACTTGTGTAATCTGGTGAAATCTCATTAGAATGTTCACTTGGACTCTTCTATTCTACACTAATCCAAGCATTTTGGTTATAGCACGTGCATATGAAATTATAACCCAAAAACCTCTACTGTTTCTGGCAGTACTTGTAATTAGATAAAGCTACAGAGTCATTTTCTGAGTGTAGCTGTGATAAATTTTACAGTGGTTCATATAAACTGTGCCATCAAGTTCAAAGGGCACAGACATGACAGAGCAATGTCAGACTGTATGTTGATGAATATTACATCAGGAGTGTTTATCCTCATGTCAGAACAGCACTTCTCTGCAACCAGTACTTAGAGTAGATATTTACAAATGTTGATTACAGTCATTAATCATCATCATCATCATCATCATACCGCTTCCTGAGATCCGCTCCCCGTGTCCCAGCAGTCTGACATACACGTCCCGCGCTGTGTGATTGGCCATGCGGAGCTGTAGGCGGTGCCGGGTGGTGATCTTCACCTGACAGCGCATGCCATCCACCCACTCTGCCAGACCCTCGACCTCATCCACACCCATACCTCCCTCCACAACCTCACCTACTCCCACACCACCCTCAACACCCTCATCCACACCCATACCTCCCTCCAGAACCTCATCCACACCCACACCTCCCTCCAGAACCTCACCCACTCCTACACCACCCTCATCCACACCCATACCTCCCTCCACAACCTCACCTACTCCCACACCACCCTCATCCACACCCATACCTCCTCCCCTCCCTCCAGAACCTCATCCACACCCACACCTCCCTCCAGAACCTCATCCACACCTACACCACCCTCATCCACACCCATACCTCCCTCCAGAACCTCATCCACACCCATACCTCCCTCCAGAACCTCATCCACACCCACACCTCCCTCATCCACACCCATACCTCCCTCCAGAATCTCACCCACTTCCACGCCACCCTCACCCACACCTCCCTCCAGAATCTCACCCTCACCCACACCTCCCTCCAGAACCTCACCCACTCCCACACCATACTCCAGAACCTCGTCCACACCTACGCCGTCCTCCAGAACCTTGTCCTCATCCACGCCATCCTTCAGAACTTCATCAACATCCACACCGCCTTCCATAACATGACCCACACCCGAGTCCTCTCCAAGAACCTTGTCTACACCCACACCCAGAACCATATGCATTCCAAGGCCCCCTTCGGAACCATATTCACACCAAGGCTCCTCTTCCAGAACCTCCCAGCAGCTTGTTGTTTTCGTTCTCCCCACTCCCTGCTCCCCAGGCTCCTCCAGCATCTCCATCTTTCCCCTGTGGCTTCTCCCTTGCTACTGCTCCCTAAAAAGGGGAGCTCCGACCTCACGCCTGATTTGCACTGACCTTCTGCTGAGCTCCGGTCTGGTTTAATACTAGCTCCCACACTCCAACAGGATTTATCAATGTCACACACACACACACACACCCTGAACGGCCCCTCACTTCACTGGAGGGATGAAATGTCACCAGTATTAACAAAGACAGGGCATTAGGGACGGGATCATCCCAAATGCAGGAAGTGCTATTTTTATAACATTAGCCACAGCACATAGCTCCGTGAACCCCAAGAGCCAACTACAGAAGCAAGAAACAGTCATGGGGATTGCAGCTGAACACCGCACAGGGGCGAAAACACACACACACACACAAACACACACCATAGCGACGCATACACACGCACACATGATCCTGCATATATATACACACACAGACAAGCAATGTAAAACAAAATACAAAATTTAAAATAGCTAATTTGTTCAAAAGCTATAATTAACACTTGGGTCAATCTTGAGTCATGAATTTGCCTCTTATCAGGACCCAAAGTGTATTAGTTTGTTGTTTTGGTTGCAGCTTCAGAGGACATTAATTGATGTCTGCCAAAAGATAATCCATAAAAGCCAACGTGAGCCGCGGTCCCACCGGGGAAGACGGAGGAGGCGGCTTAGAAATCACAGCGTCTATTGAGAGGAAAAAAAAACATTTGGGCTGCTCAAAATTTGTTGGTCATGCAGCCATCATGAGGCCTGACCAGTTCTACACTGTCAGAGCAGAAACTCTGCATCGAAGCCATGTTCTCACACAGGCATTGTAGATTTAACAAGGTAAGGCAAGATGGATCCATGCTTTCATTTTGGTTACAACAATGAAAAAAAAAAAATAGAAGATTTTCCAATCTTCTATTGTCCAATTCTGGTGAAGCAATGTCAATCGTAGTAGCATCCTAGAGGTCTGTGGTCCATCTGCTCCAAGGTTTGATGTTTTGTGTGTTCAAAGATGGTCTTCTAATAACAAGCAGTTATTTGAGGTACTGTTGCCTCTCTTAAGGTTTATCCGGTCTGGCCATTCTCCTCTGACTTCTGGCATCAACAAATTATTTTGGCTCGCAGAACTGCCACTCACTGGATATTGGACCATTCTCTGTAAACCCTAGAGATGCCCGTGTATGAAAACCCCAGTGGATCAGCAGTTTCTGAAATTCCATCCAGTCCATCCTGCACCGAGAGCCATGCCACGTTCACTTAGATCACATTACGTCCCCTTTCTGATGCTCAGTTTGACCTTCAGCAGGTTATCATGACTTCATGCCTTAATGCACTGAATTGCTGCTATGTGAATGACTGAGAAGATGTGGCTGTGTTAACACTCAGCTGAATAGGGAAAAAAAAGTGGCCAATGAGTGTGTATATCAAGTGCCTTTTGATGTTTTCTAATTCAGGTACAAATACCGATAACTTCAATTTAACAATACCAAAAGAAAAAAATGTAAATGTTGACCTTTTTTAAGTTTAAGGCCTCTATATAATTTGAATAACACTACACACAGAGCATTCCATTTGGACACGGTTTGGTTTGTTGATTGAATTTAATAGAACGTAATCGAAGCATGCTAGCCAGAGGTGACAGTGGCAAGGAAAAACTCCCTAAGATGGCAGGAATTTAGGAAGAAACCTTGGGAGGACCAAGACTCAAAAGGGAACCCATCCTCCATTGGGTGGTTAACCCTCTAGGCTAGAAGCCACACCCTCTAGGCTATCAGTTACTCATTCATACTACACATCGGGTACTCATCCATACTACACAACAGTCACTCATTCATACTACACAACAGTTGGTCATAGCCGCTGCCATTCTCTCTGTTTGTGCACTCACTTGGTTTACAACATCTCATCCAATACCATGTTTATGTAGAAATGAGCTCCACTGCAGAGGTCCGCCAGTGAAAGCTCGGGCGGGACGCCAGGGTGCTGGGATTCCTAGGGTGGCCACCAGCGATGCCATTAATCGCTGCCGGCATTCACCGGTCTGAGGAGCCGCAGTCGCGCACACACACACACACACACACACACCGCGCGAGTCCCAGCAGGAGCTCTGGTAGGCAACGCTCCTGCAGCATCCACCGAGATAATCGCGCTCGCGTATTTTTAACCCTATGATTGGAGTCTCCGCGGAGACCGAAAACATCAGCTGCTCAATTTCCAGAGCCCTTGACAACAGAGCACCTCACACCTGTCAGCACTGTGTGTGTGTGTGTGTGTTACCACTGTCTGCTGAGGTATCCCTGTGTTCCTTGTTTGAGCTCAGTGCAGGGAGGAGAGGTTCCATGTTCATTATGAGCTGTTTATGGCTGAGGGAGTTGAAGCTTCGGCTCTGGCCTAACTGGGACCTGCAGCAGACACAAGAGCAACTGTCAGAACCAGACACAACAGCAGTCGTAGCAACTGTCAGAACCAGACACAACAGCAGTCGTAACAACTGTCAGAACCAGACACAGCAGCAGTCGTAACAACTGTCAGAACCAGACACAGCAGCAGTCGTAACAACTGTCAGAACCAGACACAACAGCAGTCGTAACAACTGTCAGAACCAGACACAGCAGCAGTCGTAACAACTGTCAGAACCAGACACAGCAGCAGTCGTAACAACTGTCAGAACCAGACACAGCAGCAGTCGTAACAACTGTCAGAACCAGACACAGCAAGAAAATGACAATAGTCAGAGAAAGAAGGAAAACAACAGTCATAACAACAGCTCAACACGCATTAGTGACAGTGTTATCAGTACTGAGCAAAAGAAGGACCAGAACAATATTGGCTGGTACGAACAGTGAATTTTACTGACCTGTGGACAACTGGAGGGTCCCTCTGGATCTTTGAACTGGCTTCAATCACCTCTTTTGCAACACGACCACTAGGAACAGTCCAAACATAATATAGTTTTATGTCCTTTTTTGGTGATATGGTTGACAAAATCCCCTTATTTGAGCTGTGACGGAACGGGTTCAAAGGAGAACATCCTACCTGTAGCGATATCTGGTCCCTTTGAAAAAGATATTGCTGCTGGAGACAGTTTTAATCTGGCTTGATTTTGCACATCTATTAGAAGAAGGAAAATTAAAACTGTTGGGAAAAAACTGCAAATGTAAATGTGCATGCACAATATTCCACATTAAACATTCTGCTTGTGCATGTGTGTGTGAGTGGGGGGGCTGTACATGTGTGTGTGTGTGTGTGTGTGTGTGTCTGTGTCGGTGAAGGCAAATAATTAAGGATTTAAGTATAAGGATGCTTAAGGTGATCGCTAGAGGACCCTTAAGGACCCTTAATACAGACGTATTATCTATACTTGTGTGTGTGTGTGTGTGTGTGTGTGTGTGTGTGTGTGTGTACAGCTGTCAGCACAGTGTTAAGTGTTCATGGCTCCTTTGTTGGGCACAGTGATGCTCTCTCGACGGCATTTCAGCCTGTAATTAAAGTGCTTTAATCAGAAATGTGATCCTGTATTCACTCAAAACCCAGAGTAACTAGATACCAGAGAGACAGAGGGCGAGGGCGATAGAGAGGGAGGGAGAGAGAGAGAGAGAGAGAGAGGCAGAAAGAGAGAGAGAGAGAGGGAGCGAGAGAGAAAGTGAGAACAAAGACAAAGTGAAGACCGACAGCTTCTGCGCATATGGCACGGGGTTCCAATAAAGCAGCTCGGCCGTTCGCTCACTTGTAAAAGGCCTGATTTTCCACGCCACATTTCCACAGATGTTTGCAGGCGGCTGGCGTGGAGGTGTGAAACGTCAAGATCAGCTTCTTCTGCAGGGGGAGGCAGGGAAAAGTGTCGGGTTCGAATGTCGGCCCAAGGGCAGGCGGAGTGGGGGTTTGTGGTTGTGGGGCGGAGGGGCAAGAAAGGGGTGTAGTGGGGTGAGAGAAAACCGTGGGGGCATTTAATTATGAGAAGGAGGCAGGTCAATAAATGACACCATGAGGAAATCTGATGGGAACTAAACAAAGCGATGACCAAACTTTCTGTGGGAGAAACAGACAGAAAGAGAGAGAGAGAAACATGAAATGAAAAGAGTGGAGCGTTGTTTGACAGGAGCTCGGCGGAATTCGTGCGAAGAAGTAGGAGAATCCCAGAGCCTGGAATCGATACTGCGCACTCACTCGATAAAGCAGCACTTCCGTTTGACCGTGCGGTCCGCAATCCACAGGCGGTCCGGGGAGAGCACAACTCTCTCTGCCAGGGCAGCGTCGTGGACGATATAAACTGCACTGACCGCCTCCTTCGCTTCCAGACAAACAGCGCACCGTCCCCATGGCGAGCGCCGAAACGGGTCCAATCAAATTCAGGCCAGAGTGACCTCTGAATATCAAAGAGCCTCATTCTAGCTGTGGTCGGAAGGGGGTTATTTAGCAGTAAACGTTACTGCTGCTAATCCAACTGTTCATTTGAATTTGTTTGGCTTCTGTACTAATCAATTAGAATCCGGAGGTCATTTCAATAGTGTTGCCTCACCAGTATTTAAAGAGTACTCTTCAGCTGGATGACAGCAGCCTATAGCACATACACTATAGTACATACACTATAGTACATACACTATAGTACATACGCTGTAGTACATACACTATAGTACATACACTATAGTACATACGCTGTAGTACATGGTGGTGTAAATCTACGTGCTGAATTAGCTTGTGCTGAACACACGCTGGAGCTGACGAATTGCCATTAGAAGTTCCATTAGCCTCCCGTGTGCAATCCGACACGGTGGATCTATAAGTTGCCGTCCGAGCGGCAGACTGTGGGGCCCTGGGGGATCAATCTGGGCCTGCGTGCAGCTCTGCTCGAAGGAGACCCTCCCCGAAAGAAGGTTGCTTTCGCGGGGACCTCTCTAGTCGTTTGGCTCCTAACCGAATCAAATGTTACACCTAATCTGCTCTGGGGCACGTCTAGTAGGAGTCCATCTTAAGTGGGTGAGCAAAACGTTAACCTCCACGGTGCTAAATGATGATGTCACTTATTCAAGCTAGCAAAGGAGTCTACCCGATTGGAAAGCTTTTTCTTCTTCCTGATACACTGTTGCAATCTTGTCAACCTGCGTGTTGAAACCCCCAATCATCTTTTCAACCTCCAACGTGCAGACACGGTTATGACTCAGCGATTTGGTCTACGCGTCATCTCCAGCCCATTTTGAGGTACTGCTTGGGCTGTTTTCAGACTCTCTTTGGCTGGATGAAGGACATCAATTCATCTCAGCAGGCGTCGGAGACTAACCCTAGCCAGCTAAACCACAGTTTTCCCAGTACAATTTGCTTATCTGCCTGGTCCAATCCTCGCAAGGGCGTCCTGCACCCTGTCTTTCTGAGTCCCTGGTCACTGAGTATTATCACGAGCTCGGAATTAGCGATGCTCCTCACGGATTTCCCGCTGCCGCGCTGCACAGCTACGGCTCCATATCAGACCCACAGTGCACGTGAACTTCTTAAGGCGTGTTAATACAGTTATCTAAGACTATAACTGAGATGCAGACAGCAGAGACAATGTCAGAAAACCATCACAACCTGAATGTCTTGTTTTAAACACGAGCAGAACGCAAATATTTTCACTTTATAAATGGCCATGGTTGGCAACTCTGGGTAGTTAACTCTGCATTGTTAAATATAGTTCTGCAAGGTTCATTTTGGCCCATTTCCAAGAGAACTCTGCAGAGATTAATTTAAAACTATAGATTTTATTGTGTGTGATATTGTTCTTTCATTTTGAAAAATAATGGGGCTTTGTGTCAGGTTAGCCATTGCTCATATTCAAACAATCAGGCATACGTGTGTGTGTGTGTGTGTGTGTGTGTGCGCGCACTCACACGTCTGTGTGTCATCTTCAGCACACGCATGGCCTATTCCAAAATGTGTTGTAGCATGCAGTGACATTTGGAAGAAAACTAAGGCAATCCATACACCCAGATGTACACAGTCACCACAGTTGAGACCATTAACCCATTAACTCCCAGGAACACAGAGATGGGAAAGAACACAGCAGTTCCATTGTTTAAACATGGAACCCTCTAGGAAACTCAGAAACGTCAAATCCACTTTGAATCATACTTTAGGTTAATGCCCAACGAACACAATAAAGCCTGTACTACCAGAGACACCAATCCTTAGTTTGGATGTGTGAGTGCATTCGCTGCCAACACTGGCTATATGGCAACGTTTCTAAAAGAATAAACTATTGCTTATGAAATTGTGAATTATGAATCTCCTTTGTTGGGCATATCATCTAAACTATGTTTCAAATCACGGAGTAGGATAGTCGAATCTGAGCAAACAGTGGTGGCGTGAAACCTATATCATGTTCATTAAATGTTTATAACAAGGATGCTATAATGTAACGGCATGTGCGTTTACTCACCAGCAAATGGAAAAGTACAAACAGAGAAAAGAAGACAGAAGGACATGTAAACCTGGCTTGTACATAACAACAGCGATGACAATGACAAAGAATGATGATGATGACAAGCTTAAGGCATTTTTATACCGGTGTGCATGAAATGACACGACAAAATGAAGAACCCCTGTACTCCTCTTTGCTGGCTGCGATGTGCAAGAGGTTCCTTTTCATTTTAGCGGACTGTGCGGAAAGTGCACAGAGCCTCAGACAAAAAAGCAGCACCTGCAATTTACGTCATGACAGAACTCAAAACGAACGGGGTCAGCACATCTTTGCCGTAATAAAAAAAAAAAAACGTGCTAGACTACATGACGCGCAGATATTTCATTCCAAACACATTCCAAAGGATGAGCGTGAACGTAACGGGCAGGTGACAGCGCATAAGAGAAGCCATGTGACTCACCTCTCTCTGTACTCCAATCACGGAAAAGGTTTTCCCATCAAACTTAAACTTGCTGACATCCGCCCTGAGGGAAGTGAGAGATCACTGTGTTAAGTGTTAAATCATGGCGGCAACGCGCAGTGGCATAAGCACTGACCTTCGTCCCATCTTCGCTCTGTCCCAGGTGCACCGGACGAAAAACTACCTGCTTGTCCTGCCTGTCCTGTCTGTCCTGCACTGTTTGCAATGTCCTGCATGTCAGTGACTGTCCAGGGGTCTGTTGGGCCCTTGAACAAGGCCCCTAACCCGCTCATCTCCAGGGGTGTTACATATGGATGGCCTTGTGCTTATACTAAGCAATGACAATAAACTGAATATTAATGTCACACGTGACTAAGTCCAGTGGTGTCGCTAAATCAAGAAGTCAGTCCATGGTTAGTATCCCCACACAGCAGGACATGGTCACTGATCCCCACACTCGTTCTGTTCTGTCATCGTTTAGCACTTAACGTTTTGGGCTGACTTGCTTTCGGTAGAAGTGATACTGAGGAGCATGAAGATAGATTAAGGCATAGAGCTTCAGGACAGTGAGGGGTGGTGGAACACAGTGGCGTAAGCAGGACACAGAGGAAGGTTACCAAAACGTGGGTACCATTTCAGCAAGTGGATGCGCTTGTTTCCTTGAAAAACCACGAAGCCCCGGGCGGTGAACCCTAGAAACGCCGTCGTTCCTGTGAAGTCCTGAAAACATACAAGAAACATCAGCGTATGATTTAGCTACCACCCCCAACCGCATCTGGCGCAACCTCAGATCCGTTCAGACAAAATCAGCCGATACAGAGACTCGAGCCCCATACAACGAAGCCCAAAACTACTGGGCAGTGTATTAATTCTTGGGTTCACAGAGGAAGTGCCGTCCACGAGTCCTGACAATCAATTCGCGCTGAAGGGCAAAAGGCTTCGCCTGGTCCCAAGTGGCTTTCGCTAAACAACAGCCTCTGAAGTCTCTGAAATGCCTCTGTATTAGTCGGCGTGCCGCTGTGCTCAGCTCAGCCCAAAGGCACTGATACATAGTGGAGCCGGCTAAGCCCCTGAGCTCCGGCTGGGACTCAAACTGAAACGCATCCCAGGTGCCCCTGCCTCAGCTGGGAGCGAGCTCGCCCGCAACGAGGGCGTGCCAGAACTTGGAACGGACTGGTGTGATGTCGAGCTTGTCCGACAGAAAATCACCACGTACGGGTACCCAGAATCCCCTGCGCTGATACACGGACGCCGCATGCACGCTGGGGAAGCAGCCTGGCACCGCAGAGCTCGGCTGAGTCCAGGTCTTGCCGGTGCCGTCAGCTGGGGACCGTGGAAACGCGTGTGCCTGACCGTCACTGGCTGTATTCTGAGTGGATAATGTGCTCTGCAGTGTTGGAAATAACACAGTCCGTACCTTGCAGGGATGAGGGTCCACACCGTATGTGTCCAGCGTGTGAGCTCGTTGGAGCAGGTTCAGCTCAGCCAAAGGAGGACACTGACCCCTGCAGAAGGGACCAGGAGCAGAAGCACAGCCAATCACTACAGTGCTATAGTGCATAATGGCTTGGTGAAGAGTAGAAGCACAACCAATCACAGTGCTTTAATTCAGAAGGGCCTGGTAACAAGCAAAAGCACAAGCAGTGCTAAAATGTTAACGGTGAATAAATCCTTTAGTGGCCAAGGCCCATTGCTTGGTCCCCTTGTAGTTTTCAGGAATTGCTAGCAACATTAAATTATTCGGGTGACGCATCAGCAGAACATTAGCATAAAGGGCGTGGCTTCAGGAGAATTAGCTGCCGCCCTCACCTCAGCTCGCTCTGGTGGATCTCGGTGATCTTGCGCTCCAGTTTGGGGCTCTGCTTGGGGAACAGCCTGAAGTCGCCGATGTAGTCGGCCGGGTGCTCGTCTGGGTCGTGGTCCCCGAGCTCGGCTGTCGAGAGCACACGCACCAGTCAGAACGGCGCCGGTGCTGTACGGGCCAGCCCACGGAGTTACAGAGGTTATTCTCTATGTCTCTGCCGGTTACCTCTTCAGTCACCCGTGGATAGTTAAGGGAGAATATGTCTAAACACGGTGAGACCGCGGCCGCTAGATCGCCCAGTGCTAGCGGCTAGTTGACAGTGACAGAAGTGGGATATTGACTGGCATTACATTACGATTTGACGCACAAGACGTCAGTAAAATTTTAAAATTTTAAAAAGTTTTAAAATTTAATGAATGGGTCCACTGTGTTACAGTCCAGTAAGTGATAATGATATTACAAAATGAGGAAACGAGGCTTACATTCAAATGAGCAAGAGGTTGTTTTCTAAATTTGATATTTTGGTGCGTCGGCGCAGCCGTGAGCATGCGGAAAGCACGAGGTGAAAGGTCATCATAATGACGCATCACTAGTCCCCACTACAACGTCTTTGGAAGGCATGTAGAATTACCCTGTACTACACACGCGCCGAGGTAGGCCGCGTCTGCGAGGGGACACAGGAGCCTCCCGTGGTACAGATCCCTCTTCAGCTGCAGGTACAGCAGGTACCTGAGGGAGAAACAAAACACCTGTGCTGGGACAGAGAATAAGGTGCGTGCCATGCAGAGACGTGTCACGGGCCTGTCCGGGGCGACCGCACCATACTGTGGCACCTGAGAAACAGCACCGGCTGCCATGTCGACCAAGGAGATCCACTGTAAAGCTGTTACCATGAGAACCCTACACCCAGGAAGTTGTTACTATGGAGATGCGGGAAAAGGCATACGAGGCGGTCCCTCTGATTTCGAACTTTGATAAGCTAAACTTTAAATGTGTAGCTTGTACTTTAATGCGTATTCTGGAATGTCTTCATATGATACATTTGTCCTTTTCAACCATTTCCAGTAGATTTGTAGAGGACGGAAAACACTCCCTTTGGTTCTTTCTTGCTGTTATTAGCCAAAATATTTGCAAAAATGGTTAATTTTTTGGTTAACAAGGTTAACAAGACTCTAGGCAATAGCTCTATTAAAAATGATAGACTTTAAATATCTATGTGATCATCTATGTGATGTGTTGTCTGTTATTGTTGTGTGTGTGTATGTGTGTTTTGCTCTTCTCACTTTCAGTACTATTAGTTCATCCTATCAGAAAGAGGCTGAACCATGTTTTCTGTGTCTCTGGGTCTTAGGGAGACAGACTGGTGCAGACATGCTAACGCCCCAGCACCTGTGCTACACCTGACCCACAGTATGGGCAACAACACGCCCGGTCACCCACAACCACACAGCCCCTGATCTCTGACCTGAGCAACTCCACCCTCGACCTGTCCAGACAGAGACAGAGAGAGAGAGAGAGAGAGAGAGAGAGAGAGCAGTAGGAGGTAGGGCTAGCAGTATTTATCTTCACAGGTCAGATTGTGGAATTGCTCTAGGCAGCATGCTGAGCTGCGCTAATGAGTTGGTCACACTAACAGTGTGTGTGTGTGTGTGTGTGTGTGTGTGTCTGTTTGGATATTGGTACTGACAGTTCTTTAAAACTTTGACCTCTGATATCATCTGCAAAGCATTCGAGAAATCAAACAAATTGTTGGCAAAATGTTATTTTAAGACATTCTAAGATTAAATGATCAAACTAAAATAAAATACCCAAACAATAATATTCTTAGTACTGGACAGCATCAATATTCCCGTTTGTGTGTTTGAGTCTCTAATTACTGCAACACTACAGATCCCAGACTGCACCGTGCTGAATGTCAGGTTGCTGCTCTCTTCTCATTTTCTGTGTTACCTCGTCAGCTCCTCCTTGATCTTAATGGGCTCCTGGGGATAGAACTTCACCCGAAAGCACATCGTGTAGGGCTGCACACCTGAGGGTGATACCCGGCCACGGGAGAGACACGGGAAGAGAGGAAGACAGGGTGTGTGCGCATGAGATGGTGCGAAAGAAAGAAATATACAAGAGGGCATTAAATATTAAAGAAATTAAAATGAGACATTATTAAGTGTAGTGAGTATATATACATTATACTGCACTGCATCCTACATTCTGCTGCACTGCATTCTATATTCTACTGCACTGCACTCTACATTTTGCTGCAATGCAGGGTACATTCTCCTGCACTGCATTATACTGCACTGCATCCTACATTCTTCTGCACTGCATTCTACTGCACTGCATCCTACATTCTACTGCACTGCATATATTTTGGTGTGTGTTCTTTTGGTGCGAGTATTTGAGTTTCTAAAGTGTAGATTACAGATGCACACTTACATTTCATTTGTTTGACCACGGCTTTGCTGGGGTCCAGCCAGTGCTGCGTGGTTGAGCACACACACACACACACACACACACACAGCAGACAAGGAGAGCGTTAAACTGTAAGTGCTTGGTCCCATGAAGGGTGCAGGAAGGCGGTGTTTAGTGAGCGGTTGTGCAGTGTCAGTGTCCCCCGTCCTCTCAGAGATACAGTAATATTACAGTGGTGCAAATAATTCAGCAGCACACTGTTGAGAGATTTTCTGCTCGACTGCAAGAACGCTGTCGCACATGCGGCGCGGCACAAACACAGAGACGGTCGTCATGGTAACTTTACAGTTATAAAAACAGTATAGGGGAAAGATGCCGGAATGACTAGAATGAGGGTGTCTACAAGTTGCTTAAAGATATGCTGTGTGTGTGTGAGAGAGAGAGAGAGAGAGAGAGAGAGAGAGAGAGAGAGATTACCCTCTGCTTCTCTGGGTCCACATATCTGATGCCAAAGTAATCCTTCTCCAGCAGGCTGTAATGGTTGCACACATGATCCAGCAGAATCTGGCCTCTTGTGTCCCTCTGTTGAGGAACATGAATCAGGTTCTGAATTATCATCGGGTTGGTCTTTACCACAGTGAAGATGGCAGACACCACTGTCAAAGGCTCGTGTGAAGTAGGTGAAGCATCAGGTCGACAGCGAGGGAAAAGGTCTATTTGGTGTCACTCTTATGAACAACACACCTGTGTCTCCAACCCTTGCACTACACAAGACATTTTTGCCCTCAATGGACATGCCATCAATAAGAAATAAATTTGGATGCTTCTATGCAGCAGCTGAGATTAAAACAACTACAAAACAGTATTTATTTACCATGCATGACGTGTCACATAAATTACATTTAGCTTCGCACCACGCTACAATACCCACGACGTCACTTGACGCAGAGAGCTGTCATTTTGGTGCGGAAGTGTGTTCCGGGTTGTTACTGACTGACGTAGGCACTTAAACCTACACGCGCGCGGTGCTTAGTACAGCTCTCACCGGCTGTTTGACCTTGACGTCACTTATCTGCGGTAACCGTTAACATGCGACACTGAACTGCATTTAAATCATTGGCAACTCCACAGTCGCATCGCATTGGCCGCTGCGCATTGAATTCGAGTTGAATGCTGTCATTAAAGGGCAATCTGTTACACGAAAAGATTTATGGCAAACGAAGTGCTCGCGTATGCTAATGTATGTCTAAAAAAATCTCCCGCTCTCGCTTGTGTTGCTTACCCAAGTTCTCAGCACAGTGGGACATTGGACCAAGAAGTCAGTGTTCCAGTTAAATGTTCATACCATATTTAACACCGTTCACAACAATGATCAGTGCTACTTTGCAGAACCTAATGAGCAAGGGCACGAGCTGTCTGTGGACGCGGGTGGAATCTGCTGTAGACCAGAGGGGGGGGGGGATGATATTGATTTTACTGACATTGAGATGGGGAGACTACGTCAGAGCAGCCTAAGCTGAAACGAAAAAGAGCGAATAGCCACTCACAGAAAGTGAGTGACAGCACTGAACCGATGGCGGTGGGAACAGTTCGGCTCTTATACATCGACACATTTATTCTAAAGGAAAAAACGAACGGAGGGAAATAAAACATATAGAGTGTAAAGGAAACCGTTAAGGCCCGACAGAAATGTGTATATGAAGCAACTCTTGCTCACAGCTTACCTGACCTATCTGCATAGTTGACCATGCGTGAATGACAAAATCTTCATTAATGAGCGCAACCCCTTATTCTGGCAAAACAGTTTAGCCTGTCCTTGCTCCAGATACATAATGAGGACTGGTCAATGTTAAACACCTGGGGGTGTGGTGGTGATGAAATTTGCCTGGTGCTGACTGTGGGAGGGGAGAAATGAGATATGACGCAGCGTATATAAAGGAATTATCCAGAACGAAGGAGATGGTTGATTCTACTATCATGAAATAGTATTAGAGCAGGCAACGCAGTAAACACCCTCTGTTGTTACTAGTTAATAAAGGCAACTAAAGGACAGACACCTTTTTAAAACCACTTTATTTTTTGATGTACCTTATACTAATACCAGTCAATAATGAGACTACTTATGGAGCCAAATGAAAGTCAGAGCAGTAACAACAATTTTGTGGGGTGGGGTCTAACAGACTCAACACATGAGCAAAAACGTAGTTCAACTTTCTAAGAAAAATTGCCATTATCATTCAACAGGACGAAACAATCTACCAGCCACTTCAGCATTAACTCCCCAATATGGCGGAGTGATTTATAATGCTGTGGCCCGAAGTGAAGCGAACCTACTGCGGAAGCAAGACGCTTTTCTCCGAGTGTCATCTTACGCTCGGCTTGGCCCTTGTTGTCCCGCGCGCTACAGCGCTCTTAATTCATAATTAAAGGCGTGAGCGGAAGGGCCTTTAATTGCGATAGTTCTCCTTTCATTTCTGCCTACTGAACAAAACAAACTCGACAAAGCAGGATGCTTTTCATTTTCGAAATATAACTGCATGTCTCATTCACTGTAACTATTGCAGTACTGCGAGTTGAGATTTTTCAAAGCCTCGGGTACAAATGACTATTTGATTTTTGGTTGGAATCCAGACATCTTGGCATTCGAAAACATAATAGCTCCATCTTAACAGAAGGCAATCTCAGGTCTTAATTAAGATATGAAAATAACAACATATGGTGGCAAAAAGCATGTCTAATCACAGGAGGTCTTTACACTTACAGATGTCTTGATCTAGTATGATGACTAAGGCTGCAGCGTTCACGTGCAGAAAGCACTCACGTTTAAAGGGCTTTTAAAGCCCATTTTATGTTCGTGTTCAGACAAGCCACAGTAGTCATTTGCTAAATAGACAACACCAGATTTTTGTTGCTTGATTGTTATTATGGAAAATGGTATAGCAAATTGTTTAATTTGTGTACATTTGTATGGCTTGTATGTTTTTACCTTTTTCATTTTCAGAATCTGTGCACAGAAACTGGCAGCATAATGACCAGAAGGGAAGAGATGATGTACTGAATAACCCAGGATACAGCAGCAGGACCCCGGAAGTGCCCGCAATTAGCAGGGTGTTGTGAGCTGAGATGCATCACCTTTGCATGGACTTCCACATATTCCAAATCCTCCATAAACATCAACAAGTTCACATTCATCCATTCAAATGGCAGATAGAATACATGGAGGTGGAATTTCTGGCACCGTAGCAGCAGAAGTAAATGATATGTTGTGTGTTCTGTGTAATAAAATCTGGTTTATAAATGGTTTAAGAGTGTATTGCAATGGCAGTATGCGATTTGTGTGTGTGTGTGTGTGTGTGTGTGTATTGGGTCATTTGTCCCCACTGGCTGAGCATGCTGTCATCTCTTAAAATATCTGTCACACACACACGCACATTCGCTGCTTTGTGCAGCTAATGTTTACACATATACATGCAAACACACACACACACACACACACATCTCAACAAAGACACCTTGCACATAACTCCAAATATATACAAAAGAAACCTCACGCATGTAAAACGCAGAGCAGATGCTGACAGCTCCTAAGCTACCAGCCTTCAGAAGCGACGAGCACAAGAACCCAGGCCAGTGTAAGCAGCCTGTAATCTCTCCCTAGTCAGAATGCACCGCACATCAGCAGCAAATCTCTCCTCACACGCCCCGACATCGGCGTGCTCCCTCTCCTCCCTCTCTTGTGCTCTCCGTGCACCTCCCTCTTCCCTTCTCTCTCTCTCTCCACCGCTCTCTCCATCTCTTCATCTTCCCCCCCTTTTCTCCTCCTTCGCCCCTCCTGGTGGAAAATCATCAGAGGACTCAGTGGAATATAAGAATAGCAAAAGGTTCTATTTATAGCCTAATGAAAGAATGCCTCTCCCGCAACACCACCACCTCCACCACCTCCACTGCACCACCCACCCTCCTCCACCCACTCCCCTGTGATATGCTTGATGTTAGGACTTTTTTTTTTTGCAAAATCAATAGAAGGAGAGGGATGCGTTCCTGCAGATGAAACAATTTGCAAGTGGTCAAACGCAAATAGAATCTTTTAGTCAATGAGAAATCTGATGAGTTTTCTTTTCTTCGTCTTCTTCTGTTGGAAAAGCAAGGACACTACGGTGTCGCGCCATCTCGGTCAAACTTCTGTGAACCACATAAATGGAGACTGTAGAGCTCATATAGCCTGAGTCTAGAATTAGTTTCGCAATCAGTTTCTGAGGTCTCAAAGAAGTACAACCAGTTAAAAATCTAAATCAAGAATGTTTCTCCAGGCAGCAGAGTAGGTCCAGTCATGTGTGTTCGTTAATACTTTTTTATAAACAGAGTAGCCAAAAAAAGAGCCTAATGAATGAAACATAATGGATACTAATTAACATCATGCAAATGAGATCATGCTAATTGTGCATTAGTCATCATTTACTATTGGCTGTGTTTGGCTTTAGTCCTTTAATCCTACAAGCAGAAGCAGTGTCTACTGGGAGCAGTATCGTTAGCGCGAGACGGATGGAGCGTCTGCACCGGATCCCATGATCAGCTTTAATATTGCATGAGCCTGTCTGTCTCTTGGACACTGAGAAACTCCTGGGTAGGACTGTGATGCACTGACCAAGGTTCCGCTCTCCCGAGCGAACAGGAGCTGTGCGAACAGACGGCCGGCGCAGAGTCCGATGGTTCCGCTCTCGTATTGGCTGTGCTTGGGTTTGGTTTCCCGTGGCTTTCGTGGGTCGGGTCTGCTGACTCAGGGCCAAGCAGAGAGGCAGACAAAGGCCTCAGTTCTAAACTGAGCAGGGTATGCCGACACACAGGACAAGTGTGTACAGTACAATACTGCACCATCAGCAAAACCTACGCTGTCTCACCTATTAGGTGGTGTTAAGAAAACCGTGCGCTGATTTACACGAGCCACCGATGAAATGTTAATAATATGCTTATTTAATTAAAAAAATGCCTTTTGTGTTTTACTTTGTGCTTTTACATTTGGAATACAATGTGCACTGATTGTCATGTTTATTTCAAGGTTATGTACATCCATATCAGCTGAATTGTGCATCAAAAGCATAGTTGTTTTTTTTTACCAAAAGTAGAAAAAAAGCTTTCATGAGGTTTGAAAATACTGAATGAAGGTTTTGAAAGATACAGCCACAACATTAGATTGGCATGTCATTAAGAATGTACTGGTGATTTAGCAAGAGCAGACAACCTACACAACCTGGTAGTGGATGACCAAAGAATATTATCAATCAACTGTCAGATCTTAAAGGTCACAATTTAAAAAAAGCACGACCTCTCAGGGGGTTTCAGTAGGCCCCCATTAGCTAACAAGCCTGACTTTGCTGGTATGGAATCAGCCAGTGGTAACAAGAGGATCAATACTGAAGCCTGAAACATCTAGAGAAATCCAGACAAACGCCTTAGTGCTCAGTGGTTGTTCATTCAGCTACCAGTAGGCCAATGAGCAGAAACATATTGCAAAGGCACACACAGAGTTTCTCAGGCCGAGAAGAGAGACGTTCTTCAACGGCCAGGTGAGTCACCGGACCCAACTGCACCTGAATTTCACCTGCTGAACCGATGCTGAAGGCAAAAATATTTCGAAACGTCCATAAACAAGCAAGGATGGTGGAGCTCCACCCAGTGCCTGATGATGATGCCGCTAGGTCACAGACTTCTGGTAGTCTGTGAATTTGCAACCAATGTTGAAAAATAATTTAAAATATGTTAATTTTGTCCCCATGAATACAGATGAAAAACTTAAACTAAGGTTGTTATTCTGCACCGTAAATCAATTAAAAAATACAGAAAAAGATAAGACCGTAGAATTAGATTGTCACAGTGCAATACTTGCTGATGGTACCGCATATATTTGAAACACAGAATATGAAAACCTGACTCCTTATTAACTAGAAAGAAAAAATAAAAACCAAGGTTCTTTGATTTGGCTACCCAGAATGCTTTGTCTCCTCAGTTACACCATATCTGTCTCCGTGCAGATGTGGATGTTAAATAATTTCTTCACTGTTCAGATCTACAGTTGATTCTCTCGTTGATACTCTTTGTAAAGAGGACGACTCTACACAAATCTCTTACGTGTTTTCTTCAACAGCCTTGCAGGTGTTTTGATTATAATCATGTTATGTAATCTGTAGCTCCCCTGAGCATTTACATTTTGTCTGGGCTACATTTTGGCAGGGTTATACTTAAGAGGCGCTCCATGACATCCTGTGATGCAGAATTTTGTTGTTCTGATTTAGTACGGAAAACAACATGGGATTTAGCTAAGAACACGCGGCCTTCCTGGTTTAGTGAGATAAATTCCACCCAACACACAATAACCAGCCTGTGTTAGGATGTGCGGTTTAGCCGCCATTTGAACGTGAGCTTTGGCGCTGTGAAGAACAGCCCTAGATGAACGCACACTGCATATGTAAAAACCCCCTTAATGAAATTCAGCACTTTGGGTCTACGTCTGGCTTTTACCGGTTCTGGACCTTAAATATGAATGCTAACATTTGCTATCTAATTTTAACGAGAATACAATTCATTCCCCCATGTTGGAAGAGTCATGTAATTGACGTAGTGAATGAGGGGGACGGACAGGCCATGGAAAAGTGGCACTGATGGAGGGTAAAAGATATGGCTGCATGGATAGTCATGAAATATGCAGCGAAAAATCCATCACTGAACTAGAAGCCATTACGGCCTTGTGATGGTCTGAAAGTTTCATAAGGCGAAAACAAAACTGTCCCTCTTTCAATGGAGAACTGTACAAAAACGTGAATGAACCTGGAGAGGGATGTGCACTAAAGCAGTGTTATATGAGAGAGAGAGAGAGAGAGAGAAAGAGAGAGAGAGAGAGAAGTTTGGTATATATAGCTATTTATAGAGAGAAGTTTAGTAGTGTAGTGTGTTTGATGGGCACATTTTCAAAGCTCCATGTTACAGAAAGTAACTCCCAAAACTTAAATATTTTCTTCAGCTATGCTCTGTGTAATACAATGCAGTAGTACTGTAGGTATTCAGGGCAGAGAGAGTGCTGAAACTGGACACTTCAAGTTGTGTTTGGTGAATCTAATATAGGCCTACAGTGACGGATGAAACAGTTCTGCAATAACTTGCAAAAAGTGATGAAAATGATCGAAAACGTAAACAAGTGAGAGACCCACCTAAACTCCTGCTGGAGAGCAGAGTTCAAGCCCGTGTAGAAGCCTAACGTCGTCTGTCACTACTTTCCAAATCTCTATACTGGATTACAATTACAATGGTCCTATAAAAGGATTATCTGGTGCTCCCCAGCAAACCACTAATATGACAAATGTTTTTTTTGGACATATAATATTTATGTGTTTGAATTTCACAGCAATGATATAGGTGCGATCCAATAACAAAGTAAGCTGTCGGACGTTTTTTTTTTATCACAGCGTCTGAGGTAAATATGTAAGCCAAAGCACATACGACGAATCACCTGCTCCTCATCCTCCTCCATAAACAGTAAACAACCGGCAATCATTCTCAAGCAGCATCGGACTGTTTTCACCTTCTAAAAAACACGTGCAATAACAATAGCCATTACTCGTCATTATAATCAGAATAATACCGTCTCGCCGGCGCACTCGCGCACAAGCATGCGCGAACACGCTCACTGACTCGCCGGGTAGAATCGATATCCTACCAGCATCGTGGGAGAGAACGCGGACAAGGTCGCTCATACCTGGATGCTGCACGAGATCTCAGAGTCGTCTAGCAGCCGTACTGTGCATCGGATCTCCTGATCGAGAGAGGAGATGCTTGGACTCCGAAATCGAAGCATTTTCATGGCTATGGGTTCCACATGCTCAAACTAGTGGCTTTAGCGTCTCAGACGAAACACGGCGGCACGTCTTGCGTGCATACGGTCGAGCGGAGCAAAGATTTGTCGCCAGGAGGGGAACTGGAAGCTGCCGTATTACATGACTTAGAGAGCGATCCCCCTTTCTCTCCTCTGACCCCTCCTCTGCGTGTCCCTCCCTCTCCCAATGCAACCGGCTTCCGCACGTTATTTGCTGCACGCCAGAAAGCACGCTGTTTAAATAACGAACACGTGAGGTGGTGTTTGCTGATACGCAATTACAAGCAAACGACGTTCGCCTAGAGAATAGGATGGAGACGTGATTCTGAGTGAGTGTAAATCGCCTACAGTCTATGAAGTTTAAGATCTACCCCTGGATCAAGTGGATTCCACATCGGTTAGTTCGCTGTACCTCACAGATCAGAAGACGGATGCATTTCCACACGTTTCTGTGCAGTAATTAAGTTTTAGGAAATCACTGTCAGGCTTCAGAAATCTATGAACAAGTCCAGTGACTTAATTAGCCCAGGACATGCATAAAAAACACTCAGAACATGTCAGGTATAGTTTGAAAAAGTAGATTAGTCTCTTTATTAAAAAGTCAATTCATTTTTTTTCTTACCACTTTATAGTGCACAGCAGCAGCGGAACCGTTCGGGCTGTAGTTGAAATGCTGTGGCATTTTCTCACAAGCAGGTGGCACCACATTCCGGAGAGAATGACCCGAAAATATGATTGTTTTTGCACCGATTTTAAGTCCAGTTTTGCATTTCCTTTATAACGGTTATGGTTTTGAAGTAGACGTGGGTTTGGTTTCTTCCAATAACAACATATCTTGTACAATAACAGCAAATCGTCAGCGCAAATTGTAAATGTGAACTGGAATCTCATTCCTGGTTAATAACATTGTGAACAGTAAACCATCAGACATTGCGCAAAGGAAAAAAAAACAATTGTACAAAGTTTTAATAAGAGTATGCGCTGTGTGTTACAGACAAGCCTGCCCAAGGCAGACTGGACCCTCAACTCAAACCAATGTGAAAATCAGCATGTACACACAGGCAATTTCTACTCAACATCCTTTTACGAGACCAACGAGGCAGAACAGCCAACTGGGAGGCAGGTGGGAGGGTTTTTTTACACAGAGGCGTTTTAGGGTTTTGTCCGTTTTCCCCCCTCGCGGGCGATGAAAAGCGTAGGTGGAGTGTGGGCCGAACCGGGCGGAGAGCAGAAGCCACAGGACCCCCTCGGGACGTCTTCATAAATCTCCCTCCGGTCCCTTCTTGCCCTTCCGGTTGGTCTGCCACAGAGGGAACCGTGTCAGGTCTACGTGCCGGCTTCACCAGCTTGCCTATTTGGCTCGTACTGAACTCAAATCCATCAAAGTGCTTACTGCCTGAGCGTGCGTGCTGGGCTGTGGTCTAGACCACCGTAAAACCCCCCCCGACTACTGAATCAACCCATAGTGGATCGTTCTCCTACGCGCTCGCACGCACGCTCCCCTACTCATGTTCTTATTTCATGCTCCGTCTCCAACGTCCTCCCTGTTCGCTCCTGACTGTTCCTACCTTCACTGTCCTGTCACTGTCCTGTCGCTTCCTGCTCTAATGAGAGAAGACGGGAGCGTGGTGAGCAAACTGCTCCTCAAGACGCCCATCAGCAGCGCTGCATTTCACTTCAGAGTCTCAAACAGTCGTGTGGTCTCAAAAGCTGGGAGCGCTCACCTGATGTTTTGGCTGCTCTGACTGTAAGCCTTTCACCTTTGACCTCTCCTGCTCCAACGACGCATGCAGCAAGGTCACCTGGGAAAGAGGAGAAACCGAAATTACGCTTCAGGCTCGTGTCCTTCGACTTTAATATCCACCTCAACGCAGGACCACTGCAAAGACGCAATAAAAGAAAACGTGGCATTTCAGACGTCATTTCTGACTTGTCTCTCCGCACCTGGGACGTCAGCTCCTCTTTGATGTTCAGAAGCTCCTCAACTTGCTGCAGAATTTCTGCTTTGTCTTTCACTGGGGGGGGAAGGAAGATTTTTAGGGCACAGTAAGCGCATTACGCCGCCTTGCTGGAGGCTGCATTATTTAGTGTGTAATGCTGAGGCCAACGCTCCTCCAGCGTACTTACTCTCTCCCTGCTGAAGCATCTTAAGTAACTGGGCATTTCTTGCCTTCACTTCTTTATACCTCTCCTAAAAACAACAAATGAATGAAACCTGAACACTACATTTAAAATGAGCTGATAAGGGATTGTGGTCAGCTTCTTTTGCACCAGTCCGCAGTCATCCTACATTCTGAATGCAAAAGAAACACGACTTTCCTGTGCTTTTTCACATTCGGGATGTCCAAAACAAATTTTTCTTTATCGCGTGTTCTTGTCCTGCCCAACAAGCCGGCCCGTGTAAGATGCCTTACCTCCCACTGTGAAATGGTCTTTCTCAACTTCTCTATTTCCCTGTCTTTTTTTTCCAGCTCAAATTTGAGCTGTTCAGTTCTTACATCCTTTGTAGAGAAGAAAGAGAGAGAGAGCAACATGTAAAAGCAACTTCACGCCCTAAATGGATGTTTTCAGATCAGAGTATAAATGGGTCAGCAGTGCCATTCATGCCTCTCCGAGATCGGGGAACTCTGATCCCAGGTCAGCACTTCTCTGTCTGTCTGACCGGGAGGTGAAGGGCTTACCGTTTCCTGCTCGGAGGAGGTGCTGAGCTCGTGGCCGGCGCTGGTGCTGTACTGCTCCCGCCGCTTGTCCCTCTGCACAATCCGGCTCACCGTGTCCTCCAGCTGGTTGAAGAACCGCTCGTCGTGGGCGGCTGGGTTCACTGGCTTCGGCTCCTGGGGCAAGAGATACGAGAGGGAGAGTTATGGAGAGAGAGAGTGAAAGAGAGAGGGGTATAGATCAAGGGAGAACATCAGGAGATGTAGGAGAGTGAAAAAGAAAGAGAAAATTCCCCAACATAATCACTATATTTCTGACCTACCGGAGCCCTTTACAGTAGTACCCACTAATAAATCTTTGCCATTTAATAGCACTGCGTTCACAGTTTGTTTAGCAGTCCTGCACAGGCTACGGTCAAATTCTTTCTATTAATGTGAGAAAGTTAGAAAGATCAGTTTATTGCACCTTAGCTAAAAAGAATACCTAGACCTACTCAAGTCCTTCACATACATACAATCCCACATTATGCATTTGACACTGTGCAGAATTCTACCATACATCCTCTTCAGACAACAGTCACAAGAGCGGCGACGTGCACGTGTGCCGCCTAACGCCCGAGCGAACGGCACACATGGGGACTCCTCCAGGCAAGCTCACCTCTCTCTCTGGCCTCTTACCCAGCGGATCTGCAACACAAAGGCTCGGTTAGCGTCTCTCGCCCCTTCACGCGCTCGCCCTCACGTGCAAACACACGGAGCGTCCTCACCGTCCTGCTGGAAGTCCTTCAGAGACACCGTGACGCGCTTGTCCTTCCCCTGCTGGTTCTTCTTCTTCTCCTTCTTCCCGGCGCCCCTGGCCTTGGGCGACGGCGCCTCCGGACTCACCGCATCCTACGTGCACACACACACACACACACACACACCACTGTTACCTGCTCCCAAGATAAGGCTGGCCACTCAGATGATGGCAAGGATGTAGTGCAGGGATAAAGAAATCAGCCCTCATTTACGTACAGAATGTTTTTTAATGGCTTATAAGAGACGTGGCCGTGTGTGTATTTATGCATATAAACCTTTTTCTGCTGTTCAAACTCTAGTTTACTCAGCATTAGGGCCTTTTCCAGGTCTGCCTCATACAACTCGGTGGTCAGCTGCAATACCAAACACCATACACACGAGGGCCAGTCATAGGTGGACAATTTACAAACGTATCCACAACAACAAAGCTAATGCTATTGACAAGACTATTGGATCATTTCTAGAAGTTTATAAAGCACTTATTTATTGATTTTGATCGTTTTGTTACCTGTTCATCTCTCTGTTTCCACTCCTGCCAGCTTTCCTGGGGGGCTGAAACACGATCCTTGGCTGCTGGTTGTAGCAGCTCATCAGCTAAACTTTGCAATGTCAGAGTAGAAGACGGGGCTGATGACTTCTGAGGCAGCTTCTTAAAGGCAAGGCTCCTGAGCTGCGAAGGCACACCAAAGACAAAGCCTTCAATCACTCTACGTCCTCATAAAATGGTTTGCCATCAGTGTCAATTCCCCACTAACAGCAGCACCGTTTTGGCGATGTAGTCCACCTTTGAAAGGTGTTCACACCACACGTTATGCGTTAGTAACGTGGTTCCCTAGCGTTGCTGACAAGGGTTTAGGGTTCCTGAAACAATATCTTCTTTCTCTCTGCCAGTCACCTCGTTTGTTTCGCTTTGCTGCTGCTCCTTCTTTCGTTTCTTCTTGTCTTTCTTTTTCTCGTTGTTCTGGTTGTTCTTCCCACTGGGAGACTTCCCTGAGCGGGGCTTCGCAGCGTCGCGACCGCCTCTGGTCTTCCCCGCATCGGAGTCCGTGTCTGACTCGGAGTCCACCTGCAGCAGAGCGAAGCGTGACGCCGTCGTTGGGACTGAGATTAAGGCGGACGCCATGGCAGATCTGTATACATATAACGGAAAATACGACATACATTAAAAATGCGTCAATGGATCATTTACTAGCGTTAAAGATGAGCGGCTCACGTTACGCTACCGCACGTCGTCCCATATCTGGTTAGCTGACTAGCTATATATGTTGGCTGACGCACTATGCTTGGCAAAGCTGAAATAAAATAAGCATTATTAATAACTGGGAGAGTGAATACATTCTCGTTAGCTAGCGACCTTAACTGGATTTCTAAGCTAGTTATCCAGCCATGTAAATCACGGTACTAGCACTGGGTTACCCGCTAGCCAGCCAGCCCTCAAACCCACTAATATGGGTCAACTTGGTTAACTGTATCAGGTGTCTTTTTAAAGTACACATCATCACTGTATGTAACGTCCCGAAAGTGCTCGTTTCATCATTTAAAAAAATCGGCTCATCGTTAATAAGGTTCTTACAATTTGAGTAGTTACAGTTGCTGACTAGCTAGCCGAAACTGTTTGCCATTGTTAGCTTGCTGGCTAATGGTGTCGCTACCTCGCTCTGTTCCACTCTTATTTCAAACCAACGTCAGCATAACATTGTTTTTTTCTGCCTCACAAAAACATGCAGCTTCAAAGTCAAGATATAATTTAAGAAATAAACTTTCGGTTAGTACAGGCCAATTGGCTAATAAACTTTCACCTTACATGTCTTGTACAGCCGCTTTTTTGTGAGGTTTTTATTTCTTTGCAAGTGCCCACTGTCTGCAGCAACCAGCCCTACGTTGGCCGGGTTGGACACACAAGTAATGGCCAAAGCGTTTCGAAATTCGTTTTTGCATGAACGAATCAAGTTAATCTTTGCCGATGGTTTTTATAGCTTTACTTAAAAAATAATGTACAAGCACTGTGAACAAAAAGCAAACGGTGCGTTTCATAGACAGCATCAAATTTCAATTTAGTTTAATTTTTTTTTAGGACAATTAATCCGAATACTGAGTTAATATCAATAATATATACAACGGGTGTGGTGAATGGGGATATGAGCCATCTCTTTATGATGTTGTTTTGCATATGGCCACAAGTAAAAGTCGATGAGCGCCGAGTTTATGTGACAGCGTTTTTTGTCTCTCTCGTGCACGAGCTTCCACAGGTGATTTTTTATTTTCTCCACACACCAAATGGAGCAGCCTCGAATCTCCACTTCTCTCCTTTCACCTGAAACCAGCAACTCGCCTAGAAAAAAGAAAAAAGTTATTAAGTTGGGATTTTGAGTATAGCCTTAAATCTGAATGGTTTCTCCAGTAAAATACGTTGGAATACGTTAGGGTAATGGCAGTGGTTCTAAATATTTTACACGCCTACCCCTTTTCAGTGCCTCCATAAGTGTGTCTGAGTATCGTAGCGCCCCCAAGTGGACGAGGGCCTGCGGCACTCTGTAGTCAGCGAACATGGTCAGGTAGTCGAGGTTAGGAATGTTCCCTTCGCCTCTTGCTTCCATAATCCCCCAGAAATCTGCCACAAGGATCTGAGCCCTCTTATAGATGGAAATCCTCTTGCCCTGCAATTGCAAAACGACGGGAAATGCAAAATGAGAGCAATGAAATGCCTGAGGTCCAAGATAATGAAACTGGATACATCTTTTGGTATTTTGGTTGAACTGAAAACACAACACAGGAAAACAAAATTTTCGTAAAACCTCGTAGGTGGCCTCATCCCTGTATGACGGCAGATTATCCACGATGTGGCGCACCATCTTCTCAGCATCATTTTCTGCACAGCTCATGAAGTTCCGGAAAGATCCGCCGTGCCGCAGAAGCACGCGGCCGGCCTCGGTGAGGGTCTGGTGACGCTCCTTCAGCATGGGCATGGGCGTGGCACTGTCCGACCGAAGGACACGCCCAAGCTCCGTCTCACTCACCTGAGAAAAGAAGGCGGGGTCCGTGATAGGCACACCTAACAAGGAAGAGGGAAAGAACACCAGCCCGTTAGCTTGGTCTCAAACTCTATTATCATTCACAAGACATGCAGGTGGTACAGAGTAGGTGATATCATTATGGCCATTGTTTTCCTCTATTCAGGCAACTTAGAAGCTGTACTCTGTTTACTATTAATGTGCTACTTTAGGTGCCCCCACACATTGTTAGCTATGGGACTGAGATTGCAGAAAGCTGCAGTTACCCTCCTCCATAGCCCTGGTGACTGCTGCGCACAGAGACATGTATCCCCGATAGACAGTTCCTTTGAAGATAACTTCACACTGTTGGTCCTCTTTGTCAGTCCAAAAGGAGAAGTTCATTGTGTCTGTCACAAACACCCAGTTGATTGCCTCCTCTGTGTCCGGCGCGGGGGCGAGGGGGTTCATCTTCTTCCAGCCGCTAGCCGTGAACACCTCGCTGTCTCTCAATTCATAGAGCATTTCTGCTACGTTCTCCACACCCTCTTCATCCACAAACACATCCCGGCTCTGTTCGGCCACAAACTGGCCTGACTCTCGAGGTGTCAGGGGCTGTTCCATTCTGTACCAGACAGACACTTTTCAATCAACCTCAAACAGCAGTAGCAATTATGGAATTTAATGGATTAAATGGAATTATGCTGGTCTTTTTTTGCCATGAATTTTTACTTCAGTAGTACAAGGGATGGCTCTGAAAAATTCTTCCGTCTAAAAGTCTATTAAGTTCTATTTCACAGCATGTCTGCTCTGCAGTCAGCACTTCAGTAATCATACATAGTAGTTCAAAAAAGTAATGCATCTCTTGAATATCTTTAGGCGGGTTCCATTTTAAACATATTTAAAGCTACATACCGTAAAAAAACACAGGCTGTCGCAAAACCGATACATCCAGAATATTCCCAAATTCGAAACGTCTGAATTAAGGGATATAATCGTATACTACGGGGATAGTACGCAAACCCGCCAGACCAAAGTACATTTTCTCTTCTCCGTTAGCAAGTAAGCGTCTGAAGAACGGTGAACACTGCCACCTACTGTAATGGAGTGAGCACGGTTCGGAAAGTTTATTACGGACAGCTTCCCATTTTCGGATTAGAAAATAGATTTAGATTTAATTATTTTGTCCATAAAGAACCTTCTATCGACTTTTAATTTTGATCTACTCCGGTCTAGTACATGTAAGACCGCCCAACGTTCAGAATTTGTAAATGAGCCGACTAATAATATTCGCGTATGACACTGTACAACAATAGAAGAGAAGACACTCAAATAGGGTATGAGTCTGTACGTAGTTCATAAAAAACTGGCATTTCGTTTATTTCTGACAAATGACAAATTCTACAAATGTATCTGGGTGAAGAACTTCAAGGACAATTTGAGTAAAAAATAAAAAAATAAAAAATAGTAAAGAAAAAGGAAAGAAACCCCAAATGACTGTTCTGCCCTGACAAAGTACAATCTACAGCACAACTTCATGTCCACTTTTTTCTCAAACAAAACACACACACTGGGCCTCATTTTAAGTTGACGGACCTACAAAAAATCCAGAGGTAGAGCAAATTGAATAAATACCAGGTTTTAAAAACCCAGCAACACATTGGAGAGAAAATAGATACAGAACCAACATCAAGATCACATCTCCCAGACTTCACAGTACCTAGTAAGGAGCTGTTCTAAAGCCTGGAGCTCTACGTCAGGAGAGACCAATACAGACAGAACAGGTACGGGAATTCTGTTGAATATACTGAATAATTTTCCATATAAATCACTGGATATTTACATATAATTTCCTCTACAACGCCCCAATAAAGTTTTTTTTTTCCAACTCTGTAAGAGAAACTAAGCAGTTATTAAAAATAATTAGAAAATAAATCCCAGGGTTGAGTACATTCTGGATTGACTTGCAATGGTTGGGTGAGGAAACGCAGAGAGAATGCGTGCGGCTACTCGAGAGCAAATGAGGACCTGCAACACACACATCCAGCAAAAAAAGCGAAACTCTACACAGGTGGGTGACCCCTCGTCACGAAATCCAGACGTTAAAACAAACGAACAAAAAAAGCCAAGCAAACAATGTAAAATAACTTCTCAATCTAAGATGTTTTGAAGATATCTGAAAGTCTTTCAAACCCATGTTGAAAGGGTAATAATCAAATGTGTTCGTCACACAAAATAGCAATGGCTGCAGGCGTCTGGAGGCAGGAGCGGTGGGGGTGGGGTAAGCTGGCACTCCGCCAGCACTGCTCAGAGGAGGGAGTGTGGGTGGAGTTGCAGTGGGCAGGGCATCCTGAGAGAGGCGGGGCCAGGGCAGGGTTAGTCACGGTGTCCCAGCAGGTGGAGAGCACTGTGGGGGGAGGGGGGAGAAGGAAGATGGAGAGAGGGTCAGTCACAACTGGGATAGCATGAGGACACACTGACTTCTGAATCACCAGACAATGAATGAGGGGCGGAGCCAGGGGACACGCGCATGACTCGTTGTCGAAAGCATGCTACAATGTTGCTTGGTGTGAAGGGTTAAGAGACTTTATCCACCACACACACACACACAGGATGTTAAGTGACAGATGAAACAAGGGGCAGCACTGGCCCTGCAGCATAGCTGAAATGCCACAAAAGAACGAAACTTAAAAAAAAAAAAAAAAAAAAAAAACACATTTCCAGGCCTGAAATTACCAAACAGAGCCAATGAGTGAATGACTTACTACCACAGATTTACAAGATTACATAGTTTTACATGTGCAGAGTGAAATCTGACAGACAGGTTTGAGGTCATTTTGGAGAAATGCTCACATGCATCTGAATGCAAGTGAAGTCTGCAGGAAGGAAGAGGGAGACGGGGGGGTGGGGGTGGGGGGTGGGGTTGTGGGTCTGGACGGGCGGGTTGAGCGGGACTTGCCTGTTCTGTAGCAGGTACTGCGCGTTCTGGATCTGGTCCTGCGTGCCCGTGATGGTGATGATGCGATCCTCGGAGCCCTGCAGCGGCTCGTCGATTTTGATCGACGCCCCGGACTCGTGCCGGATCTGCTTAATTCTCTGGCCTCCCTTACCGATGATCGATCCAGCCAACTGGGAACAAATATGCGAATGAGCTCAGCTAGAGTGTGTGTGTGTGTGTGTGAGAGAAATATGAAACCCTGTATCGGTTTGTGCAGATGCATTGTTGTGCATGTACTCACATCTTTGGGGATTGTCACTTGCGTGGTGATGACAGGGCCTCCCATGTCACCATAGTTACCTCTCCCGCCTGAAGCGCAAACAGAACAGTGAGATTTGTAGCTAGTGTTCAAAGTCACCATGAACTTACCAGACTCCAAAGGGCCTGGATACTTACCAGACTGATAGTTGTCCCAGGATGAGTTGTTGTCTAATGTTAATTTAAAAAACAAGAAAAAGAAAAAGACAGATGGTTAACAATATTCCCGTCCTGACGCGCAAGTAGAAAAATAAACAATTATTAAACACATACAATAAAACCCTGCTTACCGTATCCACCATCATTCTGCAGGGGCAGAGAGAGAAAAAAAAGTATTGGAGACGATTCAAAAGCACCATTTTTAGGCAGCTAACAATAAACCAGTGCCTTCTGCAGCAAATGCAACCCATCTCTCGCCTATTTCTATGGCAACAGGAAATTCAAATCTGTTGCCAGGTAACAGCGAGCAGCTGCTGTGTTGTCTCAGCGCAACCATCTGCCCGCTAAAGAGCGCGAGGACATGTTTGCTACAAAAAACAAAAAACCCACGACCACCATCTTCGTTTAGGTCATTTCATAGGCTAATTTGGGCCGTGTCACAGAGTCGGACTCACCATGCTGCCACCGTAGCGATCTCCAGGTCTGCCCCTGCGGTCTCCTCTGTGGGAAAAGCAGGTTGGGTTCACTTACACTGATGTGGAGGGGGGGGGGGGGCATAACCATGCAGGAAGCTACATGTGAGCTTAAAGACGTTCAGTGCTGCTCGCGTGTTGCGTGTGTGTGAAGAGGAGAGGTGTGGGTGGGATTTACAGGTTAAACTACAGCAAGGTCTGTCATGCCGAGGGGAGGGACTTACTGCCGCCTGTCGTCCGAGTGGCCGCGGTGGGAACTGAAGGAGTACTGGTCATCGCTGCGGACACAAACATAGCAGCCACACGTCACGCAACACGAAGGCACAGCGGAGCGAGGCGCCTTGCACTTCGTACAGCCGGTGAAATCATTAACAGCTTGCCGGGGTCAAACGACTCGTTTTCATTGTTTTAGTGCCTTAACTTTGTAGCTAGGTTGCCTACGTAGCCAAGCTGGACTCTGAATGAAGCTTAGCTGGGGGCAATGTATGTAGATGTAAATGCATGGTTTCTGACAGGGATGGCGTGACTGGCCCAGGCTACTCACCCTCTGCGGTGGTGGGGTGGTCCCATGGGCATGTTCCGAGGGGGGCGGCCCCCTCCCCTGCCCCCACCTCGGGGTGGAGGCGGGCCCCGGCGTGGGCTCATCTCGTCGTAGTCCCTCCTGCTGGGGGGCATGTGATGGCCGCCGCCCCGCCCCCCGCGGGGCCCCATGCGCTCGAAGCCGCCGCCACCTCCTCCCAGCCGCTCGCGACGGAAAAATCGCCCATCGGCCGGCGGCCGCGCTCCTCGTACATCATGGTGTAGCCGCCGTAGTCGTACGTCTCGTCGTAGAAGTTGGGGTCGTACTGCTGGGCACGGCCTTTGATGGGAGCCTGGGGAAGACCAAGCGGCCACGTGAGCAGGAAGTTCCCGCCTCCCGAGAGCCAGGCAGAGGGGGCGCAGGGGTCGTTACCTCGACAATGAGCTCCAGCATGGTCTTAATGCACTCCACGACCCTCTCGGCTTTGCCCCCTACCAGCACCACGCGGTCGGTCGACTGAGGGCAGCACTCCTGGAACAGCTTGATGGTGGTCTGGGTGCTCTGGATTTGAACAGATGTCAAGAGTTCACTTCAGGAAGTGTGGCTGACCTGTGACCTGTGTATCAAAGCTGTAACGTACAGTAGGAGCTTGTCTGTGTGAGATCCAGTGACCCTCACCTCACGTAGCTCTTTGATTTTGGCCCCCTTCACACCGATGATGCTGCCAGCCAAACTCTGATGGATGAGCAGCCTCAGCTCACAGTCAAAGTCCACCCCTTTGTGATGCTGGTACTGCCCCAACCAAACATGAAGGGGGAATCAACCAAATATTCAGAACACAACGCTCCCAACACAGCCAATCAGCTGTTCGCTACTCGTTTTAGCCGAGCCCACCCACCTCCTCAAGCGTGGGGATGATCTTCAGCAGTATCTCGGCAACGGTGGGGATGTCTGCACTGATGCTGAGGATCCTTCGGGCGCGTCGCCGGGGGGAAAGACGAGAGCGAGAAGAGCGAGACGTTAGCGCGAGCGCGGGGGGCGGAGACGCAACCCTGCCCTCTTGTCACAGCCCTGTCTGCTTGTGCTGCGCATCAATGGAGTGATCCACAGGCTAGATGTGGGGCCATGCACTCCCTCACGCTTCTGACACGGCACGGGGAAAGGAGCGATGAGAGACAGAGAGAGCGAGTGAGAGAGAGAGAGAAAACGAAAAGAAAAAAAGGGTGAAGCTCCATCCACTCCAAGAGAAGGTGGGATGGAGGTGAAGAGAGGAAGATGCACACTGAGCAATAAAGCACTCAAGGACTTCAGCAAACCTTAGCTCTGATGATAGATGGAAAACCACAGTGAACAGAAAGAAAGGAGGAGAGAAAGAAAGAATTCATGGTGTGTGAGCAGTAAGTGAAGCAGGAGATCCTTCACCGTTAGAGGACAGATGGACAGAGGAACTCTAGACAGAGAGAGAATGGTGAGAAGCATGACAGGGAGCACTAGCAGACCACACAATGTTTAGGATTTCCACACGGACATGTACAAACAGGACAGGAGAAAAGGAACTCATGTTTTGTACTGTCCCCTCACCCTTATACACTAAACTAATCTTTGCGTTAGCAAAACATACAGTCGTGTGATTAATCGGTAGTCTGCAAATATGCAGATATCTTGAGAAAAGCCCAAGAAGGTTAACCGAGCTACTTTCAAGAGTGCTTTGGTCTCTTTGGGTGAGTTTGGAGAAAAATAGCACCCCTGAAAGGGAGGAGGTCAATAAATGACTGAGATGGCAGCACAGACACTTTGTATAACATTATAGCACTTAAAACTGATAGTCATGACAGTATTGTAACCATATTTTATGAAGAGGTCGTTTATGGCAGTAGGGAGTATCTGGCACATGAAGGTCATTGTTAACAGTACTGGTATTGGCAGTAACAGTGCTGAGAGAACTTGGAGGTTGGAGTATCTGAGTGGCACGTACCGCTCGGGCCCACTGCTGTCTGGGACTGACACAGTGGCATTGTACTGCAGGGGCGGGGCCAAGCACCCAGAGCAATCAAGCACACAGATGTCAATCAAGTAAGGCGCCCAATAGGGAGGGCACGATTATGGGCAGGGCCAACCAGGGAGTCAGGAGATCAGGCGGCAACGCAGGTGGGCGGGACAAGTCGATCCAGAATATGGGAATTGGCCAAAAATAAACAACAAATAAAAACAAAAACAAGGAAAAGGGGAGAGGGAGTGGAAGAGGAGTACATTTTAATAGTAAAAAACTTCACTGTGATTTCATACTCTCATAATGTTGGAGGAGAATGGAGGACAGGACAAGAAGAGAGAGCATTGAGCATGTATTGTGGCCTGTATAAGATACTTTTAGCGCATGAACGCTTGTCGCTAATTACTTTTACTCAGAGTACAACAGGCATTACAGTACACTCCGGAGTCCTGGATGAAAGCACAACTGATGACCACAGAGCTTAAGATTCTATCATTTTCCAGTACTCCAGAGACTCAAGTTTTTTTTCTGATAAGATAATTAATTATGGACAAGGGAGGACTAGCAGAAGCTACCCGATTAAAAAGATATTAGCATTATTCTTCTGCATGTCGCAGCTTACAACCCCAGTATGCCTGTGCGCCTAACAAGTCCCAGCAACGAAACAGTCGTGTACTCACGTCGGTGCGCAGAGCTTTGATGTTCTTGCCTGCTTTCCCAATCACGGCTCCAGCGTTCTGTATTAAGGGGAGAAGTGGTTAGGCAAACACGCCAGTGCGATCCAGCGGAGCCATTTTGGAGGAGCTCGACGACCGTCCTGTTGGACGCCAGCGTTACTGCGCTCACTTTGCTCTGCAGGAGCACGCGCAGCTCCACCACATCGTCGCCCTTCCGCGAGCGTTTATAGGTTGGCTCCTCGTCCACGTCCTCAGCCGGCCGCTTACCTGAACAAGACAAAACGACTGAATTAGAAGAATCCGTACACGGAATGGATTTAAATACAACTGAATTGACCCAAGATACATGAGTAAAAAAATATAATAAGTGCAGGTCTGAATGCCAATTAGCTTTCCCCTTAACATTAAACGTGCATGATCCGACGTGCAGGACTCACAGAAATCCCTCATCAGTACTTTTTAATGCAAAAGGCACATAGGCAAAACCCTTACCATTACTCTCTGTGCCGCTGAAAGTGGTCTCCTCTTCTTGCTGGTCGTTTTCTGTCTCCATTATCTAGCTACGGCGACAACACTGACGAACTACTTTCGCTTTCCTAGGGAAACCTGTAGGAGGGGTAAACATGGTAAGAAGAAAATGGAGAAGCGGTGATAACATGGAAAGGCATCGGCATCTTGCGCTCGGGTCACGTTGCCATATGCCAGTGGCATCGGTACCTTAAGATGTTAGTAGAGTTGCATGTGCATACATATTTTATGAGCCTAACGAATACGTTAAAGTCGTACACTGTCTTGATTTAAACGTCAATTCTTCAAGTGCTTGATATGCAGCGTTTTCTTACTCTGCACTGCAAACACAAAACGACCTAAATAGCACATATAAGCAGTAAAAAAATATTCGTGATCTTCGTCAACTCACAGACGCTAGCAAACGACTAAACAAGGAAGTAATATGGCTAACGAGAACGTGGCGTCTTAATAGACTGACAGAAAGAGACTGATTATTACAGCGTCGACTAATTATCATCTTTACCTCAACATTTACATTGGAGAAATTCAACACTGACCGATAAAACAAACGAAAGGGGGACCGACAGCTAACGTTAATTCACTCGGTCTTACCGAGGAAGACTGCAGTGGTGTGCTATCGAAGCGAACTAACGTTCACGCCGAGGATAAAAATGAACATAGTAGCGGACTACCAACAGTAACCCGTGCTCGCCCTCGGTTATCGACACGAATATCGACATGAACGTAGCTAGCAAACACATGACACACTCCAGCAAACACACACACACACACACACACACACACACACACACACACACACACTGAGCTAGCTTCTGACCTAACGATAGCCATTGAGCTAACCATGCTAGCTGCTTCATTAACAATAGATGGGCCAAACTAGCCAACTTCTTTCTGCTGAACATCATTACAGTATTTCAATGGTCTAAATGATGCGTTGATAATTAATCCAGCTGAATTTGGTATTTGTATATATGCTGTTTTAGCCAGCTACATAATCGTGGTGAATTAATGCGTGGTGTATTGGTATCTAAGCACTAAAACACCCCAAACACTGGGGGCTACGACTCGGCTGCGATTGTTAGCTAGCTGGCTAGCTAACATCTTTAACGCATCTTTAACTAGGTTCCTTCACAGCAAAAAAATCAAGAGGTAACGGACTCAAATTCAGGGCCACTAAGCAGCAATTCTTTATAATGTAGAGTCGTCAAGTATATAAACGATCGTGGAATTTATTACACAGAGCAAGAAATATGGCAACCAACCTTATCTAGCGCTGGGTGTCCTCCCCTAGCAAACGACAACGCACAATAACCTAGAACGGCCGCTTCGGCGTCTACCAATGAACGCCCGTCCCTCCATAGAGAAGACTGAAATGATTGGGCCACATTGATGTAAGGGCGGAGAAAATGACAGTAATTGGACAAATGGATTGTCAATCCAAATTTTTCTACTCAACGTTTTCCTGCGTACGGTTGTTTGGCGGTGATCTGCTGATGCTGCTCGGTAACTTTCTTGTCATGAAAAATGTAAATTGTGTTAACTAGCTAGCTAGCATTTATAAACAATGTTTTTTTCAAAGACATTAAGAACAATAGTAGGGGAAATGTTTTAAACCATATGTTTTAAATACGACTGCTAAAGCTGTGCGTTATTTCGATGCCAGTTACAGCCAAAGTGCCCGATCAGCCTGCAATATATCTCATGAATATGTTAGCTAAGCTTCATAGCTGTCTTTGTGATGCTTCGAGCTAATTAGCTACACAGCTAGCTTATTGAAAAGAATTGATACACCGCTGTGATTTTCTATTATTTTAATGAGGTGAATACTCTTTGTTAATCATAATTTTTAAAACACTTAGGTTAAGGGGTCTATTCAATTATTAGAATACACAATTAGAATGCATGCAACCTTTTGTCAAACAACTTAAAATGACCCTAATTTTTATTTATGTGTAGAAGTGAGAAATGGTTCAATGAGCAGGTGAACGCAAAGGATGTCAGCAGTAGGTGTTACCCAGGCCTGGCTACATTCCACCTGGCAGATCCAGGTACCCCAGACTTGGCTGGATGCTTGCCTGGACTGGATCTTGGAGGAAGCGGGCGGCGTATCCATGCCACAGTCCCAGCTCAACCAGCAAGTCCTGGACCAGTGGCTGCTCACAGACCTCCGGGACCTAGCCCATCCTGTCCTACCCGCCGGCATCTCAGAGGCTCAGAAGCTGGAGCTGAACGGCTGCTATTGCCTCCAGGTGGACTCCCTGTTGGACGTCAGCCAGCCGGCCTACGCCCAGCTCCAGCGCGTCCGTGGAGCCGACTGTTCCAACGAGCAGGTCACCGCCGTGACTCAGGCCACCCAGAAGCCGTGGGAGGCCAGGCCCACCCGCATGCTGATGCTGCAGCTCACGGACGGAGTGCAGAGTGTAGAGGGCATGGAGTACCAGCCCGTCCCTGCCCTCTGCGTCGACCTGCCTCCGGGCACCAAGCTGCAACTGGTGGGTACTGTGATGGTATGCCTAGGGGTTCTTCTGCTGAAACCGGAGAATGTGAGGGTTCTGGGTGGAGAAGTGGATCAGCTGGTCGTGAGGCATTCCCAAGGCAAGGTGCTCTGCAGGGCCCTAGGGCTGCCTGAGGAAAACCGAGCCGAACCAGATGACCAGGAGCTCGTCGCCGGTGCAGAGGCCATAGTGGAGCCTCAGCTTGGAGAAAGAGCAGTGGAGACCCAGGACAGCGGTTATGACAGCAGCCGTAGCACCCTCAGCACTCTGGCCTCCAGCAGAACTGCCCCTCCCCGGGGCAGACAGTCAGAACCCTCCTGGTTAAGTCCCTCCCTTCATATGAATCCTGTTTCTAGACAAAGCAGCGGGAACATTATTAGTGTTCCAGCTGAGGATCCTGATGAGATTCCAGAGAACTTTGATGACATTCCAGAGAACTTTGACGATGTGCCAGAGAACTTTGATGACATTCCAGACGACTTTTACGATGTCCCAGAGGACTTCGATGACATTCCGATGGAGGAGTTGGACAATATGATGTCACCTACTGATTGCTTATCCAGTCTTGGAAATTTGAATATGGAAGAATATGGCAGATCAGAACGACAGGCTGTTCCAAGGTCTGACTCCGTCAGAGCAGACCAGACCAGAGCAAACCAACCAACTTTTGCCTCCAGAGATGCTCTCAGTGGATGCAAGGGTCACCATGAGAGATCCTCAGATCAAAAAGATATTATTGCTAATGCAGAAGACTCGTTTTCCTCACCAAAGATGGCCAGATATGAGGCTGCCTTCAGCAGTGCTCAAATCTCAGCAAAGGACCACAGCAAAACGCCAAAAGCTGACACCTCGATTCTCAATTACCTGTGCCTTTTGCATTCTGGCATTTGGCCGCCCCCTAGTGTTCAAGTTGTGCGACTGCAGGCCTTCATTGTCACCCTTGTTGGAAACCTGCGCAGTAGCGGCGGCGAATGGAAACTCGGCGCCACTATATCAGACGGGACCGGGTACCTTGATGTGGACCTTTGTGACGCTCTGCTGGCTAATCTGATCGGCTTCTCAGCGGCAGAGTCGAAAGTACTGAGGAAGGACCTAGCGAGGCGTGGAGTGGTGGATGCCGGGATCCAGAACTGTCAGAAGGAGCTGGTGGACATGTGCTGCGTAATGATTGTGCAGTTAGACCCAACTGGCAGAGGTGTGGTACTGAGAACTGACCCTCTCACAGACAGGGAGTGCTGTGAACTGCGACGGAGGGTGACGGAGAGGAGGTCCTAACTAACACACACAAGCTGCTGTTTCTTTGCCAGTGAATAGCAGTATTCACTAGCTGTTGCTTTTAGCTGTTGCCTTTTGTCAGTGAAAGCTCATAGGAGTCAGTCAGTATTATGCAAATGTATTTAAATTCAGTAATGCTAACTGGTCCTCACAAGCTTTATTAGGCCTCTATTTACATTTTGGAGATAAATATACATTTAAAAGGAATTACATCGCAACATGTTTTTAGAACTTAAAAAAGAATAATGCAATAATTGCAAATCAGTAGTGATGAATAAATATGAATATGCAGTAACCGCACACTTCCCAAAACATTTTATTTGCAAGGCTCTGTGATTTGTGAACATTGAGGAAAACCACTTTTGGAAAACCAGACTTGTATTTCTATGCTGCTTTTAACCATTCGAGCCTTTTGTGCAGAAGACACATGATTTATTGGACTGTGTTTAATTCTTGCCATTTCTACATATAATGCATTGAACCACCTGTTTTGTTTGTTTCTTTAAATTAAAGAATATAATGGTTTTATATATACATGTGCTGATTTGGGGGGCTATACTAGGAAGACTTGTTATCAGGTAAAAAAGTCTGATGCTTGATAATGTGGTTAGCAGATAGCTTTTCATTTTAACTTGTCTTTCAAATGATTTGAATGTTACACGATGGACCAGCCGTGGGATTTACTTAATAAAACCAGCAGGTGGCAGCAGAGGAACATGCTCCCCATGGCCGCTCGATAATGGTTTTTCCATTACACGCAAAGCGCATAAGAACCGCTAATGAAATGGTCAATTCCCAGCGATTCCCCTCGCTCTTGTGACATATAAAACGCGCAATTTCGCATAATGTTTCGTAACTGAGCCTATAGCTTTATCATCTCATGACGCTTTACATTTTCCTTCCTTATAGAAAAGAACAAGTACTTGCTGCATCATACCTTCTCCACTTAAGAGCCACCTGCCTTCATTACATGCACCCTACGTCCCCAACATCCCTGATTCTGGCCTCCGCTTCGTACTGTCGCTTCGTGCGTCAAAGCTCACGTCACAAAAGAGATGGGTCAGCATCGGAGGTTACAGTGTTAGACCGGTGCACAGCGTCAGCAAAGCCTGCGAGAATGTCTGCCCTTTTACGTCTAATTGATTGCGCGATTTACCAATTACGCACTGTTTATCGTCCATCGCAATGCGTATAAGTGTGTCGCCAGTTATCAATGTAAGCCACGTATTGGTGCTCGTATGGCAAACTGGTGTTGTCAATTTTCAGGCGCATGTACACACTATTGCGCGTCATTGGGGTGACATCTTTATGTTACATAAATCTTAACTTAATTCCCAGAGGATGCAGCTGGATGGCATTGTTAAGTTTCCCTCTTGTTTGGTGGGTCATTGTCCTGCCTATGCTATCGCTGCCGAATCAGGCTGTGCATGGCAACACCAAGCTATTTGGCTATATAATGTGCTGTCTAGAATCAATAATGTGCTTTAATGATAGCCTCTCCTGTTCTCTCCTCTCCCCTCCCCTTCGCTGTGTTCACGCTGCCTTCCTTTCAGCAGCGGTTCTTTGCAACATATCGTCATCTCACGCTCACGATTTTCTGTCCCTGCTGGGATAACATCTATTATTCCAACGTTTTACACAGAGTTCAACACATTCCGCTCTAGAAGGGAACACAAAAGAGGACCGAAACAGAAAAGTGGGCACAAGAAGGATTTATAAACTGTTCTGCGTTTCCTGCGCGTTAAAGGATCCTCAAAACAAGTGCAACTGTTCAGCCGTGTACGCGTCTGACGCGGCCGACGGAGAAGACCCAAATCTGGCGTCTTGGAACCGAGAATGAGCTTGGTTTGGGGTGGCATCGGAATGGCCGCCTGGGGGTTCTGGTCGGTTGTGGTACTCGTGTTATGGAGGACCAGTACTGCTTGCCCTACAGTCTGCACGTGCACAGGCTTCAGGATCTCGTGTGTGGATCCGGAGCGGAGTATTATGGCTTTCCCGGTGTTGTCAGATGCGGAGATGGAGAACATCACAGATATGTAAGTATGCATGTTTCTCCTATGCTGTGGGTTAACTTGCCTTTGAGTACTACGTGTAACAGTAAAACTCACTGTTACACATTCAAATACAGGGCTGCTTGATAGCACAGCTATAAATATTTCGAAGATATTTAAATTGATCGACCACCTTTGCCTTGGTGTCCGTGTTATTGCGCAGATATATATTATTGTTCACAGGACATGAGCATCTTCTTTAAAGCAATGGTAGAGCTCATTGCGAATTAAAATGTCATGTCGTTTCATTACAATAAATAGTTCTTGTGAAACAGATGCGGGACGTGAGTCTTGATGAATATCAAAGAGTTTTGGGAATGTTGGAAATAGACTTGAGACAGAGCAGCGCAAGAGCGACTCTGCAAAAGATTTATTAGCGTGACAGATTCTGTACGTGTTCCTAAAAGCCTACCCACCATTTTAGTGTATCGTTAAATATCTGTATTTGCTACATAAGACAAATGGATCGGATCCTGCATTTCAACTGCAGTTTATGTCGCTGCTGGAATTTTAATATACAAAGCCCACGCACCGAAGTCTTGTGCGCACTGATTCACTGGGGGAAACGCCCCCTTCCTCGATAAGAAAAAAAGGTTTGCTCTGTCCAGGTCTGTAATTATTTTTCTAACAGAACAAACACGGAAAAAGCATAAAAACACATATGTTAATGCAACCCCCCCTTTTTATTTTCCAAATGCCCCAACATGTTCCCTAACTGAACTGACAGCATCTGTTTAGGGCTGTTAGACCATTCCAGTGTTGATTGAATGTTCAGCACACAACTTCAGCACGCTACAGTCGAACCTTTCTCACTTTGGGTTGGGTTTTTTTGCAGATGCTAATTCTAATGCTAATTAGAATTGTAACATAATAGTAACAATTGCAATTTATATTATAGAGCATAATGTATTACTTTGGAGCTAAAGAGTTTAAGTATTAACTAAGGGTTTGAGAGCTCCAAACATAATCACTAAATTACTTTAGTTAAAAACGGCAGCATTGTTTAATTTAGGACCAAGTGCATTACGTCTCCTAAGAATTTTCTAATTTAATAGGTTCATGGTCCATTTCAGTCCATGTTTGTGTTTATGAATCTACCTCATAATGGCAGTGTTAACTTAAAATAGGCAAACTGCTAAAAGCCAGGAACAATCTTCCAATACAATTTCCAGGTTTGTCACACCGTTTCATGTCTTTGCGTAGGAATGTTTTTGAGATTAGTGCTCTGTTAAAAACCTACAGATCATTTTTCAATCAAAAATGCAACACTTGATGACAAAGTTGTATTCGACAGTTTCTAGATACGTTTTTATTATATATGTTATATTTCTACAGATGGAGACATGTAGGTAGATGTCTGTTCCTAAGCATTTTGGATTTTACAAAATGTTTATTCTAGCTCAGTGTGCAGCAAAATAATGGTGGTCTTAATTGTTTCCAAACTACTTAAAGCTTTTTAAATCTTGTTCCTCCTTTTGCAATCTAATGTGTCCTGCACTGTGACCTTTTTCTCTGAGCGTCAGGAGAATGGCTGTGCCCCCAACCATCTCCGTTAACCTTCTAGAAAGTTCTGAAGTCAGACTGGTTATTTCATACAGATTTTCTCTTGTCCGTGTTTTGATTTCATTATTTGTTCTTTCTTTCTTTCTTTCTTTCTTTCTTTCTTTCTTTCTTTCTTTCTTTCTTACAATAATATACATTTACATTTACGTCATTTAGCAGACTCTCTTATCCAGAGCGACTGTAGGTTAAGAGAGAAAAAAATTATTATGAATGTTTTTAATTATTAAGAATGTTGACATTCACTTTTCCCATTTGCTTTGTAAGATTCGTGTTTTTTGTTGTTGTCTGTCTAACCTCTCACAGATATATTGCTAACCAGAGCAGTTTCTCATCAATCAACGATAAGGACCTGACTTTCTACCGCAACCTTAGAAATCTGTGAGTAACCCGAACAGGAACTCTACAGTTCTGCCTCTGTGTGGGTGGAGAGCAGGTGTTGAGGTCTTTGTTGGGGTCTTATGTGTGCTCCCTTTCTTCAACAGGACAGTGACCAGCACAAAGCTGACTTACGTGTCGCGCGATGCATTCCGCAATAACCTCAAACTCCAGTACCTGTGAGTGCTCTAGTGATTCCATCAGCACTTCTGCTAAGTTTAGGTCTGGATGTGTCATTGCTATAGTGCATGGCAAACAGCACAGACTGTCACATGAGATTAAAAGGGTGATGGTATTTTACTGAGGGCACCGGTAAGAAATTCAAATTCCCAGCACGTGATTTGTTTCTAAGAGGCGTAGAAGGATGCGAGGTGCTAGCTGAATTGGACTTCAGACAGCCCTGTTGGTAGCGCTGACTCTTAACTGTCATGTGCAGGAATCTGAAGGACAACAATCTGTCCTCGCTGTCCTGGAAGACGTTCCGCCATCTGAACATTTCCTACCTGTGAGTCACTCTCTCCCAACCAGATTTTCACGCTCAACAGTCTGCTCGTTTTGCCGCGCTCATTGTGTGAGTCCGTTAAGTTCCCTCGCCCGTCGAGGGGCTTCTGGGAGACTCTGAACTTTGTAATAACTTCGCCTGTAGCCTGTTTGCGTCTCCGAGCCGACAGCCCGTGTCAGAAGGTGTGTTGGGCGGTGTGTGCCTTGCAGGGCGCTGTCGGGCAACCCTCTGCGCTGCTCTTGCGAGAACGTCTGGATGAGGCAGTGGAGGGGGGAGGAAGGGGACGCGGCTGACCTTCTGTGCGTGGAGGAGCACGGGCAGAGGAGGGCGCTCTCCAGACTCACCCTGCCCAACTGCGGTAGGCCCCCACGCAGTCTACACCACGACCCCATTGTTTTAGCTTAGCCGCGCAGGCACACAGAGGGACAACCTCAGAACTGGACGTCTGGTTTCTCCAGTGGACAGAGTTTAGGCCTACAGTCTGAAGTTTGTTGCTGTTGCAACTCCGATCTAGTAACATATTAGGTCTGAGTGATTTGTTGTGGTAACTTCTGCATGTGATTCGATTACAGTTACTTCCAGCTCGATCAAAATACAAATTGCCACTTGTCTTATAAACCTATTAAAATAAGCTTCCTTTAATAATTAAGGCCAGTTCATTAAAATTGCAATCATATAATGGCAATATCGTAAGTGCTTTAGATTCCAAAGGACTTTAGGTTTCAGAGGTAAAAGATTCTTTCAGTACTGAGTGATCAGACATGCAGAATGCTCTTTAGGTTTAAATGTAGCATAAGAACAATCAACTTTCTCAGCCAAACAATAGTTCCTACCTCCACTGAAGGCTATAGCCACCATCACCTTTAACTAGGTCCAACTATTCAACTATTACTTGTTTTAAAAGAATGTACATTATATTTCCTTTAAGACTATGAAAACCTTACATCCAGGCGTGTCCAAACATTTGACTGGTACTGTATTTAGCTCAGAATCATGCTAACATGGCTAGCGAATGAATGACAGTTTGCTAGTGTGAGGCATATCCAAAACCCTGAGGGACACAGGACTAGTCTCCACTCAGCCTTCTCTCTCTGCAGTTGTCCCCACGGTGATCCTCAGACCCCAGAAAGTGACTCTGATGGTGGGCTCGAACTTAACGCTGACCTGCAATACCTCGGGAACGCCCGCGCCCGACCTCACCTGGACCACCTGCCGACTCACATCCAACCACAAGGTAATCCCAGCAAGCTAACTGGTCTGCTCGCGCAAGCTAGCACTCTGTTCGAAATAGCCTACTACATACTGCATACTGCATACTGCACTCAGTATATACTGGATGCTGCATACTGATTTGGGGCCCAAGCAGTACGCCAGTAGTATGTAGTAGGCTATTTCCAACACAGTCTAGGTTTTTGCTAACCGTGGACGTTCTCTGCGCTGCTAACCGCAAAAGCTCCCGGAAGCTTTAATCCGCGTAAATCTCCACGTATCTCGTTTACTTCTCCCTCTTCTCAGAATGTGACTTCGCAGCAGTTCTCAGAGCTCCGACTCTCCAGTCTCTCGCCCCTGGACAACGAGTGCAGGATCACCTGCAGTTCGGAGAACATGGCGGGAGAGAGCGAAGCTTCGCTGCAGCTCGACGTGCTCTGTGAGTTCACCGCACTGCCGCGAAGGTTCTGCAAGGAGCCCTTACGCCATCGCAGGGTCTCATACGCCGCTTGGTTGCACGTGGACGTGGTCACTGCATGGGACTCCTTTACACGCGCTGTTATTTATTAGTTGCATTGCTTGAAAGTGCTTTTGAATTGCATTTGCAGCGTACGTGGAGGAAAGATGTGTAAATGTTCAGTGTAATTCTAATTGACCTTCCCCATTTACTCTCTGGATGAGTTAATGAGTTTCCATCTGCATATTCACAATCAGATTTGATGGTTCCAGTCTGGATAGTCTATTGAAGTTACTTCGAGGTTCATAACAATGGCCTAACCGTATCAATTCGGCATATGAAATTCATTTTAACAGCACTACACTGCATCAAGGTGTCGAGTGACTGTCCCTCTCCTTGTCCCCGTTGCCAGTTCCCCCAAGCATCAGCAAGCTGATGGATGCTATCTCAGACCACCACTGGTGCATCCCCTTCAGCGTGTCTGGCAACCCGCAGCCCACGCTGAGCTGGCTGTTCCGCGGCGAGCCCGTGGCAGAGGGCACCTTCATCAGTACGCGCATCCACGACTACTCCGAGCACGAATACCACGGCTGCTTGCAGCTCGACAGCCCCACGCACATCAACAACGGCGAGTACACGCTGCTGGCCAGCAACGCGTTTGGCAAGGACCGCAAGGCCATATTCGCCCACTTCATGCACGACCCGTGGAACGGTGAGCCCGCTGCCCGGACTCCACGACACTAAGCTAGCCATTCGTTAAGCTCGGAAATTTGAGATCTGGCAACCTTGGGCAAGAAGAGTGCTTGCGATTAGCCTTACACATAAGAGCCAAAATGGCTGCCTTGTTTAGAATCTGTCATCTATTACGGTCATTCAATTTGTGCCATCAGCCTTAGTTATTAACTGGTGAAACTGTAATGGAGAATTTATTTCGTTTTCTAAAAAAAATTCTTCTTGTTTGTTTTTATGCTCATGTCAAAAGATACAACAGCTACAGATTCCTTGTACTATGGTGAGTGATTGTCTTCTGTTTTTTGGGAATAGTGTGTGATACTGTGAATGCTTAGCACGGGTTATTCCAAGATGCAGTTGCACAAATGATTTAAGCACCCAGTTTAAAAAATTCATATCCTTTTCATCTTTTTATCCTATTTTTTTTGGGGTGACTTGCCTACATTCAAGACCCAACCACAGGTATGAACACCTGCTCACAAATTACCACAGCAGATTAGCACAGCAGCGCTAATGAGAGTGCTGGAGTCATTTGTTATAGGTGTAAATGAAAGTGATATGTGTTTCAAATTAGCCCCAGGATGGGTACATTTACATGGTGTTTGTCTTTTTTTCTGTTTCCCCACAGACGACACCCCTCTAGGTCCTCCTGAGGACAGAGTGGCTGTGAGTCAGGTTTATTTTTGCTTGTGTCTGTGTGCATGTGAAAGAGACAGAAAGACAATTCATTTGGTGCGTTTACCTAATAGATCGAGCTACCTGGTGTTTGCTTCAGTGCTGAGTACTGACTGTTTGATTCAGTGCTGAGTACTGACTGTTTGCTTCAGTGCTGAGTACTGACAGTGCTGTGCTTCAGCAGGGGCGGAACTCGAGCACTTCTTAGCAGGCACTGCTCACGAGGCCTGTGTCCGGCGCGGCCGTGGACGTGTGTGTGAGTGTGGGAATGCCGTCTCAACCCCCTCCGCTCCTCCTCTAGGTGTACGTGGTCGTGGGAATCGCTGCCGTCACTTTCGCAGGCTTTGTTCTGATGCTGGTCATCCTGAAGTTTGGCCGCAACTCCAAGTTCGGAATTAAAGGTAAGCGCCTCTCCTCAGTCCTTGACACCCGTGCCAGGTCCTCGTTAAGGGCCCCGGCTCCGTGGGGAGACATTGTGCCTGAGCAGAAAGTGGCGGCTCGCTAATGAAAGCCTCGGTGATGTTTCAATGGTGGTGGTGGTGGTGGTGGTGGTGGTGGGGGTGGGGGTTGCCAAGAGAGGCTGCTCCTCGCCGTATTCTTTGTGCTTCACTAATCACTTAACACTCCCTCCTGAATTTTCTTTAACCAGCCTGTCTGGTTTCAAAACTCTCTCTTTTGCTTTTTTTTTTACTGTCTATGCATTTTTGTCTCTATCTCTTATATTCAAGGTTTGAAGTAGCTACTGACATGCTAATCGCTGCGCTGCTTTCTGCCAAACCTGTTTGGCGTAGCTGTTTGGAGTAACTGTTTGGCGTAACTGTTTGGCGTTACTGTTTGGTGTTACTGTTTGGCGTAACTGTGACCCCACCCCCACCGCCCGGTGTGGTTTCTGTGGGGTGAATGCAGATGATTTGAGGGAATTCTGGTGGGGTGGTAGTCACTGGTTTGGATCACGCTGAATCATAACAGTAATTATTTATTACTGATGGGCATAAAGTGCATATACAGTAGTGATAATACAAGGATGGAAGGGTTTTTGAGATCTGTGTGTGTGTGTGTGTGTGTGTGTAAAGGGGGTAGTTTATGAATGAGTGTGTGATTGCCTTTTTTCTGCACGGAAGTGTGGGGTTATATGTCCTAAGAGGCTCATTTTCACACTGTGGTCTGGTTTGCAGTGTGTGTGTGTGATGGTGTGTGAGTGTGTGGGTGTGTGTGTATCCTCCGTGTGTCTTCATGTGTCCTTGTCTCTCAGCAAGGCTGAAATCCATGTGCTGATGAATATACAGGTTTACCTGAGGATCACTCTTATATGGTTGCTGTTTTTAAGCATAGCTTCTACATGCTGACCTTGCTGTGACTTAAAACACACACACAAACACATACACACAAACATCTTGTGGAGACAAGCAGACTTTTTAAGCCTGGGAGAGTGGAAGTGAAGGAAGCAAAGGGGTGAAACCATAGAGAGAAAGAGAAAGAGAGAGAGAGAGAGAGAGGCAGAGACAGAGTCAGCAACCTTGTGCTTATCAATGATTCAGAGCCCAGGTATCAGCTTTCCCTGCTATGTTTTTTTTTGGTCTGAAAATCAATGGCACTTGTCAAGGTCAGAAGTATCTTCCCTACACTGCCTCAGTACTCGGACCTGGCGAAAACCACTTCCTGCCTCATTGCACCTCTCTTCCTGTCTTCACCCGCTACACTTTCCAGGAAGGGAAGACAAGCTCAATTTGTCTTTCTAAAACAGGTCCCCTAACCCCTATACAGCCCCCCTAACCCCTATACAGGTCCCCTAACCCCTATACAGGCCCCCTAACCCCTATAAACGCCCCATAACCCTGAATGTGCAATAAAATAATCGCAAACAATAATGGCCAACAAACAATCGTTGTCTTTATGAAGAGACAACTCCATATATCTCAGAAACAGACGTATGCATGTTTTATCCAGTGCACCACTGGGGACCACTAAGCATCGCAGGCTTCTGCAGAAGTGTTTGTTTTACCGGGTTATACCGACAGTTGCGCAACAGAGAAGCGCAGGTTACTTTACAGGAATGCTAGCAGGAGCAGGAAGCCCGGAACTGTCGTCACGCGCGGTGTGTAAAGCAACATCGGGCCGCGGTGGGTCCAGACAGCCACAGATCTTCGCCTTGAACCTGACTTTGATGATCTAACCTTTATTTAAAAAAACACGTTATTTTCCATATACTTAGGATTGCGCCGAGTTCAGTTTATTTGCGTGCCAGAGGTTGTATTTCATTTTAAGAAGTAAACTTGTAGTAACCACCAAAACCATCTCTATATACACTGGCAGAAAACTACATTTGGGGGTTGCCAGCTGTTGGATTATTCAGTAATTAGATTGAGCCTGTACAATTCCCCAGAAGCCAGGAAACTTTGACGTGTGTTTGTGCTCTGTTTTCGTTTGGTGCTCACTCACACGTGGCCTGTACAGGATTAATGTGGCTAAATCAGTCGCTGGTGTTCGACGGGTCCGGCAGTTAGCAGTGATTCAGAGTCCTGAATACTCTTATCAGTAAACGGCAACTTCCGCCAGTCATTCAAAGTGCTCTCTGATCTCAAAGGGTGCACGTCTGCGCGTTGGTGTGTGTGTGTGTGTGTGTGTGTGTGTGTGTGTGTGTGAGTGTTTATGTGTGTATTAGGAGGGGTTCTGCCTGCCCACCACATGCACCGTTGTCATAGAAACGAGCGTCATCACCATCACTTGAAAAATGAATCACTCCTACAGTATGAATCACAAACTGCAGGGAGTGCACACACACTCACACACACACACACACACACACACACACACATACAACACAGACACACACACTCTCTCCCCCAAACACCACACACACCGATGCACACACATTCCCCTGTCTCACTCCTTGGCTTTCCATATTACCGTACACAGGCAGAAACGCACATCACACACAGTTAATGCAGCAGGAAACATGAAGATTCCTGTGCACTCACTCGCTGACCCTGGGAGTGGCTCGGTCCGACACCAAATGACTCTCCAGGCTGTAATGTATACTGCACTGGGCTAACACCCCACACCACTGCTCTCTCCTTAACGTGGAGCTCGTACTGCGCACCAATGTCCAGTTGCACGCAGATCTTTTGGAAACAGTTATTGCATAGTGCACTTCAGGGAATACAAACCTGCATCTCTGTGTTTGTCAAGGTTCTTCCTCATACTCCTCTGGCGCTACCTATAAACAACTGTTAGGTGTTATTTTCTTTCATTTTTTCAATCTAAAAACTGTCCGAAAACAGTTTATCTTAGGAGAGTATTCATTCATATCCCCCTTAATTCATATCACAATCTTGATTAAAACTGAAACACATACAGTGCCATGCAAAATGCGTAGGCCACCATTAGATCTGTTGCTTTAGCAATGGTGTACCGAGCATATATAATTCTCTCTCAGGAATTTGTACTGCAGTATTAAAAAACAAACAGTCCAGGACAGTTTCCCCAAAGGAGTTCACGCTCTCTCTCACACACACACACACATACACACACAGACAAACACACCTGTCTATCAAGCTCTATTCAGTCTCAGAGGATGAATTCTGTGGGCCACGTGTTAAGTACATATTTTGCAGCTGAAAGCATTTCTCCTGCCATAGCATTCTCCAGTGGTGACTTCTGTTAACTGAAGTCAGGCTTACCATCATCTCTGTAAATAAAACCCATATACATCAACACTGGTGAATTGACCCTTAAAATGGTCAATTGGGCTTATTATTATGACAATGTACGATGGTTTATGGGAAGAACTATTGGGAGAGTTGGGGGAGGACTATGTTAACGGGCAGTTGGTCAACGTCTCTGCTTGCTGGGCCTCCTCTGGGCTGCAGTACTGTGCTGTAGGGAGCAGAGGCTTGTGGGATGCCGGTGGGCTGTGGATTCTTCTCCAGTCTGTTTACGTCTGTGTGTTTGCACCTCCAGCTGATTTAAGCCCGTCCTCGGGCCAGCTTGGCGAGCGTGTGTTCGGAGAGATCCTCTCGTCCTGCTTGTGAAAGCGCGGCCGACCCAAGTCCCGCGGCTGGCGTCGGGACGCTGCGGTTTGGTTGGTAGGGTTGGCTGATCGTTTGGCAAGCAGTAGCGACTGCAGGATGGAAGGCCACGCTCGGCTATGGTTCTTGTTGAGGCTAAGAAAAATGCCAGCCTGGCGGTCTAAGGGCCGTAAGTGTCACTCTCACAGGCCCTGTCCCCCACCTGCAGTGCCCCCCACCTACTGTGCCCCCAAACTACCCCCACCCTCCAGCGTCCTCCCCTCCTTCGCGACCTTCTCTCCATCACCCCTCATTGATATTGCCGCCCCCTCCCCCAACCGCATTAGAATGTGATAAGCAGCTGCTTAAATGACACTCACACTGCCACATAGCACTCTAGATCTGCTAACTCACTAAAGCTCCTTCTCTAACACCACTGCTCTAGTTACATTTTATTCATATTAAAATGCAAATTTGCAGTGTCAACAGTATTCTGGAGAATTCGGAAGTTTATTAATTCTGAATTTTTTTAAATAATTTTATATTATTTATGTCTATTATTTGTCATATTTTGTGTTCTATCAACTTTTCTACTCATCTTTAGTTCGAGGCGGCTATTATAGCCGCCTGTTGTTTCGCGTTATTATTATGTTGTGCTGTGTTTTGTCATTATTTTTGTTGTGGCGTTACTGTGTTTTGTTGTGTTTTCTGTTGTATCTTTTTTAGGTTTTGTTTTATTTCATAACGTCCCGGTTGAAGTGGTGGGGCGATAAAATGACTCCAGTCATGCTGGTACAAACTGGACTGAACTCCAAATGGACTGTACTGTGGCGAGAAAATAGACAAGCCTGAGACTCCTCCCAGCTGCTACATTCAGCCAATCAGCAGCCAGCATATTGCTAAAACAGCCCCTTGGGTGACTTCTCAGTGGTTGTCGAGTGAAGGTTCCCACTAGTGGCCCTCTAACACACCCTCCCGTCTCCACCTTGCTGCAGCAGCGCTGAAGGCTGTACTGGGACACCCATTTATGGGAGGTAGAATCTGTATCAGCGGATAAGCGGAACATCTTAAAGACTATGGGAGGGATCATGTAGTGATGCTGCGCCAGCCTCAGTGTCTTAAAGGGAAAATCTCATACATTAAACAAAACACTGCCTATTGGTTCTCCCTTGTTCACCCATTGAAAGTCACATATATGGTGAAAGCACACACACATGCACACACACAAACTCACACGCACAGTCACACAAATACACACTCACACACACACACACACACACACAGTTAAAGGACACTTTAATGAGCATCATTGTCTATGGTACATATACAGTACTGTGCAAAAGGCCACCATTAGATTTGTTGTTTTAGCAATGGTGTTATGACCATATATAATTAATTCGTAGTCTCTATATGAAGATACAAAACAGAAAAAACAGGAAATGGGTAAACAAAATCTTAAAAAGTATATAATTCTGAACAAAATCGCTTCTACAGGCAAAGGTCAGTGTTTAGTGTGGCTAATATTCCCATGGCAATAAGAACATCTTGAGCTCTTTTGGGGAGACTGTCCTCACGTTTTCTGAAGTAATCTTCTGTTACAGTTCCAGTCAGATTCCATTTGGGTTTAAGAAAGCACGGTTCCTGCTTTTGCTCAAGTGTAAGGGGAGGTCACACTAAATATTTGCCCCTGTAGCCTATAGAAGCTTTTTTCCCCCTGATTTTTCTGTTTTTTAATACTGCAGTACAAATTTCCTGTGTTTTCTGGCTGTATTCGAATGAAGAGCCTGAGAGCGAATTATATATGGTCAGTACACCATTGCTAAAGCAACAGATCTAATGGTGGCCTACGCATTTTGCACAGTAATGTACATATTTTGATATTTCTTTTCTTATTTTCTGAATTTGCATTTCAAAAGCGAGGAAACAGGGTGATTTCTCAGCTGGGCCTGTTAGAGAAAGCACTTCATGACTGCAGTGAGGTCGACTTTGGTTGACACTTTATATTCATTGTGAAAATGTTTCTTTATCAAAGCTGTTCTTATGAGCAGCTGGTTTACAACTGTCCATTGATAATGTATATGTTGATGATTCAGATCTAATTTTAATGGTAGACTTACAAATACGTGTGAAATGTGTTATGATTTTAAATGTTATTTTTATGTAGCACATTGTTATAGCTGGTGTCGAGATGTGTTGATTTTAATTCTTAAAAAACATTATCATTTGATTGTAAATTTCTATTAGACAGTTTTGTCATACATACTGTATGGTCATTTTTATAAAAGATAAGTCAACATTTAATCTGTTTAAACCCTTGAGACTTAAGGACAGACAAATGTGTTGAATAAAATGCAGTACTGAAAACCTGGTGTCAAGACTGCTCGTCCCTTTCTAGGGACTTTCTCATCCGTTGTTGGTGAGCGGGGAAGACAGGATGAGACTGTAGGTGTAGCGCTCAAAACCCGTCTCTATCCCTCCGTCCTGCGGAGGTGGAGGAATGGAATTCTGTTACTTTTCTCCTATCCTGCCAGGACACACACGCACACACACACACACACACACACACACACACACACTGCATGTTTGGGTTCTTTTGGCTCACTCATTCCCCCAAAGATCAATGTTGCTTTTTCTAGTTTTCTTTTTTTACACTGCACTGTAAACTGTAAAAGAATAGTGTAACGTTTACTGTTTGTTAGTTGGTTCAAACTTTAATTAGGAGTGTGTGTGTATGTGTGTGTGTGTGTGTGTGTGTGTAGGGTCCCATGTGGAGTGGGGATTATTAAAGAAATCTGAGCCGCATGGTGCGTGTTTGTGTGTCTGGCTGTGTGTCTGGGGGACCTTCTGGTTTCCGAAGTGAAGCTACAAGTAGGACGCATGGATGACCGAAACCCCGGACAGACCCAGCTGGTGCATCATGAAAGTGTTAGTGGCAGGTTGCTATGGTGTGGAAATATGTGAGGGAAACATTTGAGGGGTTGTTTATCTGCACAGTTAGCCAGGCACTGTTGCGAACCTGAAGTCGGTTTTCTAGCTAAACCATTGTCTCCTGTTACCGTGTTATGTAAATTCGTAAGCCTGGTGATGCATTATCTGTGTTCATCTGATTATAGGTCCTTTTAAACTGTATCATATTTAATGCGTTCTTTCTGCTTTAGGACTACTTTTTTGGGGAGGGGATGAAATCTGACCTTTGAACAGAGGAAAAATTCGTATTTTTCCAGCTCTTATTTTTTTTTATATCCTCAACTCTGCTGCGGGTTCATGCTGGTTGATTTTGGATGATGAGGACGCTTAGTTTTCAACTTGGGAGATCACCATAAGGCCGGGGCAAGAGAGGAACTTTACCCTTGTGACACGTTTCATGTTTGTACAGAGTGACGAGCCCAGTACAACAACTCTTTACAGCTTTTTCGAAAAGATTTTAACATAACGGTCCAATTTGTTTGTGCCACAACCTAGTCGGCAGCTTGCCGAACTAGATAATATCCTGTGTCATAACACCCATACATTTTCAATCACAGTCTTAAGTTTTACTGTTGCAGGAGCATTGCTGTGCTTTCAGTACATTGAGGACACATCGAGGTGTTTTTTCCTTAGTTAATATCTTCTGCAGGCGTGTTTTACGAAAGTTATGTCCACGACTACAGGTTGAGATTAGAGTATTCGGTGACATCGTCAGGATGCAGCGTAGCCTGAAAAGGCGATCAACACTCTGGGTGAGAAACGTAAACTCTTGCGCGCTCCATCATTCCGTCCACAGCCATTAACCTTCAGAAGCCCGAAAGCAGCTCTTCTGCCATTTGATCAGGTGAGAGCTATTTTTCACAAAATAGCATTAAACTGGAGGAAGGGGGGGGGGGGGTCGGTTTGTGTTATTTTTGGGACTGCGATATTCACTTTCATGCGTACTGGCGCGATTGCGCTCCAGAACAGGGCCCCAGTCGCGATATTGCTGTGTAACCGAAATCCAATCCGGAAAGACGGTTTGTCCACTCCCCCTCCCCCGACTCTTCCATCCCTCTTCCCTCGTTGGCTCCAAGGATCAATAGATCACTTCCTCTGAGCTCGCTGGAAGAAAACAAGTGTTTAAAAAGTCGGCGGTGGTCGTGGTTTCTTACCGGATGCAGACGCGACACACACACACACACACGCGCGCGCTTTGGTTTTGGTGGCTTTCGTTCTGTCCGCCAATGTATTTAAACGAGAACTAATGGAGTGATGCAGAAGAGGTGGTCGTGTCGGCCGGTGTGTGACCTTTTACATTCACTGACATTTAAATAAACTTTAAATCGTATGATTATGGTTTTATACGTTTTAGGGTCACAGGGAAACCCTTTTAACACCGTGACAAAACAGCTTGCCGTGCTAATAATGGATCACAGTGCGTGACTTGCCTTTGTTACTCTGACACTAGTACCATTAATCAGCAATAGCTGTTAATAACCAGAGTCCTTCAACATTTATTCAGCTCCTAAGCACAGAGTGGATCAATACGCTGACCTGACCTCGGTGCTGCCCCAGGCTCATATGCTATGTTAGGGCGTGACCCCTTGTGACCCACGAAGTATTTGATCTCCCCATCCACGTCTTTTTCTTTCTCTGTCGCTCATTCTGTCTCAACCTCTTCACCCTCATAGCCGACTACAGTCTGAGCTCTGCCGCTAAACTGCATTTATAACGATCTTCACTGCAGACATTAACTTGGACCACCTGTCAGTAGTGTCCAGGACCAGCAGTTGGATTGTTTTGTGTGTGTGTGTGTGTGTGTGTGTGTGTGTGTGTGTGACGTATGTGAGTTGATCTGCATTGTCGATGCTTTCTGTTGAAACGTGACCCATACTTCACTCCATCAGCCACGCTGGCTCCTTTTATACCGGCTGTGTACAACGGAGTGGTGCACAGACGGTAAACAGAGCAACTTTCAGTAACCAATTAAAAGCAGCCCTAATCTCTCGCACTGAATTGTTCACAATACACTCAGTGTTCCCCTAGCGCACCTCCAAAGCCATCTTGGCGTTGTTGTAAAAGCCAGCATGTTCGAAACAGCGCTCCGGCTCACTCGGGTCCCCTTACGCAGTGGCTTCGATTAGCGTTAGCATTGGGGACTGTTTCTGTGAGCTGCTCCCATCTACTTAAATTGGGGTGTTTTCTAGAAAGTTCTAGAAGTCTTCTAGAACACTGCAGGTTCCTTTCCTTTTTCTGTACAGTTTTAGCATTTGGAATACACCCTTATCCAGAGAACCTTACATAGCTTGGGGTTGCTGGGGTCCTGCTCCCCCGGGCAGCCAGGTGAGCTACAGAAGCAGGAGCATGCTTCATTACGGCTGAAGTTCAGGGTTGATGACTGAACCCCGACCAGGGAGCTGCAGCCACACATAGGACATGGAGTCTTCCTTTTTACGAGTTTTGGGTCCTTGCTAAAGAATATATTTCTGTGGCGGTATTTTAAAAACAGAACAGAAGATATCTTTAAACATGCAGCATTCCGTCTGTTATGTGTATTTATCTATGTCTGGTTCCCCCCAGATTTTCCGCTTCAGTATTTCCGTATTTCGGGAACAGAATGGCCCTCTGGGTCTTGGCGTCGGGTGCCGGGTGGAGACAGAGGCCAGGGTCTCAGGGCGGGCACGACGTTCGCCCCCCGGGGCTGTTGCCGCGGCAGCGTCTGATGACAGGTTGGTCCCAGGGGAAGCTCAGCAAGGCGGGCTTCCCAGATTATCGCCGACAGCAACCTCAGGAATGTTTTCTTGTTACTGTCGCTGTCAACACATCCTTAAGGAGGGGATGAGACATGGGTGATTTTGCCGAGGTCGCTTTGGGGTCGCGTTTTTGGGTGTGTGTTCACGACTGGGAGTTCCGTGGGGAGGGGTGGGGGGGTCCCTCAGCGTCCACAGACGTCGGCTGTCTTTCCAGATGTCATGAGTTCAATCCTAGCTAACGGCCACTGTCATGGTGTCCTCGCGCAGGGGATTTGTCTTTTTTGTCTCACTTGTTTTGGACAAGAGCTAAATGGCAAAACCTGCAAAACGTCTGTCATCACAGCAGAGTTAAGCACTTTCCCGTGCTCAAAAACAGAACTTTCAGTCAATATCCGAGCGGTAAAACAGCAGACCCGGTCCAGCTAGTGGTATTGTAGTGCTTTTCTTGCAACGTTGTCTTTTTTTAACAGAAAAGCTGGTGGTTTTCAAAGGCCTCTTCCTTATGGGTGCAGCCTCTCTTCAGGAGTCCTGGGCTTTGAGAATGTGTGCAGACGCATGTGTGTGTGCATTATTGTACTGACTTGGCTAAGAAGCCTCGGTTTTCAACAAGTCAAAATTCATATTGAAGAAATAGATGTTTGGAAAAGGAGCGTAAACGTGTCTTTTCTCTGGAGTGGTTGGGGGTGGGTTTGGGGCCAGGACTGGCATTACTTCACCACAGCGTCAGTGATGCCAGTGAAGCGCTCTGAAGTGTAGTATTACTTTTCCGTGTGTGTGAAAGACAGTTGCTGTCTTGTTTGTGTTCCTTTGTTCCAAAAGTAGCCCGAAAACATTTCTCACAGTTCCGCTTATCTGACCAGATTCCAGACACGGACAGAGAGACACATTAAGGAGCGGAGAGTTTCTGAAAATGTTGCAAAATCAGTCTTTTGTTTTTTTTCCCGACTTTTCCACCAGTGAATGATTCATTCAGCTGGGCTGTGATGTATGGCACCCACTGTGTGGGTCTGTGTGGTACCCAGTTTTTTAAAACCGTTTCCCCCGAGGAGCCAGTAAGGACCCACCCACGTCCAAGCTCGCCATCACGGAAACACTCCAGCGTTGGCTGTGTTCCTCGGATCTGTCTTCCAGTGTGGGGTTGTGGGAGAAGGACCGACCTGGAAGCTCTCTCCGTCACGTTGACATGAGAGTGAGCGATGAGGTCTGCTTCGGGGACCCCAGGGTCACGCTTCAGTGAGGCTCACTCACTGTCGTGCCATCAATCTCTCCGTCCGTCCAGTACAATACACCAAGGACCCTGTGTGGGATTTCAATTACTAAGCATGTATGTTTCTGTGTGTGTATGTGTGTGTGTGTGTGTCTGAATCCTCCTATGGTTTGACCAGGCTTTGAATTTGTGCTGCAATTGATATCGATTGTCAGCAATAAACAGGGCCATAACAGGAACAATTAGGTGATTGATTTGAAGGGATGCACAAACAAACAAACAATTGCAATTACAGTTACAATTACAATTAAAGGCTCTGAGACGTTTGCAGCCAAGGTAGCCGTTGATTTGGGGACTGATGGAGCCACAGATGAGAGAGCGTCCTGCCAGTACAGGACTCCTCCAGCCACGAGGCCTGTAGTGGAGCTAGGAGCGAAGACGGCGTGAGTCAGACAGCACCGAGTAAATGAAGTCATGCTAACGGCCTCCGCGGCTGTTTGATTGTTTGTTGCTCTTAGGCCTGATTAGTGGGGTCTTTTAGGGTTGCGTGGCTTACAAGTGCTGCTTTAAAGGTGACTGTGGTGTCCAAAGATTCTGTCCATAAACTGTCCTTAGAATTCTCCCATTGTAAATGAAACCAGGTATGTCATAAAAGAGAACAGGCTGCCTTTCATGTCCTTATACATTAAAATAAACAAACAAGCCAATAAAACAGCAGGCATCCTGTCTTAGGGCCCGCCTTCTTTGAATAAATAAAAGCAGCTCTTTCGTGAGAGGATGACCAAGTCGGTTGATTTTATTGGCCGTTGCCGTTTACGAGCTGCTCTCCCCTCAGGGCCGGCGTCGGTGATCAGCAACGAGGACGACTCCGCCAGCCCCCTTCATCACGTGTCCAACGGCTCCAACACGCCCTCGTCCTCGGACATGAACGCGGACGCCGTCATCATCGGCATGACGAAGATCCCCGTGATCGAGAACCCGCAGTACTTCCGGAGCTCCAGCGGCCTGCTCAAAACAGACACCTGTGAGTGCGGCCGTCCGTGCTAACGTCTACCCGTCTAGACGTGCCAGTCTGAAAATATCCACAAAGAGCACCACACATCTGCCTGGTCTCTCTCTCTCTCTCTCTCTCTCTCACACACACACACACACAGCTCTCCACTAGACGGCCTCCTACTCTCCTTGTCTCTCTCTGTTCTCTCTTCTCCACTCTGGTTCCTTTTAATATTGGGTTATGGTGTTCAGTGAGTTACTGGAGATCAATGCAGCCTCATCATCTAGCCATCGCTAATGCAATCAGCTGACTGGCTAGTTTTTCTTCAAAAGCATTTCTTAATCACATCAAGGATAAATCTCTGAGAACTATGTTCTCTCTCTCTCTCTCCCTCACACACACACACACACACACACACACGTGCTCTCACTCTCTCTCCAGCTAAATGGCTGATTAATCTCACCTTATCTCTGTCCTGTCCTCACTCTGTGAGGGGGCCATCTGAGTTCAACACAGTGAGGCATTTTTATTCTCCCCAGATCTATTATGCAGTCGTAAGCATCTCATTACACATTCGTGAACCCTCACTTTGGATTTTCATGTTCTGGATAGGGCTGTCTTGACAAATTAGAATACTGTGAATATTCATGTGTTACATTTGTATCTGAATCTCATTTCTGTATTCTGAAACATTTCTCTTTTTTTTTGCTTTGGGGTGTATGCCAGCAAGACCTTTAGAGCTATTATTGCTTAGGTGCAGAAAATGTAGAATGTGGAATGAGAATAAGAGTCTGGATTAATGTGTCATAAATGAACGCAGGCCAATCATGTCGCTTTGACTCTGCTGTCTAAAAGCCTTTTAAATTAACGCGTGGTACGAAAAAATGCCTGATGCAAAATGGGAGATTATATATTGGTAGAACTTGGCAGTGAAAGGAGTTTAATGAGTGTGTGTGTAAGAGTGTGTGTGTGTGTGTGTGTGTGTGTGTGTTTGTGAAAGGCTTATCTGAGTGGGGTTATTCTTCTGTAAGATGCATATACCTACATATATTTTAACATTGCTCAGCACACATTCAATATTTCATGTGATCTTTTTATTTTGAGATAGTAATGAAAGTGCTTGTGTAAACATTGCCTTCTAAGAACGAGTACAGAAACAGTACGCAAGCAGAAGGGCGAGGAGGAGAGAGGGTGTTTCCAAACCAGCACCGGTGAAATGGTTAAACCAGAAATATAGCTGCAGCTTCACTTCCAAGTGTGTGTGTGTGTGTGTGTGTGTGTGTGTGTTTTCAGTTGTCCAGCACATAAAGAGACACAACATCGTGCTGAAGAGGGAGCTGGGTGAAGGTGCATTTGGGATGGTCTTCCTGGCCGAGTGCTACAACCTCTCCCCTGACCAGGAGAAGATCCTCGTGGCTGTCAAGGTCCGATAGGCACTCATCTCCTCTCTTAACTTCTGGGAGAACAGTTCATTTTTTCAACATAGTATTTGTCCCTATATTTGCCAGTATATTCTAACGCAGGCTATTAGTGTGTAAATAGAAGGTGTCACGAGTGTTGTGACTTTGTTTGAGCATCCACACTTATAGGTCCTTAAATCACATCCACACGTATAAGTCCTTAAATCATATCCACACTTATAGGCCTTTAAATCATATCCACACTTATAGGCCCTTTAAGCACATCTAAATGTGTGTGTGTGTGTGTGTGTGTGTAGACTCTAAAAGAGGCCAGTGAGAATGCACGCAAAGACTTCCACCGTGAGGCAGAGCTGCTCACCAACCTGCAGCACGAACACATCGTCACCTTTTACGGTGTGTGTGTGGAGAGCGACCCCCTCATCATGGTATTCGAGTACATGAAGCATGGAGACCTCAACAAGTTCCTCAGGTGCGTGTGTTTGCATGTGTTTGTGTGTGCGTGCGTGTGTGTACGTGCGTACGAATCTGAGACCGCGCCTGGATCCCGACAGTGCTTAGTCACATCTTTCCTCTGTGTCCTTGTTCTTCCGGCGAGCTGTTAAACGATACGTGGTCGCCATGTTGAGATCCACTGCTGATCCACAGGAGATCTGAGAAATGTCGGAGTCTTGATATTGCACCCCACCCCCACCCAGCTCATGTGAATGTATATGCTGCGCAGTAAGCAGTATATGCTGTACAGTCATTTCCCTAAGTAATGAATACTGGTGTGTCTCATGTGTCTAAAGCTGACAGGGTTACTGGTACCCAATTCCAAGTCTAACATGTTCAATATAGGCACCACACACACACACACACACACACACACACACAAACAGTCAGCAGCTTTTAATGTTGTATCTATGTTATAAACATTATAGTCTTCCAAAACACAAAGAAAAGGTTTTTAAGGTAGTCGTTCCCTGACACAAGTTCATTATGTCTTCTAGAGTAACTATAAGTGATTCATCACATACATGACAATCTCTCCCATTGGCTAAGCTAGGATAGTTAGTAACTCCCTTTCTTCTAATCTTCTTCATCTGTCTCTTTTCCTCTCTTTCTTTGCTCTCTTTATATCTCTTTATTCCCTCTCTCTCTATTTCTCTGTTCTGTCCCTCTTTTTTCTCTCCATTCTTTCTCTCCATCCCTCTTTCTCTGTTTTATCCCTCTTTCTCCCTCTCTGTCTCTCTCCCTCTCTCTCTGCCTCTCTTCCACCCTGTCTCTCCACCTCCCTCCCTCTTCCTCTCTCTCTCTCTCTCTCTCTCTCCTCCACGCAGGGCACACGGTCCCGATGCCGTGCTGATGGCGGACGGGCAGCTCCAGCAGCAGGGGGAGTTGACTCAGTCGCAGATGCTGCACATAGCTCAGCAGATCGCCTCCGGCATGGTCTACCTGGCGTCGCAGCACTTCGTGCACAGGGACCTGGCCACACGCAACTGCCTGGTTGGCGAGAACCTGCTGGTGAAGATCGGCGACTTCGGCATGTCCCGCGACGTCTACAGCACGGATTACTACCGGGTCAGGGGCTTTTCCCTCTCCCTGCCCCTCTGTGTCACTTCCTGTGTCTTTCCTCTGCTGTGCCGTTTCTATTTCTTGCCCTGCCGCAAACTTTATTACCCCTAAATGCTCCCAGACAAAGGCTAGTGGACACCTGGCAGCTGTTTCTTTATGTGTGTTTGGTTTTTGTTGCAATATGTTAGTTACTTTATACACTTCCCCCTAAAATGCTAATTAGGGCCCTGTTGCCATTATGCAAATTGGATTGTGCTAAAGCCAGCCCTTTTTGCTGTCATCACTTATTAGCCTCATTAGGGATATTCCTGTAATAGAAGGTGTATGTGTTATCAAGTTCGTATTTGTCGATTTGAAACTCGGAAGCCACGGAGGCCGGACGCTTTACCTCGTGTGTAAGACCCAAAAATGAGTCGACATCAATAAGTCCGCCGTGTCCCGCGCGGCCCGCTCCTCCGCGGGGTGGTGCGAGATGGTTACGTCCCTGCTGCACCCGCTGCCCCCCGTGACGTCGGCAGGGCGTATGTGCGTGAGCGCGAGCATCTTTGTGTGCGCGACAGCACGTGTGGTCCTGCATTCACTGTCAGTGAGTCTCTCTCAGATTAAGGGGGGGGGGGGGGGTAGCATGGGAACAGGAAAGGAGGGTTTCCATGGCGAACGAGAGGAAAAAGGACAAGAGTGCCAGCGCCGACCGGCAGAAACCGAAAAAGTCATTAAAGAACTGTGATTAGCATTCACCATGGCGACGGCGGAGTACAGAACGGGAGCGGGAGAGGGACGGAGTTAGAGCCAGTCAGGAGAGAGCGGCGGAGGGAGAGGACCGGGAGGCGTGATTCGCCCCTTCCTGAGGGCGTCGTGCTTGCGCAGATCTGCGTGGCCCCGCTGTAAACACCCCCCCCCCCCGTGAAGGACGGCGTTGAAAGCAGGGTTTCGTAACGAGCGTGGTCTCAGGCCGCCGATAACAGGCCCGGTGCGACGCCTTCCCAGGAAGTTTACTCGAGTTCAGGCATTTGCGAGGGCCGGTCACATGACCGCACGCTCCAACTCCTGAGTCAAGAGCCGCACTCACCCCCGTTTTGTGATTGTAATTCAGGTCAGAAGGGTGCTTTTGTGTGTGTGTGTGTGTGTGTGTGTGTGTGCGCGTGTGTGTGTGTGTGTGTGTGTTTCTGCCTCAGACACAGAATTGATTAGCCCTATAGAACATCAGTTTCCATAGAAACAGCTGCTCTCAAAAGCCAGTGGCTGGGAGGCGGAGCCTAGCTGTGAGAGCTAGTTGTGTAATGCAGAAATCTGGCCCTAAATGGCGATCTTATGGAGCCTTGTATATTACTGCTGTTGACCTTATGAAACGTCGAATATCTCTGAAACTTAGTTTAAGAAGCTTTATAATAACACCTTTATCTGCACTACGAGCCTCTATAAACCTTTTATTACTGACATTACTGACCGTTACAAGAATGAAGTTTAGACTGTAGTATAGCGGTTTTTCACACAGTATATCAGCTTTTTTAAAATGGCTGTTATTAAACCTCATAAACCTTATGAACCTTTAAAAGGTTGGTAGTGGATTTATAACTGCAGGAAATGGACTGATAAATGTGAAGAGGCACTGCGCTGCTAGTTACTAACTCTGCCAGCTTTGGCAATGGGAGAGACTGTGTCATATATGTGATGAATCACTACAGTTACTCTAGTACACATAATGAATTTATGTTAGGGAACGACAACCTTAAAAACCTTTCCTTTGTGTTTTGGAAGTCTATAATGTTTATAACATGTATACAACATTAAAAGCTGCTGAGTGTGTGTGTGTGTGTGTGTGTGTGTGTGTGCTTGCATGCATGCGTACATGTGTGTATGTGTGTTTATAAACTCTCCCAGTCTCTGGCTTCGAGCCTCAGTGGGACAGGTGAAAAAGCTAAAAGCTAAAAAGCTTCGTCCCTTAATATTTGATGAGTCCAGTATGTTAAAACAATTAATAGGACCTAATCCACATACTGCACGGCAAATACATAATTAATATTTCAGAAGCAGGGCATTACAAGAGTGCTGCTAAATGAAGTGAGAGGTTTTGGGGTCGACTATTAGGTCAGTGCAATAACCTCTACGCTTACGACACTCCAGAATGTTCTAGACTGCCGTTCCGGTGCCGACTGGCCCCGCCTTCACTTTGTTCAGTTTCATGGTGTAAAAGTCATTTATTTGATTTATTGCTTCTGATTGGTTGTTGTCAGATGGACAGGGATTCTGTTCGGTCTTTACGGTAATCTCAGTTGTCCAGGAACCATTAAAAGCCAAGCAAACATGTGGATGATGTTACAAAAAACTCTAAACACCAAGAGCAATAAATATGCGCCCTGCCCAAAAGCTTCAGGTCTTTGTCTTGAATGCAGGTTCCTCTATGTAGGTTGTTTATTTTTACGTATTTGGTACCTGTATTTGGCTACTTGGCAAGCGGGGTGATGTGATGTGATGCATTTCCTGTTTCAAACATGGTGTGCGTAGGTGGGCGGTCACACGATGCTGCCAATCCGATGGATGCCGCCAGAGAGCATCATGTACAGGAAGTTCACCACTGAGAGCGACGTCTGGAGCCTTGGAGTGGTGCTCTGGGAGATCTTCACCTATGGCAAACAGCCCTGGTACCAGCTGTCCAACAATGAGGTAGAGACACACACACACACACACGCGTGCGGACACACAACATAGGTCGTGTTGCTTGTTGCACGCCTGATGGATTTTACATAAAGGGAAGTCTATGTTCAGTGTAATCAAACTAGAGAGAGCTAGCCTCTGTAGCAGATGGCTTTGATCTTCTCCAGCTCCACCTCGCACGCATCTGCTGCGCACTCGTCGCTTTGCACCACCCGTTGCGACCTCTTGCTCCCTCCCCCCTGCAGGTGATCGAGTGCATCACCCAGGGCCGCGTGCTGCAGAGGCCGCGCACCTGCCCGAAGGAGGTGTACGACCTGATGTTGGGCTGCTGGCAGCGGGAGCCGCACGCGCGCCTCGTCATCAGGGAGATCCACAGACTGCTTCTCAACCTGGCCAAGGCCTCTCCTGTGTACCTGGACATCCTGGGCTGAGAGGGAGAAAGCGTCTGTGCGTGTGTGTGTGTGTGTGTATGTGTGTGTGTGTCCCACATCTGCCTCTGTTGCCCTATCTCTCTCTTCCGCTCTTCTCTCCTTCCTCCACTCGACTCCCACCGCTCCCCACATTACCAGTCATACAGCAGCGTCTGCCCCCCCCCCTATTTTACGGATCGCTCCGGGTGCGCTCCGCATTGGCGTCGCAGACTTCCTGGAGCTCTTTGGCACCGTAAACAACGTCTGCTCCCAACTTCTGAAGAAGAGCGCCATCATCTGCGGGACCTCCGGAGGAGCCACCTGTCGCGCTCCCTCCCCCGCTCTCCTAGAAACACAGGACCAAAAAGGCTCGGGACGCGCTGGGACTGAACTGAGCAGCGCGTAATTACCCAGCAAGCTGTGCGACCACAGCATGGAGATTTGAGGCCACGTGCGTGAGAAGACTTGACCCCAAGGAAAAAAGCGAGACCTGCGCAGTTTTGCGTCTGAGAGACTCGGGAACTGTAGCTGTTGACCGAACGTCAAATAGCGAAAATGTTCACTACAAAGGCTTCAGAGCACCAGAATCCTTTAAGGCGGCTGTGTTCCTAATAGTGCACTACAGAAGGGGATATTGAGTCATTGGAGACGAGGGCATGCCCATACTTCAATACTGTTAGTGTGCATTTAGGACAGGAGCCCAATTACCCTGAGTGGCTGATTATGATGGGGTAGGCTAAATTATAGCCTGCCTCCCCTCCCTCTCAGTTTCTTTCTCTTTCTTTCTGTTTCCTCTCTCTCTCTCTCTCTTCTCTCTCTCTCTTCTCTCTCTCTCTCTCTCTACTGATTTACCGCAGTGATGTAGTACTCAAGCTGGGGCCACACAGCTGTTATGGTGTAATATATATTTCATTACAGTACTAATGTCTGCTATTAGCACCTATTCCCCAAAGAGACATAGAAAGTATCCTTACTTGGTGGGGGGGTGGGAGGGGGGCATTAAAAGGGGAGGGGGGGATATAAAAGAATTATTTAATTTCCCAGTCAGTAGTTTTGCTGTACAATCTATCTTTTTGCTGTACTATTTATTTTACTGTGCTGTCATGAAAGTCCCAGCTCTACATTCAGCAATGCACTTTTTAATAACACATTGATTATATTTCCTGCATTTTTCCCTGGTCCTACACAATAGGTTTTATTAGGCCATTTATTAGGTAATATTTATTAGGTAATATGTTGCAATAGGCTTGTCCCTACAACATATCACTACAAAACTACTGAGTAGAGGTGGATGATGGCAGCACACCCTCAAGTTTGCACACCCTCACTAAACTTTGCACATACACACACACGCACACACCAACAAACACACTTTAAGTTAGGTTGGGTCATATGTTACTAAAGAGCTTCAAGTTGTGTATGAAATTACCTCTTTGAACATTTTGCTTTCAGTGTTGTTCAAGATTTATTTAAAACATAAGGCACTTTTGTACTTTTTTTTAAATTTCGGAGTCTCTGTCTGTGAAGCCTTTTGTGTGTTTATATTGGTGTGAATGTATAATTTGACTTTTGGGGCTCCTGTGAAGGAAGTTACAACCGACAAAAGTGTGAAAGTGTGACTTAACTTTCAAGAGAGCATTTGACCAAAACCACTTGTAAATTGCTCACCATCTGCTTTCATTCAGAATCAGCCTGGTCAGCACTGTTTTTTCTGTATGGCTGAAAAGTTGACAAAGGATGTCGTACAAAAACGAAAAAAAAATCAACGACAAAGTAAAGGAGGAGCTCATCCTGCCTTATGTTAAACGTAACCTATAGGCTGTGGGTTACAGAAGACTGCGAACATATCAGCCAATCACCAGTTCTGCCTGAACAGAACCTTTAGGCCATTTTTCTCTGATTGGTCCAGGTGTTTATAAGCTACTCCACTGTCCACACTCGGGCCACCTGGCAGCACGCTGGCCTGCGCATGCTCTCGTTAGTGCTGCGGAAGCAATAGGCTGGATGGGAGGGGCAGGGCTTGCTGCCATATTGCTTTGACCTATCCACACCTTGTGGAAAGCAGTGCTTAAGAAGAGCGAGACATTGGTGGAGGATTTTACTGAAGACTTTCTAACAGTACATGTGTGTGACTTAAGATACATGCTCCGTCATAAACACATACACACACACATATAAACATGCATATTGTATATGAGGTTAATCAATCAGAAGCAAAAATCCTGTCGACACAAAGTGACATTAATGTTACAATACGTGTATCCATGTGATCAGACGCTCTCCATAACGTTGAGGCAGTTGTGATACATTGTATTTAATAAACTGTCATGTCTCACCATTTTCAGTTGTTTGTGTGTGCCCTGTACATTACAGTAAATGGTGTATGACTTGATGTTTATAGAGCAGTCGATAGCGGTGGGCACTCTAGGCCTAAATGAATGGAGTCTATTGACTTCAGACCTCACGACAACGTGACTGACAATGTTGTTTACGTATTATTGACTTCTGACTGAAAGCACGTAAGAAAAGATGAAGTAGAATCACAGAGGTTGAAGCAGCCAACCATCCTGTCCGTGTGCACAGATGCCGACACTGGTGCTGGACTGGCAATGCCATCCGACAACATCTGTATTTGAGTCAGACGGGCATGTTGGATCTAGTAATGTTGTTGTCGTCTGTGCGATCTGGGCTGTGCAGTGAGCGCTCGGGAACCAAAGAGAACAAACAGCACTCTTATGCAAGAGAGAAGTTTATTCACCAGAGATCCCCCGATATGAGGGAGGATGCTCCTTTTATACAGGTAGGGTGCGTGCGAATCAAAAGGGGAACAAAGTCCCAGACAAAGTCTTGCGACATGTAACGGCCAGGGTACCAGAATAAATCATGAAGTATGAAGAAACACAGAATCGAGCTAACATCTGCTCGAAGTTGCATAAAGTTGACGAAATGCATATCCTGCTCGGTACAGAACGTTCTCCAAATTTAACAAAAACGAGAGAGAGCTTTTGCACGTACACAGAACCAGGGGGAATGGGGCCTAAATATCCATCAATCCCCTCTTTTATGATTAATAAACATATTGATCATAAGTATTAGTATTTCATTACTCGAAAGCTTTATATACCATCTCAACGCATGTCCTATTCCTTGTTCAACACGGACATAGTGACATATTGAGCCTCAGGCCCAGGAGTAGAGTGGGTTAATGCATACACACGATTCATCAAACATCGAAAAATACATGGTCCAAAAACACAACCCATAAGTACAATTACACAAATAGGCATTATCATGGTTACATAAGGTGTCAGCCAGCCAAATACAAAAGCCAGGGGATTCCATACACCTGCGTTCAGTGCATGTTCATCACCATACACTGCAGAAGCAATATCATTAATCTTTTCAACGGCGCCAGTAATAGATCCATGTTCATCATCGTTAGCTGGGATATAGGTACAACATTGGTCCCCTACTACGGCACAAACTCCGCCTCGGGCGGCCACTACTGTTCAAGTACTGGTGATGGGCGGCGCCGAAAGGGGCATAGTGAGAATTCAAGCACACATCAGACAAACATTGTGCAGCAGCGGCGCGCAGAACCTCATCCAAAGTTGCTGGGGACGGCTTCAGTGAGTTAACAGAAACACTGGTAGGCAATACATGACAAACATAACATGAGTCCTTAGTATATTGTCGGGCGGTCCAATTCGCGAAGTGCCAAAAAGTGTTGTCGTGCGGGAAGGATGACATGGTCTGCAGACCCATGACAAAGAGGAGACAGTGCAGGAGAATAGCCATACCAGTCACTGGCTATGTTCAGAAACTCCTGGAATTTGCAGCTGAGATACACCTGTAGAGTTTGATTATGAGGATTATCGTTTACTGTAAAACAGAGAAAAAGATATTAAGCACTCAAGGTTTACATAGCCTTTTTCGCGGAGTCAGGGGCCCGTTTGAGTCTGGTTGCATGGATCCACTGTGGAAAAAGGTCGGTGAGTGCGGCGGTTCGAGTAATAGCGAGTATGGTAGTAGGCTCACTATAAAGAGTGTCAGATAACTGACCCTTATCAAAGCTTTTTACTAGGACCAAATCTCCCACCTCAAAGGGGTGGTTCTTCTCCTGAGGAGGCAAAGCCTGAGTATGGTTAATTTTTACCCAGTACTCATTCAATACTTCTACGAGCCTAGCAGCATACTCACCCAAGTGAACATTGAGATCCATCGTTCCAATAGCCTGCGTTCCAGTCCTCCATGGTACGGGGAATGGTCGTCCCATAACCATCTCATAAGGTGAGAGCCCCGACAGAGACGCCGTTGGACTCATTCTTATGTCAGCTAAAACAACAGGGAGGATCTGGATACAATTTTTAGTACCACATGATTGCATGGCCTTCCGTAGTTTGCGTTTAATCGTTCTGTTAGTCCTTTCAACCATCCCAGATGATTGGGGATGATAAGTATTCGTGGGCTATTCTGTCTCAACTGCTCGGAACACGATACTTAAAATGAAAACTACACATCAGTATTACTGTAATATCCTGTGTGCAAAATACAACACGTAAACATATGAGTCAACTTTTTGCAGAAGCACCAAAAAAAAGTGTTAAAACAGTGAGTGTACTGATCAATTATCAGATCGATGCGGTTGTTTTGACATTGTGCATTAAGGACTAAGTAATTGCCTGAGGGCAAAAGGCTTTTAAAAACACAGTGACCCTCCCGTTGTTTTTTCACCGCCAGCAGAGATGAATCCTCTACGGAGGTAGTAAGTGCGCGCGCGTGTGTGGGAGAAACCCCAACACGAGAGCACGTCTGATACATCGCTGCGCTTAGATTCCTAACCTGGACTCCTAACCGGATAATGAGAAGGCAACTGAAGGCGCACGCCGTCAAACCCTCGTTAATGTAGTAGTGTGAGGTGTGATTCGAGGCCTTTGGACTGTAATTAAGATGTGCAAACAAAATATGTCACAGCAGCAGAACGTGACCAAGGTCAGTGTGTCTGTGGGACGAAACAGCTGAAGGGAAACAGAGCAGAAAATATGAAAAAAAAAAAACTTTATGCCGTGGAAGAAAAGCGGCCGTCCTTCATCAAAATTTAAACAGTCGGCTTCTCTTTTGCTGATAAAAACCTGTATTTCCGTTGGTCTGGAAGTTAACACAGGCAGCTCGTAGACCGCCCCGGCCAGAAGTTTGTGGTCAGCGGTAATGCCGTACAGCGGTAAATAAAGATCGAACGGTAAACTCTTGGGGTCTACGGCAATCACCTAGAGGACATTAGCGCTATTAGCATGTAGCATCTATTCATCAGGCCGACCACAGCCACTGCTGGTCAGCGTCGGAGTGGATGAGGGGAAATGTGTGTTGGCCGCCCGCGTTGGGGTGATGCGCTCCTGCCACGCGAGAAAAACAAGCTCACGTCATCCAATTTCACGTTTATGCACACTCTTCATTATTTTTCTGTGGCTCAAGTCATATATGTTACGGAAGTAAGCCACATGTAGAAGCCACGTATATTATATGACCCCATTCAGTCTGTCAGATTATTATGTCTCTGGTAATGGCCATGTTCGGAGTAATGACACCCTATAGCCCGAGATTCTCGGTAATGTCAAAAAGTTGTTGGCATTTCTTTCTGCAGGACTATCCAGTGTCAATGGTCAATATGGCATTACTGATAAGTCAGCTCTTTTGTCCACAGGTCATGGAACCAGGTTTCCCTTATTTTAGTTGTACTCATGGTCCTGTTTTCCGCCTTTACTTAGCATTCATCTATTTCTCAAGGCCACCCCCCACCCCAAACAGCATCTCTGCATATTAATAATTCAGAGTACAGATAATAAGTCAATAAGTCTTTCTTGGACAACTAAATAATTCAATCATCCATAAAGACTGTAGTGTGTGTGGAGCGTGGAGGGTAATATAGGGCTTCCATTTGTGTGTATATGCAGGGTCGTCATCTAGTTATGTGGTCACTGCCCATTATTTCTGCTCATTGGTAGCCCACCATTAGGTTCTGACTGGTTAAATCAGTAATGCAGTATAGAAGTGCTTAACTTTGTTTCTTAATGGCAGGACTGTTACAGAGGCAAATATGATAGAGACTGAAGGCTTATTTTAATAAATCATAATCACTAACATGAAATTTACATTTGCATTTGATTATGGTTCATTACCTCTGGAATTGTACTTTCAAATATACGTACGCGTAACCACTGCATTACTGTAGAGGACATCACTGATTGAAGAGATAAATATCCTTAACAAAATCTTCTACTTATCTTCATTTATAGGAAACGTTTTACCACCTTTGTTTTAAAAAAATCAGTTTCTTTAAAATCTACGCAAAGTTCTAAGGACCAGGAAAAAAAAAACTCCCAAAATGTTTGAATATGCCCATGAATACCCTGATCGTAAGATGAATTTGTGTCAACAATGTTACTTAGAACAAACAATGTGTAAATGCAGTCTTGTATAGACACCATGGGAGCACATGTGGGCCTATCTGTGTGCACTCTGTGGGCCTGTATGAATGCTGGTGTCTGGTGTCCCTTTTCCGCTCGGCCGCTACTTATCACCGTGCCGCCAATGGGTCAATGCCTCCAGAAAGAGGGCCAGAGAAAGGGTACACATGCTTCCAGTTCATGAGGCCATATCTTCATCTCTCATTTTTTTAAAAAAAATAAAAAATAAGCAAACAGATCACGCGAAAAGATAATAGATTCATAAATCGACCTTGTGGCTGCCTGCTAATAGTAGATTCAGAATCCGATCTTGTGGCTGCCTGCAGACAGAGTACGAGCAGACTCGGTACGCAGTTGTGGGTGTGGCTAATTAGGGATCTGGTGTGAATGCAGCCGTCTTTCGAGAGCCAGCTGGATCTGAGGCTTTTGTGAAGAGCGGAGGGACGGGGAAGGGGGTGGAAGTGGGTGGAGGAAGTGATGGAAGGTGAATGGAGGGGAGCTTCCGATGAGCGTTGACAGGCCGCTAACGTTCCATCATGCCCTCTCCCCATCCCGCCCTGCTCTTGACTCCGTGACATCTTGGGTGTCCATCGCCTGGCTGGGAATTTCTTGCGTGTTTTGGAGGAGTGTTGGCTTGGTGACTTCCTTTATATTTTTATATACATTCCACTTCACCTCTGGACAAATGAAGATGGCGCCTTCAAGCAGAAGCCCCTGATCTTCTAAGGATTTAGAAAGTACAGTGTTCTTTCAGTATTCCTCACGTGTTTTGTGTGCTTCAGGCCTGAGATCATTTATTTTCTCTCTGATCTATAGATTCACATTGCTGCAGAAAAAAAAACTCACTAAAGAACAACATGGAAACTAAGTGGATAGCTTAACTTAAATATTTATTATCCACAACCTCAGTTAAAAGTTAAACAGCTATTTTGATTTTATACATTCAGTCCAAACCAAATCGATTTTTGGTATGTTCATCTACAGCTACCCTCCCCTCTCCCAAAACATCAAACAGGTCAAATAAATTAGAAAGGTCATGTTCAGGAATCATGCATTAACACAACAAACAACAAAACAACTCTGCATGTAAATAAAAACATGGGAGCTCTCCCACTTCAAGTGTAGACTCTTACCCCCACCACCATCGTTTCCAGTGCAAATACATCCATACAGTGCCATAAGCACAGACATTCACTCAAGCAGTGTTGATCGATGGCTGCAACCTACTGATGGGTCTTCTCTCTCACACACACACACACACACACACACACACATGTAATACCATGAGGGTAAGAGTGACATTTCTCACACAGGGTGACATTGTGGAACATCATCGTGGGGTTACACGTTCGAGTGAGCATATCTGGGGTTCTCCTCCTCCTCAACCCGCGTGGTACTGCCAGACGTGTTGGAAGGCCAGCGGACATTAACGTGCTTGTGTGCAACACACCACACCGGCTGAAGGAAAGGCGGCTTTGCTCTGGCTGAACCGAACACGCTTGAACAGGAAGTGAACGTACTCGAACAGGAAGTGTCCATGTGTAGCACCGTTAGTTCCTTTTTATGGACCGTGACCAAGATGTGAGATTGCTTTTGTTTAGTACTTTGAACCTTAATCACTACAGCAATAACTAGTCTGGTTATACTGTTATTAACAATAACAAAAATGGGGAAATCATATCGATATATTTATGTGGCTTTGTCCATGTTGCATTTAAGGACTCCTGCTTGAATATTAGGTATTGACCTTATCAAACCATTACTCTGTATTGTTAATGCTACATTTAGTGTATATCGTACCTAATTTTGTTATTTCGAGAGCAAGTGTATTAGATTGTTGTTGTCCAATAGGATTCAAGTATGTATATTTAAAGCGCATATATTAAGACAGGGTCTTTTTCTTTCTTTTGTGGAACTAGTGTCATCGACGAGGATTGGATTTGGTTCTGTTCACCTACAGAAAGGTTTGGTGTCATTAGACAAGCTTGCGCAACTAAGCTGGATTTAGTATGGCTTAGCCAGGTGGAGCAGGTCTCAGGTGAGCAAGTCCTGCCGGTTGATCTCGGGGTCAGAGTTGGGGTCCAGGTGGGCGGTGTCCAGGTCGGGCTCGTTCTCCTCCTCGCTCTCCGCACTGTAGTCCACCTCCTCCAGGAACGAAGGTTCGTCCTCTTCCATCACATACGTGGTGGGGCTGTGCGCACGCAAACACACACACACACACACACACACACACACACACAGTCACCTCACAATCACTTATTAAAAATGAAAGATTTTATGGGTGATACGTGTGGTATCCTACAGCAGCATCTAGCAAAACCACTTTATTTGAATAACCGTCTGCTCCTGATTGCTTTGGTTGCCTCTTTGTTTCGTTTACACCACAAATTGTTTCGCTGGCTCCTCAGTAGAAAGCTGCACCCTTAGCCACACCCAACAGGGGGGTGGGGGGTGGGGGGGTGCTCAAGACGAGCGATGGCACGGAGGGTTCAAACCTCCCGAAGCAGTGCGCCTCTTCTCGCTTCCCATATTCCTCTAACACGATAACGCAATGATGGCTTTATGGCTCTCTTGTTAAGCGGATAAATGGTTTAATGTTTTTGTGTGTTCTCCGCAGCCCAGCGGTTTGGCTGGTTTCAGTGGCTTTTTAATGGTTTTAATGGTGTGAGGGGGTGAGAAACTGGATCCCAGCGAGACACTGGGAGGAGGAGGAGGGGGGCGATGGCAGGGGCGGCCTCAAACCGGATTAGCGGCCTTTTGGATCAGGTGATTAGACTGCTGTAATGAGGAGAGTGCTCGAGTGTGGAGGGCCCTGTGTGACTGAGTGCTCCTCAAGTAGTGCTGGCCATTAGAAGAGGGATGAATAGTGTGTGTGTGTGTGTGTGTGTGTGTGTGTCATCTATTAAAGAAGTAAACATGCAGGGAGGGGCAGAGGTATGTTCTCAAGAAGCTTCTAGACTCTGACATCATCAGTCCTATTACCGTCACAATAGTTTTGTTTTATGTTGTTTTTTTTTGGGGGGGGGTTCCTTTTAATACTATTAGCCAGAAACACCCAGGGCACAAATGGTTGAAAACAACAGAAAGTTTTTCGATAGGTGATCCACCTCAATCATCTTCTGTCTATGCAAGTATCATCCAGCAGTGTTTTTTTTCTTTGGTGGTGTTCAGCTTTAATTTGATCCATTCGACATCCTACCAGTAACCCGAGGAGTCTTCAGTATTAGGATTTGGTATTTTCATATCGTACTGCCGAGCCCTGGATTAGCATGGCAGTCTTGTCATGTTTCTTACATTTGACAGGTCTTATCAAGTAAGAGTGTGTGTGCGTGTGTGTGTGTGTACCAAGTCATTCTGCAGCGTGTGTCTATCAGGTCACTCTCCATGTCCAGCAGGTGTGTGTGATGGTTGCGGAGCTCCAGGGGGGAGGTGAGACGCCTCAGCCTGAGCAGAGCCACGCAGAACTGGGCACCCATCTCTTCCAGCTCCCTTGTCCCGATCTGGAGGCCCTACACACACACACACACGCACGCACGCACGCACGCACGCACGCACAATAAAAAATAATATAATTACCCACTGCACGTAAAGCTGCGTACCATTGTCATCTGGAACTTGTAGCAGTTGCAGAAACCCACTTAAAAACCAATTGGGTCCTGGGGGAAGGCTGAGCTATTAGGCCGTGTGCGGCACGCCTGCAGATGGCCCTTTGACTTAGCCACTTGACCCCGGCTTCCTTGAGGGGTCGGCCGCAGTTTGACCCCTGCTCCCGCACCCCCAGGCGGCCACGTGGGCGTGGACATGCTGCCTGAGCGTCAGGCTGCGATGGCGGGCAGAGCAATCGTCCCCTGCGCCGAGAGCATCGCAGCTGATGAGTCACTGCTTCAGCCTCGCCATGCACTGCCCTGCAGCGCCATCTACTGGGCAGACTGGGCATCTACTGGGCAGACTCACTCACACTATATCTGGGAGCAGCGAATGCTGTGCTGGAATGCAGCACACTTGTTATGGTTGGCTACTCTAAGTGTGTGTGTGTGTGTGTGGTGGTGGTGGTGGGGGGGGGTCAGTTTAGCCCTGTGCACATCTGAGAATCATCAGCAACTACACACGTGGAATACACACGTAAAATGAGGGTCATGGATAATAGCCCTTCCACCTAACCAAAATGACATCAGGGAGCAGATCTGATGATATCCAGGGCAATGAGGGGAGGCAAGACACAGCTGTTCCATCAGGACACCCCCTGCATGATTACAGATGTCAGGCACTGCAAACAAACCCTCGAGCTCTTGTAGCATCAGCCACCCACGCAACGCCGGCCCTGCCCACGAACCCCGGCCCCGCCCATGACTCCGCCCCCGAGGCTCATACCTTGTACTTGCCCTGGTCGCAGCCGCACAGCGTGCTCTCCATGGTGTAGCTGCGCTGCACGCCGATCTCCCGCCACACCACCACCCGCGCCGTGGCCTCTTTGGAGCGCTCCACCACGAAGCTGCAGCTCGCGAGGCTGAAGGCAGGAGCCAGCTGGGACAGCAGCCTGGGTAGAGCCTGACACGCACACGCACACACACACGCACGCGCACACACACACACACGCACGCGCACACACACACACACGAGTCCACACACACACGCACACACACACACACACACACACACACACACGAGTCCACACACATGCGCACACACACACACGCACACACACACACGAGTCCACACACACGCGCACACACACACACATGCACACGCACACACGCGCACACACACACACGCACACACACACACATGCACACGCACGCACACGCACACACACACACACACACACACACACACACACACGCGCACACACACACACACACACACACACACACACACACACACACACACACACACACACACGCGTCCACACACACACACACGCACACACACACACGCACGCGCACACACACGTGCACTCACACACACACACACGCGCACACGCACGCACACACACACGCGAGTCCACACACACACGAGTCCACACACGCACGCACACACGAGTCCGCACATGTACACACACATGCACACACACACACGGTGGGAAAAAACTTTTTATGAGGTGTAAACAAAATGGAAATTTGGTCTAATTGGTCTAATTCTAACTAATTAGTATACTGTATTTCTCAAAGACAGACATATCAAACTCTTCACAGGTGGATACATCCACATACACTTAAAGAGTTGAAATTAAACAGACTGGTATGATCTGAATACCTGGTCATATTTCGCGTGCGTGTGTGTGTGTGTGTGTGTGTGTGTGTGTGTGTGTGTGTGTATGCGCGTGCGTTACCCTGTAGCCCAGGTCCTCCTGCAGGTCACAGGTGCTGGTACTGATGTCGGTCTGCCACACGGTCTCCTTCACGCTGCAGCCATACATGAACACGTTCTTCTTGCGCGAGTGACCGTGGTAATCGCAGAAGACCTGCACCAACGCATTCACACATTCACACAGTGCACGGACCCCACTGTGTCCCCCCACTGCCCCCCCCCCACTGTGTCCCCCCACTGCCCCCCCCCTGTGTCCCCCCACTTCCCCTCCCCCCTGTGTCCCCCCACTGCCCCCCCCCCTGTGTCCCCCCACTTCCCCTCCGCCCCGTGTCCCCCCACTGCCACCCCCCCCCTGTGTCCCCCCACCGTGTCCCCCCACCATGTCCCCCCTGTCCCTCTCACCAGCGGAGTTCTTCCCACAGCGCTGAGATACTGCAGCAGGCTCTTGGCGTGGTAGATGGTGGGATGAAGCTCTGCACTTGGGTTCTGCCACTGTCTGTTTAGATCTTCACCGCTAAGAGAGCACCTGTGACTGCGTGTGCACATGTGCACACACACACACACACACACACACACACAGGGTGGGGGTGGTGAGCAAGAACCAGATACAATCTAACAGTTTCCCAATGCTTGGACAAGAATCGACTAAAACATCTGCGCGCTTGGTTTTAAAGAGCAAGGGTTTGAACCAACGGCGTGCGTGTGTGCGTGCGTGCGTGCGTGCGAGCGTGCGCAGACGTACTTCCCGTTGATGACTCCGTCTGGGTTGAGCATGGGAATGATCTTAAAGATGTAGCTCTCCCTCAAGCTCTGGGCCAGAGGGCTGCAGCTCATGAGGAACTCCAGGGTTCCCTTCATCACCCAGCTGGCGTTGGTCTCTCCCGGGTGCACCCGCGCCGTCAGGAACACCACCGGCCGGTTCCCTGCAGACAGCACACTGCTGAAACCAGTGTGTGTGTGTGTGTGTGTGTGTGTGTGTGCTCTTATACAGTGCTGGCCTAACACACGGTCAGAACAGGTGTAAAAGAGAGAGTTCTCGTATTATCTTCTGGTATAACTGGCGTGTGTGTGTGTGTGTGTGTGTGTGTGTGTGTGAGAGAGAGACACGTACTGAACTGGCAGACGTGGTCACTGCTGCAGGACTCCGGCGCGGCCGTGATGGTGAGCAGGGGGCAGGCGTTGCCCCCCAGCGTGTGACACAGCAGCTCCTGCCTGTAGTAGATGTGCGGCGTGCGCATGGTCCGGAGCTTCTGTAGGTGCATCTGCCACGCAAGACACCTCCTCAGTCCCTACCCGCCACGGGTAAAAGAACTCCTCCAAACACCCCCACCCCCCACAAGACAGCAGCTCGGGGCCGTACCTTCAGGGTAGAGTAGGTGTATGGGTAATGGTAGGCAAAGTAACAGACGTCGTCCTTGTGCTGAAAGGTCACAGTGAAGGTCATGGTGTAGTAGGATTTGCCCTTTTGTCCCCCTGCCGCGATCGAGCTCCGTGAGAAATGGTTTCTGCGTGGACAGGAGGGCGACGTTACGGTGCTGACCAATCAGAACAACGCCAGGCACACAGAGAGATTACGACCGTTCGAGTGTGTGGATACACACACGCTCGGATTTCAAAGAAACCCCGAAGCGTTTACACATACTTAGCTTTTTAAGTGCTGTAACATTAACAGATTGGTCAATGTTGCAAACACGCCTATTTCTACGAATACGTTCGTATTTTTCTCTGAACATCAGCGTTTCTGTCCTGTCTGCTCCAGTTTGTTTGTCTTTTGAAATACGACACCTGCTTTTTTCAAAAGAGCTCCTGAGGTTTCATATGACCGGCGGCAACTGAAAGCGATTTTCACCCAGCTACAATACGGGCAGGACTTACTTGTAGTAGCAGATGTCAGAGCCAGTGCGGACCCAGCGGGGCCTGCCGCCGATGGCCTCCTGGACGGAGTACATCAGCGCCTGCATGCCTGCCACCAGAGGGCGCAATCTCACAATCATACAGATGCAACGCTGCAGGTCGACACCGCTGCGCACACGCGTGTTAACACCATTTAGCAGAGCAACTTACAAACGTGTACAAACATGCTTTGTTGGAGGAAATACGTATCCTTGTATATCAGGTCAGAGTCGTAAGGATGCCATTTTAGACTTGAAATGACTGGACAAGCAACTGAGTGACCTTTTTGGAAAATAAATATCAAAAACCTCCTTCTGTTATATAAGAGAAACCTGTCCAGGTCACATTAGCACCATGGGCAGAGTATACTGTACCAACATACTGTATAAAGTCCTTGAGAAACATATTTGATACAGGTTCAGCTCCCACTGAATCAAGTTGCTGTTAACCGCTAACAGCTGTGTTCAAACCACACGAGTTTTGGGTTTGTGAAACCTGATGCTGAAAACACTCAAACACTTTCTGTACAAGGATATCTTTGGCATGATAATGCTTTCCCAAACAATAGCTTGTTTATGTGTGTGTGGGGGGGGGTGGGGGTGGCTAGAAAGTTAGCTAAATAAAACAACAAAGTGTTATATCAGTCAGTTATGACTGAGAAAACCAAAACAAAGTCTCTGTTTTCAGCAGAGGTCAACAGCTTGTGCTTAAAGCAAGATAACGCCTGTCTATCCCGATATCAAAGTACGGGAAGGAAAGTCTCTGTGCTTCATGTCAGGATGCTCTTCGCCTCATCGTCCGTCTCGTCATCTGGTGACAGGATACTTCCTTGGCTTGGGAACCATGTCTCTGAACACCTCGGGGTGGAGGAGCGCTAGCTGAGGCGCGCTAGCTGAGGAGCGCTAGCTGAGGCGTATTAGCGGCGTATTAGCGGCTCACCGTAGTTGAACTGGCTGTTGGACTTCTCGCAGTTGATGACGTTGAAGCGATAGGGGACGCCCACTCGCATGCTGCTGACCTCAAAGTAGAACCACTGGTGGTAGTGGTTACTGTTGATGTCAGAGTTCAGGATCAAGTCATACTCCCACCTGGAGACACAAGAGGTCCAGGAAGGCGCACATGAAGCTGAGGTTATACTGACTCCTGCTATTGCTGTCGGCAAAACTGACGCCACATTTCATCCTGGTCTAGTCTTAGTCATTCAAATCTATCCAATGTCCTGACTAATATTCCATACAGAAGAGTATAATATTTCATAATGGGCAGTAGGGTAAATATACACTCTCAGAATAAAATACTAGAAACTGGGGAGTTTAAAACTATACAGGTGTTGGTAAAGCAAAAAATGGGAATTGGAATAAATATTTCCGAACCATAAGTCGGGCCTTTTTAAGCTGTGCTTACTTTCTGACTTGAATTGCTTTTCGCAGATTTCCAGACTCGAACTGTGAATTGAACTTCAGAGTCTCGCCATCATCAGCTACTGGACAACTGAAGATTAAAGGAAGCTTCTTTTAGCGCAACACAAAATCAAATGTCAAATAATGAGATTTTACTCGTTCATAAAGCATTACGCCATTACACAGACGAAATAACGATCGTGGAGGAATCGGCTGACCTCTGCAAGTCAACGTCATACACAACTCTGTCCAGGATCTCAGCAGGGTGAATGAGTCTTTCAATATCCTGGAAAATCTTTGCCCTGTTGATGATATTTAGTGATATTTAAATCTCATAAAACTTTCAGTATTCCAGCATGTTTTACAATTTAAAGCACTCTTCATCATAATCAAGTTGAAGACAATAAATAATATATAATAAATAATCTAAAAATGCCATTGAACAACTACAAAAACAAAAACACAAGTATGCATTCCTGACTAGAGCTTCGAGCATTCTCATGCTGGGACTTGTCTACTCACCGCTGTACCCCGTAAACTCTCTCTAGAATGGGTTCCCGAAAGTTGGGCGCCACATGGCCAAAATAGTCCGGGTACGCCACCTCCGTGTAGCCTGGTACGGAGCAGGTCTCTTTGGCCATCTCTAGGTAGAGGTCAGGGTCGTGCAGGGGCAGTAGGGCTGCCGTGTCTGGTACCTCCAGCACCGCCTGGTCCCCGCCCTCCTCCTGAGGCCCCTCCCCTGAGCAGCCACCGTTCACCGAAGTGTCCGAGGTGTCGAGGGCCAGCCGGACCAGGCCCTGCTCTATTTCCTGCTCCGGCCCGAGCTTTGGAGCCTTGGAGACGGAGATGCCATCCACTCCCGGCGGGGTATCATTGGGCTGGGGAGACGCATGCTCGACCTGCCGCGGGTGTCTGTTTCTGGGGTAGGCCCAGGGGCCGGCTGGGGGACGGGCAGTGGGGATCACGATAGGCCGCTGGGGCTTCAGGGCGTGGTTGGTGCATGGGGAGGTGGGTTTACTGCTCTCAATGTCAAAGTCCTGAAACAGGTAAAACAGCTCACTGTAGACCATATGGCTCAGCCAATCACATGAAACCAGATATTGCCCAATTGAAACAGCTTAAGAAAGGGTACGAGAATGTGCATCCACGAGGATTTAGGCAAATGCTATATAAAACAGCAGCAAGAAAAAACCTTATTGTAACAGAAAGTAACCGTCCGTAAGTGTAGTTCAATTATTTAAGAGACAGACATCTAGTGGGATAGGCACTGACCAGCTAACTTCACGTGTACATCAGCAGTAATCTTTACCTCAAAATCTTCAGAGAATTCCAGGAAAAAACGCTCGTAAACTCTTAGCTCATCAAATGGCCGCATCAAAATGTTTCTGGGTCGCAGTTTGTTGAGATCAGTCTCGATGTCGTCATTCTGTGGCCCAACACAGATTTATCAGTGAAATCTATGACATGGCAAATCATTCACTGATACACACAACACAGGACCCCGGAGGCGGCGTCCACAATGCCCCCTGCTGGCCAGGGGCCACGTGGATTCTGTGCTGCTCCTCCGGAGAAATCACCTGAGACTTGTGGTCTTTCTCGTCCTCCTCGTTCTCAGTATCGTTCTCTGTGTCCACCTCGGTGTCCTCGTTGTCCTCACTCTCATCCACGACGTCATCCACTGGGAAAGGAAAGACATACACATACTGGGAAAGGAAAGACACAGACACACACTCACGCCCATTCCTCCCTGTTGGTGTCAGAACGACGGGCCGCTTTAGGCTTGCGAAGAAGCACTTCCTCCCACACTACCTCATCGGTCAGGACGTGTGCTTCATCAGAACACCAGGCGGCTCTCTCTATTGAGGAGCTTCACTAATCTCCTCTATAGGTTTCTTTCTTCCTTTCTTTCGCTTATTCAAAACAGCTTTTGATTTGAGCCGTTGGACCTCTTGCCAAGTCATAAATAAGACGTTTTCCCATTGGTCGTGTCTAGTTAAATGAAGATTACGGTGAGGCATGCAAGCCTGCTGGCGTGTGGATGTTCTCCGAGCTTTACCCCCCGCTGGCTGGCTGTAGAGCTCTGCCACGGGGCCGCCGGCCGGGACGTGGGGCAGCGGGTGTTCGAAAGCACTTTTAATGGTGGCCAGAGGAAGGCGGTTCTTCGGGAAGCACTTCCTCATGATCAGGCTGGAGGTGTTTACCAGAAGGTCCAGCGTCCGGACGGGAAGGCACTCCTGCCCAGCAGAGGCAAAATACACACACACACACACACACACACACACACACACGTAGTGTACATATGGCACCAAGTAACCAGCAGCTTCATAGCCCAGGAGCCCTGTGTGTTAAGAGCGAGGCGGAGCTTACAGCAGAGGTGTTATACAGGATCCTTATACCATCCGCATCAATGAAGGCTTTCCTGCCCAGCTTGATGTTGGTGATGTTTTTGATGCATCCCAGAATGCTCTTGCGAAGGAGCATGTGGCGATGGCGCGTGTCGTTGCGGTGCCAGTCCAGGTAGATGGCGAGCAGGGCCGGCACGTGGCCCCTGTCCACCGCCCGGCGAGCGTTCATCTCTGGCACACAAAATGGGGGTTGGGGGAGGGGTGGGGGAGGATGGGGGTGGAAAGACCAACTTACACTGGGGTGGATGGGATTACGCAGAGCCAGGTAGTAAACACGGGCAGTTTACAACTCATGCAAGAGTGTCAGATTGACATCTGAGGGTATGAAGTTACAGTAGCATCTTTAGGGCTGGCCAACATAGCAAAAAATGAATAAATTAAATCATATATATTTTTTTACTCTACATACACTGACTGTTATTACACCACCCACACTTACTTGATTTCAGCAAAGCTGCCAAAGAATCAAGGGCCACTCTGCGGCGGAATTCAAAAGACAAACAGCATGACAAGTTTAGTCAACAAACAGTGGAGGCTGCTAACAGAGCTGTACAGTGCGTGCCAAGAGACAGGGCAGCAACAGCGCCCCCTAGCTTACTTCAACAGGGTGGTGTTCTTTTTGCTGTAGGGTCCAACGACTTTGAACATCAGCTCTACAACCCCGCTCTTTCCCAGTGAGACAGCGTTCACCGCTACACAAGCAGAGAGACCATTTAGGGACCCATACTGAATACCCACACCAGACCCTTCAAACTCAAATGGACATCATGCAGAACTTTCTAGATTAATCTCCTTTGCAACACAGACAGGGATTTTGCCAACACCTAATAGGACACCAAACTTTTTTTTATCCGTGACTACAGTATGTTACTCATTCACACATACGCTGTCTTTAACATGTTTACTGCTAGTTTATAATGAAATGAGAGGAACTTTGTTTAGTTCTCTGTTAAAGACATTTATACTGACGCATTATATATGTTTTACAAAATCGACGATGCCCGAAAAATAGTACAACAAACAATAACACAGTTTCCAATGATGTAATTATGAATGTGATATAAACATTTTAAATGTTCAAAAATCAGAATCCCATGTAATATCTACATCTTGCTGTGGATATTTTGTGAAAATAAATAAGCTGCATTTTTGGACACTCCCTGCCTAGGCAAATTGTTTGTTTGTTTTTAGCGAGCTTGTGCACTTTGTTTGTTTGTTTGTTTGTTTTTAGCTAGCTCATGCACTCTGTTTGTTTGTTTGTTTTTAGCGAGCTCATGCACTCTGTTTGTTTTTAGCGAGCTCGTGCACTTGTGCACTCACAGTTGGCGGCGTAGACACGCAGCACCTGCAAACACGGCAACAGGAGTCTGTGGTTCTGCAGGGTCAACTTCAGCAGGTTCACGGTCACGTTCAGAGCGCCCGTGAGACGTGCCTTCACTCCAAATTTCCTGTCTGCAGAGGCCAGACATAAGCCACACACACCCGTCTTGGTTTTAATCACACAATAATCAATTTTTGCTTCAAGTGAGTTAATCAATTAAAAAAGAATATTTCACTACAAGAAGCCATAGAGTCAGTGTTAGCATCTGCTCATTTGTAGGTATCTGGGGAAAGAGTGGCTAACAATGTCAGTCACACTGTGACGTGACATGTTTGCGAACACACTGTGACTGACATGTTGCGAAACCCATTTGGTGAAGTAGGTCGGTTACCTTTAGGTCCAACTTTGGCCAACAGCGAGTGTATCTGGTACATCAGATCTTCATTGGGCGACGTTTCTCTGCCGGTGCTGATCAGCAGGTGCAGGAGGACGGCTGTTCCTCCCTTAGACACGAACACACCCACCCTCCGGCCACCGGCTGAAGCAACAGCGTGACACACCGTCAAGGAAAGGGTTAATATGGCAGTATTTTTGTCTTCAAACCCCAAAGCAAAATATCATCATATGGTTGCTATAAACATAAAAAGAAGAATGGACTAATTTCTCAATAATTCACTTGGGACAGAAACAAAACAGAGCAAGAAAGAAATGAAATGATCCATTCTAACATACCATGACACTCACCCACTGTCAACAGCTCGTTCAAAATACACAAGATGTTGAGAATTGTCTGCAAATCCTGTGTGCTCTGTAAATGTTTAAATATATGAATTATTGTAACACGAAACTCCCTACACTGAGTGGTCCTTACAATAAATAAAGGAATGACAAAGTGATTTTGAGCCTCTTTGAGAGTGTGTTCACCTCTAGAGATGCGAGGATGACCTCCATACCGCTGGAGCCTTTAGCCATGACCTCCTTTCGAGTCTTCTCTGAAACACCACAACAGGAAAGCGTCAGCTCCGAACATCTGTGTGAAATCTGTGCCTCGAGTACAGCTCAGTTTGAAGCACCTTGGTTCAAGTCTCGTGGACGGCATGCGTGGAAGACATGAGTGGAAGACATGTGTGGAAGACGTGAGTGGAAGACATGTGTGGAAGACGTGAGAGGAAAACGTGTGTGGAAGACGCGAGTGGAAAACGTGTGTGGAAGACGTGTGTGGAAGGCATGAGTGGAAGACGTGTGCTCCGTCTTGGCTCCCAGATGGTAGAACCAACTATCACTGGTTTTCTGGACAGCGGAGTCCCTTGTGGTCTTCAAAAACGTACCGAAGACTTATAAATTTGTGGAATATTTAAATGACCATTGATCCTGCACCTATGAAATTCTTAGTACTGTTGAGTGACTGATCTAGCATGTATTGTACTATTACTACGGTATTGTACTTACTGTCTGGTGTTCAGCTTATACTTATTTGCACTCATGTATCAGCACTGATTCCTGTATTTCAACAGTATTCTAGTTCAATGGTATTTTGACCTCTATCCTACTGCACTGGCTGGGATACATTCTGATCAGATGACCGTGCACTTTTGTAAGTTGCTGTGGATAAGAGCAGACCAGGGCATTGTCCAGCTCTACATCCGGCCCTCTGACCGGTCCGCATGAGATCGTTGATAAATTAGAAGTCAAAAGTAAACATGTAACTATGACACCTATTACACCATAATAGGTGCACAAAACACAACTTTTTTAATATTTATTTTTTACAATATTTTTAATGTGTTGGACAGCTTTCAAGGAGTCAGTGATTAGCCCTAACGTTAAAAAAGAAAGACGTTGTTGAGTGCAGAGTTTTTAACAAGGCAATGGCCTTCTAAAGGAGTCCATAGCTGTGGTGATACAGCCCAGTTACTGATCTTTATACATGGAGCTGTGGTGATACAGCCCAGTTACTGATCTTTATACATGGAGCTGTGGTGATACAGCCCAGTTACTGATCTTTATACATGGAGCTGTGGTGATACAGCCCAGTTACTGATCTTTATACATGGAGCTGTGGTGATACAGCCCAGTTACTGATCTTTATACATGGAGCTGTGGTGATACAGGAGCTGTGGTGATACAGCCCAGTTACTGATCTTTATACATGGAGCTGTGGTGATACAGCCCAGTTACTGATCTTTATACGTGGGGTAACGCTAAACTTTGAGATGACGGAGGAGCTGCAGCTATTTTTACTGTACAACTTTTTTTTTTACAATAAACAAATATCGACAAACTTAGATATTAGATTTTTTGAAGTAACTATCCTATGTTTTGATGACAGCTTTGCACGCTCTTGGTGTTCTGTTAACCAGCAGCACCTATGATGCTTTTCCAGTCCTGAAGACATTCTCACATATGAAGAGCACTTGTAGAGTGAGGAACTAAAGTTCTGAAATAAAACTGCTTAGAGTTTGCTGAGTGTGCATTTAAAATTGTGTGTGTGTGGGTGTGTGTGTGTGTGCTGAGACTGAATTCATATACAAGATAACACCATATTTGTCTTATAAACACATTTAATCATAATCTATTAGACTAAAATGCCTTTTTTTTACTATTAAAAACATTTAGTCAGGTGTGTCCAAACTTTTGATTGCTAGTGTATGTATGTATACTGTATGTATACTGTATGTATACAGTACATATGAATTCTACAGAACTGATCCTTAGTCTGACCCTCTAAATCTGTTCCAATTTCTCATGTGGCCCCACAGGAAAATAAATTGCCCACCGCTGGATAACAGCATCTGCTAAATGCCAAAAATGTAAACATGTTACTATGATTTGTTTTGTTGCTAATCTGAACATCATCACCACCACAGAAATAGACACAGACTAAAGCAGTCATGCAGAGCTGATGTGGAAACTGGAATGATCCAATATCTGTTCTCAAAACCTCCTTGGAACGTCGTCACGTTCATCTTATTTTGGATGTTTCAAGTTTCAGTGAAGAAAGGTCCTCCGTGGACCAGCTTTGAAAGGCCAAGTGTAGAGTTACATCCTGGTCACGCTTTCCTCCGACATCCGAGACATTCTAGCTCTCAAAGTAAATGAACAGTTGGTTCTTGACATCGTAAATAGCGACATGTAAACATTTCCTGTACGATAACTTTTGTTATTTATCATTTAATCTGGGCAATAGCGATTCAAGAGCGTTCAATACAAACCATCCTACGTGCAAGGTTAAAGAAGGAGGTGAATCAATGAGCAAGATTTAGACATATTTACTTTTAATTTTCACTCAGAGGAATTCGCCAGAGTCGTTGACACACACCGGCAAGCGCTTGAAGCAGTGCATGACTACAAATCACACATCCGCAATATAAAAACCATCTATATGGTAGATGGCAAACCATCTATAATGCCATCTATAACACACCTACGGAAACATAAGCTGCCAGCTACAATGTAATAATTAGCCTGTTAACTATCGGTATATTTCTCTTTCAAACCATGGGAATGTGTATTGAAAGGTCAGCACATTGTCACGTATGGCACTTGACTCCGTTATAATGTCACTGAGTAACACAAGCAACAGGCCTCACGCGAGAGTGAGGCTGCCTTCGGTTGAAGGTTAGACTCAAATGAACGTTACATACCCAGCCACTGATACAGAGCCATAAATAAAAACGTGCTGTGCAAATCAAATACCGGTGACACGGGAGATTGCAAGGCGAGCACACGAGATACTTCTGGAGGCGTATCTCGTCTCTGATGGTGCAGACTCACGGGAAATGTAGCTGAACTGACGTATCTTGTTTAAGACGACAGAGCAGGTCGGCGACTCACACGTTGCAAAACACGCGAATGTGAAAATAACGATAAAAAAAAAAACGATAAAAAAAAAAAGACGAATATGTGTGATTCACTGTTGTGTTATCAAGATTTTTGTAGTACCGTAGCTATATGCTTTAAAAATGAAAGCCGTCAGAACGTAATTGGTCCCATTTGCAAATTGGCTGCTGATTTTTTTGAGATCTGCGTTTTTACAAAAGAAAAAAAAAAAAAAAAAAAAAAAAAATATATATATATATATAAATATATATATATATAAAATAATAAAAACTATTGTCATAATTAAAAAAATACATAACACATTAGATGTTACCAGGTAACAAGAGCTTTCGTGCAAGCGGCCGCACACTAATTTCTTATTGATTTCTAGATGTCTTCTTACACCCATGTGCAGGTGAATTATAGTATATTAATAGTACTCATAATGTCTGCTGCAGGCATGTGAGAAACCCACTTCTCAGAGCTTACCAGGGCTGCATGGAGGCTGCATATGTCTGTCTCTGCTTCTATTACAGCTGTAGTCCATCCTTATTGTTCACACATAAACAAGTACGCAGAGCCGCATATGTCAGACACACATACACACCGCTCCAGTGTCAGCCTGACTAACGCTTAGCGATGCACAGGGGATTTTTCCTTCTGGAAGAGGCCCCACCCGGTGCACTGATCCTTGCAGCTTGGGTGACGGGAGATAATGACGGACACTCACGCCAGGCGCACGTGATGCGGGACGGTGGTTTGGGGGGGTTTGGGGACGAGGCCGAAGAAGAACGCATGCCGAGAGAACGGAAAAGGGATTAGCATGGAGACGCAAGGATGTGGAATGCGTCTAAACTCTCCCTCTCTCGTAGCTCGGCCTGCGGTGAAGACATGAGTGTCGTGCTGGATATAGTTACAGCTGCCTGGGTTAGTGACTGCTGTAGGGTCCTAGCAGGCCAGCGGCACCAGAGAAGCTTCTGATCCGCTTCGGCCCACTTGGCTTACAGCTTTAATAAGAACGGTATTGATGAATGGGTGGGCGGGGGGGGCACGTTAGAAACGAAGAGGATCCAGACGGACCGTCACGCGGCTCTTTAAGCAGAACGCGGCTCACCTTGAGTCTGGATGAGGTGCAGGATTTTGCCCGTCACCTGCCTGATGGCCTCCGTGTCTGAGCCCACCACCTCCCCATTCATGCGCTCCAGCTGACCCAGCAGCATCAGCACCCGGGAACTGCTGGGAATGCTGCACACATGCACACCAAAGCACGCCTGAGGCTTCACTCATCCTTAAGTGGCCTATATTTATAACTTCATACTTCATAATGAATGTTTATTACCCTTCTATATGCTCATATTATGCTGTAGACATTGTGTGTGTGTGTGTGTGTGGGGGGGGAGTGGTCACCTACCCTTTCTCTGTTGCCATTTTTGGTTTATTCATTTCTTGTCACCAACATACAGGTCAAACGGACTGTAAACGACAAGGCAAGTGCTAAAACATGTTAAGTATAATCACTGGTTACGGCGTGGATTACACTACGTCCACGCGGAACACAATAACCGGCACTACCACCGATTAACACCTTTAGAGGAAAGCAATCAAAAAAACATTCAAGTCAAAGCTTCACACACTAAACCTCTCCTCCAACATGGCTAGCTGGCTATATAACTGCGCGAGTACTTGAGATAACATACCGATTTTTAAAAACGTAGTTATGTAATCATAGTAAGTACATTGCATAAATCGTGTAGATATATATTAGCACAGTCATTAAGTAGCTGGTTAGCTAGATAGCAAGGTTTGGTTAGGTTAGCTAGCCATGTCAGAAGAGGCAGTGGTGGAAGGAAAATGCAATGGAATGAGAGATGATGATGAAAACGAAGCTAACAGAAAAGTAATCGATTGCAATATTTCCATTTGATCTGACAGTTGGCATAATTGTCATAAACACTGACTGTTATTTGACTGGATATTTTGAAGTGCTACCAAGCTAGCCAATTTCTAACAGGCTAGCTAGCTAAAACAATAAAACATGTCAGTTGCACCTGCCCTAGCGACTGGCTAACATTAGCGAGCAAATGCAACATTGACAGTGGTAACCAGAAACACCAACTGCCGAACATTGTAGTTAAAAATATCTGAAAGCAGAGTACGGTTAACTTATTTACCTTTAAAGCATGTAAACGTGCTCCATCTGAGCATAACGGCTCACTCCTGCGTGTTATCTAGCTACTCCCTGCTACTCCCAACGCCCTGATATTATTATTTACTAGCAATCCATCTAGATAGGTTCCTAGCTACGGGTGCGTTTCGGGTCCGAAAACGCCGCACATATATTCAGATCTTAAAGCAATATACATGCAGCATTTCCACACACAATGGCTTGAAGATCTACCCATATGTCTAGCCGTTCGATACTACTACCATGGATACGCGAGAGTGAAATTGACCTGAAGCCTTCTGGGAAATGTAGGAATTCATAGCAATGTATTTACCAGAATTCAGTAAATGGCAACCAGTAAATATAATTGTTTACAAATAGACATGCCTATCTCTTTGGCCTTGACACAGTTGCTGGAAGAGGGATATATTGCTGTTAATGTTTTGAACTTTGTGGAAACTGTCAATCCCATGTTGCAACTGGAGTATGACGACATTTCCCAGTGCCCAGTAGAGGCATTGGTGAGCGCTTACAACAGAGACAGTCTTTTGGCTAATTAGGAGGTATTTACTCTTTGCACTTGTGTAATTGTGTTAACATCAAATGGTAACTAAACGCGTTATGATACTGTCGGCGACGTAGCTCCTATCTGTAATTAATAAACTAAATTGTTACTCGGAATGTGGTAGGTTGCTTGCTACCTAACGACTGTATGCCAAGCCAAATGCACACGGAATGGAATGACAAGAACACATAGCTAGCTAGCTAAATGACTGTGTAGTTCGCCATGTCTTTCGTTGGGTATCAAACGTGATCTCGCTCCATTGATTAAGAAGCATTCGTGTCCGTCTTATCCGTCCCTGGAGCTCTTACTTTTATTTAAACGAAGTGAAATTGAACGTCTACCTTCATTCCAAACAACGCTATCCCGTTAGCCAGATAGCTACCTTAGCCAGATAGCTAGCTTGATCTATCTGTACAGCAGTAGCTGTCATTGTTTTAACCTAAGCTGGATAACATTACTTACCTGTATCTCTGTAGAATCACTGATTTGCCTCAGGGCAGTGTCATCATTACAGACAGTACAGATCCAGTCAAGCAACATGAATTGTGAATAGTACGTCTATTAGTTTTTTAATGGTTTAAATTGGGGCATTTACCAAACCCATGTGGTCTGTTGCCTGTCTGAGAACCTAACACCCCATATAAAGCCTTTCACATCGTGCTACCAAATTAGGCATTTTTCATCTTAAACTCTATTTTAATAGCTTTGGTTTTAGTCCCTGGACTATTTAAATGTCAACTCCACCCCGGGAATCCAGAGCACTTATTGGCTTGAAGTAACTCACTTTTATTCCTGCGTCTACTTTGTCTTGATTTTAACACACCGTGTGTCTTAATCCTTTCAGATGTGTTTTTGAAACATTATTTTTGCCGTAATGTATGATGAAAACTAAATGTTTCATTAACGTAGATGTTTTAGTTCACCTTGGCTTCTCAGTTCAGTGTCTGAGGTCACTAGAGGTATACAAACATAATAATGATGACCTGAATCCCTATATTATTGTTTTATTTCATTTACAACTGCCCTTTTCACCCTTTATAACTTTGGTGATAAAGTTATGCATGTTTGTTCTGTTGGCAGCCATCTCCATGGTGATGAAGTCATCTGTTGAGGAGGATGAAGGGGGGTGGGGCCTCGGAATCCCAGAGAAGATGAAGAACAATGCCAACTGGGTGGACATCACCCTGGATTTCAAAGGGGCCTGTAAAGGTGTGTGTGTGTGTGTCTGTCACTGTTTCATCTGTAACATGTATAAGGCACTGGAACAGACCAGAATTAGAAGGACCATTTTTATTTAACAGACCCAACTTGGTCATAGTTATGTGCCAGCTGTTTGTTGTTACTGGGCCATCTGGGATTTCACACACTCTCCCAGGACGTAAGGTCTCGCCCAGAATAGCCTTTCCACTGAGCAGTCAGAAACATTGTAAAAACATTTTTCATGCATCTTATATTTGTGATTTTGTTTTATTATCATACGTTATGTGCTGATCCAAGGCATTGTGAAAGATGCAAGCTGAAGAAGTAAGAATCATATATATAAGATATACTCAGATGCAATTGTCTTAAGCTGTTTTGTACATGTACATTGAGCTGAGTTGGATTCTGTAGCAGGCAGTGGGTTCATTTTGGGGGGCTGAAGAATTTCCAGGCTGTAGAGCCGCTTTGAGTGATTCAGGATTGGGAAAATATGTAGCGGTTGATTCTTTACCAATTTATGGCTGTTGTGAGTCTTGAATTTAGATATTTTGTATAAACCCACCTTGAATGTGAAATTGCGAACAACGGTCTATATTGTGCTGTGATGTAACCAGGTATAGCAAGCGCACGAAAAAAAGCTAATAGAAGTGAAGCTGATTGTTTTTGTTCCTTATTTCCTTATATGTTCCTTATATTCCTTATTTATTTCTTACCTTATGCAGAACTGAAACTTGGGGAACTGCTCCACGACAAACTGTGAGTATCAGCAATCTGTCTCCGTAACAGTTGCTTCCAGAGAGGCTGCAATCTATGGGCGCTCCGTCCAGAGCAGGACACACAGTACCGTAGACACATCGAACACTCATTACGCTTGCAGATTCGGTCTGTTCGAGGCGATGTCCGCCATCGAGATGATGGACCCAAAGATGGACGCCGGGATGATCGGGAACCAAGTGAACCGGAAAGTTCTGAACTTCGAGCAGGCCGTCAAGGTCCGTCTTCTGATGCTCTTCCCTGTCCGCGCATCTTCTGAGAGCCACGGCTTGGGTTTTGATTCATGGCTGTGTTGCTGTCTCTTCTCGTAGGATGAGGCCATCAGAGTGAAGGACCTGTCTCTGCCTGAGCTTATAGGAATTGTGGACACCTGCTTTTGCTGCTTGGTTGGTACAATTTCACAGTACTGAACTGATATAGCCATTAGTGAATTTTTATATTAGGATATTCTGGAGTAGCTTTATATTTACAGTCTTAAATTTTTTTTTTTTTTTTTTTTTCCTAAATTTGAAATGAAGCTTTTTAAAAAAAAATGTGCAAAATAATATCCCACATATGCAAAATATTCAGTATGTAACATTCGGTATGTAACATCTATCTGTCTTTCTACCTACCTACACACACTCTAGATCACATGGCTGGAGGGCCACTCTCTGGCACAGACGGTCTTCACCTGTCTTTATGTGCATAACCCTGAGCTGATCCTAGACCCCGCCCTCAAAGCCTTTGCCCTCGGCATCCTCAAGGTGTGCGACATCGCCCGCGAGAAGGTCAACAAGGCCGCCGTCTTCGAGGAGGTAACGCTGCTTACTGGGTCCCCTTCCTGTCGCCATGCTTTTGCGTGACGCTGTTTGAATTTCGCCATCCCTGTTTCTGAATGACAGGAGGATTTCCAGGCGATGACCTATGGGTTCAAAATGGCCAACAATGTGACGGACCTGAGAGTCACAGGTAGTGAATAATTGGGCTGGGACTCATCACCATAACGCTCCTACCACATGTTTCTGCTTTGCATAACACACCTTCTCCCTATCTGTTTGATATAGGGATGCTAAAGGACGTTGAGGATGAGCTGCAGAGGAAAGTGAAGGTATCAGTATCACAGGATGGACAGAAATACAACAATACCTTCTCCATTAATGATGAACCTGACATGTTTCTCATATTTCAACTGTGTCTCACTCGCTCACTCTCACACTCTCTTTCTTCCAGAGCACCCGTAGTCGTCAGGGCGAGCAGCGAGACCCTGAGGTGGAGCTGGATGTAAGACAGATGTGATAGATACTTATTTTGTTGCTCTCATGTTCTGTGTAATATAACTGACATGACACTCTCCCTCTCTCCTTTTCTCTTCCTCTCTGTTCTCTCGTCCCAGCATCAGCAGTGTCTGGCTTTGTTCAGCAGGATTAAATTCACCCGCCTCCTACTGACTGCTCTCATCTCCTTCACTAAGAAAGAGGTATGGAAAATGCCATATATGGGCATGTTAAATGGTTAGTGATGGCTGAAAGCTCTGATTGGTCGATGCTGGCTGCTGTTTCAGACTAGTGCTGTGAGTGAAGCCCAGAAACTGATGAGCCAGGCGGCAGACCTCCTGCCTGCAATACACTCCACAATCCAATACGGTATCCAGTCACAGAACGACACTACTAAAGGAGGTATTACACACACACACACACACGCGCACACACAGATGACCATCAAATACAACATTGTCAATGAAGAACACCAAAAAATGTATCACTCTCTCTGTCTGTCTCACACTCAAACATACACATATATGCATACACACACACACACACACATAAAGGCAATACCACAACACAAGGAGTGCTGTTATCCTTAATATCATCATGGCTGTGATTGATTGACTTGTAGTCATGAAACCACATGCCGCAGCTGGTCATGTACTTGTGCGTATGATTTAGGTAGTCAATATTGTGGTGCCCCGCACTAGGAATCCAGAAAAAATAGACGCACTTCATTAGCTGTCAAAGCAAAGTCCTTCTGAAGTTCAGCAGTACATATAGTCGTAGACATCAGCACTTCTAAGCATTATATTACACACACATGGACACCATCTGCTACAACCTCCATTCACAGAGCAACACAACTACAGGAAGCGTCTCACACAGTGTCTCATGCTCATATTCTGTAACAAAACCTACACGTGGACTTTCGTCCACAGAACAGGGTGACCGATGAGAGCGTAGCACGAACACACACACACAACCTACCGCGCTGTACTGAAGCAGCTCTCACTTTCTCTGCGCCCAGACCACCCGATCATGATGGGCTTCGAGCCGCTGGTGAACCAGCGCCTGCTGCCGCCCACGTTCCCGCGCTACGCCAAGATCATCAAGCGTGAGGAGATGGTCAACTACTTCAGCAAGCTTATCGAGCGGATAAAGACCGTGTGTGAGGTCATCAACACCACCAACCTGCATAGCATCTTGGTGAGGGGCGACTTGGGCATTCGTTTGTGCGAAGGGCATCCGTTTATTAGCCGGATGGAAGGCCGTCGTGTCTTACTTGCTTGCTTGTGTGTGTGTGTGTGTGTGTGTGTGTGTGTGTATTTTCCAGGACTTCTTTTGTGAGTTTAGCGAGCAGTCCCCTTGCGTACTGTCAAGGTCTTTATTACAGGTAAGCAGCATCAAGCCATTGATCTAAACACAGCAATCCTGGTAGACTATGACAGAACAAATCTGCATTACCACTGGGACCCAGATAGTGTATTAAAATATGTCTGTACTGTAGAAGGCAGATGCATTCACTCTCTACCTGGTCATTGCCAGTCTCTCATGTTTGTAATGTGCTGATATTGATAATTGTTTTTTGTTTGTTTGTTTAGACTACATTTCTGATTGATAATAAAAAGGTGTTTGGGACTCACCTGATGCAGGACATGATCAAAGATGCTCTTCGTTATTTTGTCAGCCCGCCCGTTCTGTCCCCAAAGTGAGTCTGTGGGCGTGTGATTGGGTGGACAGGTGATTGGGTGGGCGTGTGATTGGGTGGGCATCTGGTTAGGTGGGCGTGTCATTGGGTTGGCATGATTATTACTCCATATCTTTGCATATTGACAGTGATGTGTTGCGAGTATGTCTTAAGCACATCTTTGCTGCTGCCGCCTGATGTTAACTGGAGTTCCGTCTCCAGGTGCAGTCTGTACAATAACCACCAGGCCAAAGACTACATCGACTCCTTCGTCACGCACTGCTCTCGGGTAGGCAGCGCCTGCTATTACACCATACTAACCTGTTATAATGGGCTACAATTGCAATATGTGGCAACTGGAGAGTGAGAGTGGGAAAGTGAGATGCCCACTGGGGTGGATTGTGTCCCCAGCCATTCTGCAGCCTGATCCAGATTCATGGCCACAACCGAGCTCGCCAGCGGGACAAACTGGGCCACATACTGGAAGAGTTCGCCGCCCTGCAGGACGAGGTGGGTGGCGCGCACGGGTGTGTCACGTAACGTCCACCTTCGCATAACCGTTTTGGTGTTGCATGTAGTCGGTGCGGAGTTGCTGCGCGAGATTGTGCTACACTTGGGCGGAGAAGAGAGTGGCTCTGTTGCGACGGGTGGAGTTTATAGGTGGTGGTTTGTGTTGTGTCGAGGCCGAGAAGGTGGACGCGGCTCTGCACGGCCTGCTGATGAAGCTGGAGCCTCAGAGGCAGCACCTGGCTTGCCTGGGCACCTGGGTTCTATACCACAACCTACGAATCATGATCCACTACCTGCTCAGTGGCTTCGAGCTCGAGCTCTACAGCATGCACGAGTACTACTACATCTACTGGTGAGTCCCACAGACCACACCTATGCTAATACTACTGCACGAGTACTACTACACCTACTGGTGAGTCCCATAGACCAGGCCTATGCTAATACTACTGCACGAGTACTACTACATCTACTGGTGAGTCCCATAGACCACACCTATGCTAATACTACTACTACATCTACTGGTGAGTCCCACAGACCACACCTATGCTAATACTACTGCACGAGTACTACTACATCTACTGGTGAGTCCCACAGACCACACCTATGCTAATACTACTGCACGAGTACTACTACATCTACTGGTGAGTCCCACAGACCACACCTATGCTAATACTACTGCACTAGTACTACTACATCTACTGGTGAGTCCCACAGACCACACCTATGCTAATACTACTGCACGAGTACTACTACATCTACTGGTGAGTCCCACAGACCACACCTGCTATGCTACTACTACATCTACTGGTGAGTCCCATAGACCACACCTATGCTACTACATCTACTGGGTGAGTCCCACAGACCACACCTATGCTAATACTACTGCACTACTACTACATCTACTGGTGAGTCCCAGTACTACTGCACGAGTACTACTACATCTACTGGTGAGTCCCATAGACCACACCTATGCTAATACTACTGCACGAGTACTACTACATCTACTGGTGAGTCCCATAGACCACACCTATGCTAATACTACTGCACTAGTACTACTACATCTACTGGTGAGTCCCATAGACCACACCTATGCTAATACTACTGCACTAGTACTACTACATCTACTGGTGAGTCCCATAGACCACACCTATGCTAATACTACTGCACTAGTACTACTACATCTACTGGTGAGTCCCACAGACCAGGCCTATGCTACCTACTGCACCTACTACATCTACTGGTGAGTCCCATAGACCACACCTATGCTAATACTACTGTAGTACTACTACATCTACTGGTGAGTCCCATAGACCAGGCCTATGCTAATACTACTGCACGAGTACTACTACATCTACTGGTGAGTCCCATAGACCACACCTATGCTAATACTACTGCACTAGTACTACTACATCTACTGGTGAGTCCCATAGACCACACCTATGCTAATACTACTGCACGAGTACTACTACATCTACTGGTGAGTCCCATAGACCAGGCCCCACTAGACCATCTACCCCATAGACCACACCTATGCTAATACTACTACACTAGTACTACTACATCTACTGGTGAGTCCCACAGACCACACCTATGCTAATACTACTGCACGAGTACTACTACATCTACTGGTGAGTCCCATAGACCAGGCCTATGCTAATACTACTGCACGAGTACTACTACATCTACTGGTGAGTCCCATAGACCACACCTATGCTAATACTACTACACTAGTTCTACTACATCTACTTGTGGGTCCCATGTACCACAGTGATGCTAATATTAAAGCAATAGTCAAGCCACCACATTGCCATGACCCTAATGCGTTATACTTGGTACATGCTAGCTAGCTACATGTACCACAATAGACTGTAGCACTATTTATTACTATTAATACTGTAGTATTTATTAAGACTGTACTACATTATTGCGCAAATACTAAATCTAGTTGTCAGTCATCTAATAATAGAATAAGGTAACAATAGAATAAGGTTATACAAACCTTACTGTACACAATAACAACAATAATAAAATTCTTTAAGTTCATTGAATGGAACGGTAGTGTTGGGCTGCTTGTAAGGTGTGTGTGCGTAAAGTGTGTGGTCTTGTGTGTACTTCGAGTGCAGGTACCTCTCGGAGTTCCTGTACGCATGGCTGATGTCGACACTGAGCAGGGCAGACAGCTCCCAGATGGCAGAGGAGCGCATCGTGGAGGAGCAGCAGCAGAAAGGACGTAGCAGCAAGAAGAGCAAGAAGAAGAAGAAAGGTACCGCCCCCCCCCACCGATCCCGCTCCAGTCCATTGGTTGATAGGAAAGGGGTGGTGTCAGAAAATGAGGCAGCACTCTGGAGAACTGGGAATGGTTAAATGACGCGTGTGTGTGGTTGTTGAGTAACTGTGATTGGCCGACTGCTCTCCTCAGCTCGTCCTCTGGGCAAAGAGATCACCATGAGCCAGGCCTACCAGAACATGTGTGCTGGCATGTACAAGGTAAACTCTTCTGCAGTGATGCACACAAACACATTCCCTATATACAAAGTTTTATAGACTGCACTGTTGATGAGCCCCACCTGGGTGTGATGGTGTTCTTCTCGGCCCCTGTAGACCATGATAGCGCTGGACATGGACGGTAAGGTCCGGAAGCCTCAGTTCGAGCTGGACAGTGAACAGGTGCGCTACGAGCATCGCTTCGCCCCCTTCAACAGCGTGGTCACGCCCCCGCCAGTGCACTACATCCAGTTCAAGGTACCAGGGCCCAGCCCTACTCCGGTCCAGACTCCACTCCTGCTCTTACCGCAGATGCTACCACTGGAGCACCACAAATGCTGGATCTCAATGTTTTCTCATTTTGCTTTCTGGCAGGAAATGTCGGACTTGAAGAAGTACAACCCCCCACCGCGCTCGGCCGACCTGTACACGGCCGCCAGCAAGCATTTCCAACAGGCCAAACTCATACTGGAAAATGTCAGCAGCCCTGATGCCGAGGTAAGACCAGAATCCGGTTCCAGTATAAACGACCAGGTCTCCCAGAAATACTAACAAGGCTAACAGTAACCGGAAGCTAATGGCGACTGGCTTGCATAATCTTTTACGTATAATACTAAGACCCTCCCACTAACACCTGCACCTAACACCCTCAGCTCATTGTTGACCATGTTGGCATTTTGTGTGAATCCTCATCCACAGACAGTTTAAATGCTAGCATCACTTGACCAGGATGCAGAAACCCCTCCATGTTTGCCATGCGGTACCTCTTAAAGCTATTAAAGATGGAAACAATGCCTCTGTTGTGTTCCACTCTCCGGTTGGTGTAGGTGAACCGCATACTCAAAGTGGCTAAACCGAACATCGTCGTTATGAAGCTGCTAGCAGGAGGACACAAGAAGGAGACCAAGGTATAATGACCCGCATCGGCCGTCACGCATCCACCTTCCGCCTTTTCCCTGATATATCATGACTTCAGCATTTATTGCTGCGAACAAGCACAGGGCAACCATAGAAACGTCAAGTCAAATGTTTCCTCTTTTTCCCGCCTTTCTTTGGTCAGGCCCTTCCTGAGTTCGACTTCTCTGCGCACAAGTACTTCCCCATAGTCAAAATCATCTGACGACTCCTTGATTCATGCCCCCTTCCCCTGATGGCCTGAGCTCTCCACGTCCATCACGTCCCTCCTGAGCTGAGTGGTGTAGCTCCAGGCTCCATGGCCAACACGCTGCTGTACCGTTGTGTGGGTAGACGTCACGAGTTCTCCACAAGAATGCAGTGTGTCCTGTGACTGCAAGTGTATAAAAGACCCTTTGGTGTAAAAATCTTCTGACGGAGACGATGGAAGCAGTTATGTGGGAACGCCTCTGTGGGTTTTCATGTTTAAATACAAGTTTAATACTCAGGTGCACATGGCAGTCGGCGAAGGGGTGTGGGGTGCATATGTCGATGTGTGAGTAAAGGAGTCCTTTCCATTATTTGCATGTAAATGTGTTTTGTTACTTTCAATTCAACCTTCATCTCAGAATACACTTTTTTTAAAATAAAGATTTTAAAATTTAAAACCAGGGAAGATCTTTCTGGTTTGGTGTTGATTTTTTATTGATTGTGTTTGACTGAAGATTTGAAGATGTCTTTTAGCATTTTGTACAAAAAATGTACATACATGTTAGCCATTCATTATAAGAGAATTCAAATAAACATTTTTAAGAAGCTGTGATAATGAACCGTTTTAGAATAAGATTCCAGAATATTTCATTTCTGAGCAGTCATTGATTTAGTCAACGGATTTTCTGTCAATGTAACTTTCAGTACTGTGCTGTGTTGTGACAAAATGTATCACAGCAATTCAAATTTCAGGTGGAATTTCATTCCTATCAGCTTACTGAACTCACTGGCCACCTTCTGCTTTGCCTGCTTCTTCACTGAACCATCGCAGACATCATCTCTATCTTACACTTGTGTGCAACAGACAAAGCAATAGGCAGACAGGCCTTAGTCAGATTGGATTAACACAACATCTTCTCCAGCCTTTGAAAGGGCTACAGAGCTAGCTTAGCTACATAGCTTGCTGCAAAAATGCTGGTGTCATTCATCTTAGTTGAGATACTTTTTTTTATATATGTTACAATGACATTTATGTATTTCATTCTCCCCCCAAATGTTAATATTGTAACAAGTCATGTAGTGCCAGGTGGTCCCCTCATATTTACCAGTCCTGGGTCACAAATAGCTATAATGTAATCCTGAGCTACGGTCTGAAAGTACAATCATTAAAATCATATATCTGTAGTATAGAAGTGTCTCTGCAGGACTCATTTTAACGTGATCTGAATATTTTGCAGATAGAAGACAACAGGGCAGCAGCTGGAATTGCTCGAGTTATTCTGTAAGAAAACAAATAGCAGTAGAGAGAAAGAGGAGATAAGATTAGACTAGATGTCCTTACTGAACAACTAACTGAAAGATCACACTGGGCAACTTACCGTAAATAGTGTGAATGTTAGTAGGCACCATGGTTATTTGCATTAAAATTCAGGTATAAATGGACCAAGATGTATTAAAACATTTAAATTTCATTTTGTCTAAAATATTCTCAAATTTGTGCACATCAGACAGTCTGAACCACACTTAAATAAATTAGAGATACAATTTGTATAGTTGAACAGTTGTGAACCGGGTCTAAGCCACTTTAATGCTGAACTTAGAACAGTGAACAGTATAAATGTGTGATGACAAAAGAGAAACTCACAGACAATCCTACAGGAATACCCAATGCTCAGGTACTTGTAGGTGCCGTAACAGGGGTCTGAGAAGACAGAGTTTGTGGCAGGGACCACACAGCTGCTCTTGCCTTCACACCTGTGGATGGAGAAAAGTTGTGCAAATGCAATAAGAAAAAAGGAAATGTTTTTAGTAAAGTGTATGTTTCTCCTTCTATTCCCATTGCTAATTATTATTTAACAATAGTCCACCTGGATTATCTTTGTTCTTAGATTATTTGCATTGCCTCTGCACTGATGATGATCATGAACTAAAAAGTTTAGGTATTGAACTGCCACTCTTGCAGATGTTTTATAAAATAAGATTTGAATAAGATTTTAGTTCATTTAGATGTATCCTTCAGAAATTCATAATGCAAAAGCATTTAGACTTTAAATGTAGACTTTAAATTTAGTTGCACTCACATGTGTGTAACTACAGATAATGTTTTGTTTGCATAGCAGTTGGTTTTGGTGATTTCGGTTCTGGACCGTCCAGCAGAACATGTGGTGGAATCAGTTCGGCCATAGTTAGCACAGTGGATAGTTAAAACGCCAGCTTCTACAGTTGAAGGAACATTTAGCAAAAACAGGTTACTATGTCAACCAACTATGAACACAAATCAGTCACAAAGGAAATATAAGTGGTGCTCAGAGAGCACAACTGTGAATTCTGGGTATGTTTGGAAATCATTGTTACTCAAGTTTCCTTAAAAACTTAATCATTGTTTAAAAAATTCTAATAGTTTGGGATATAGACCACACTTTAACATCCTACCTCCTGTGTAACATCCGATACATAACTGTCTCATTTGTTAGATACTACTTAGCTGCAGGTAGTGAGATATTGTCTGAAAGATTGGGTTATATAACAGAAACATGTATAAAAACGCTGTACAAACCACATGTCAGGACAGCATTATCACCTTCACAGGTCACACTGGCCTCTATTGATCACAGAAGTCACAGCAGGAATCATTGCTTAATTATTGTTAAATAGGTTAAATCAAGACAAAATGTAATGTTTTCAGAATATATTTGCCCTACTTCAAGTCATAGACAAAAGAATGATTTTTGTCAAAAGCAGATGGTAAAGGAGATGTCCTTAATGTATAAATTACTGAAAGTGTCATTCACGGAGTAATTAGCATGAATAGCCTGAATGCTAGCATGCATTGAAAACAAAAGAAATCCATCTTGTATAAAAGAAAAAGATTTTGAGCACAATAATCTGCTCATGTAAGCACCCAGGATCCACCACAAAGCAGAATTGGTGGAAGTGACTTTCTCCAAGAAATCTGAAAGCTATGTGCATTTTTTGTTTGCAACTGCCAGATTTCACTCTGACTAATCAGAGATGCTGCAAACTCAGTGCTTGAGTTTCAGATCTGATCAGGAAATCTGCAGACAATTTGCATAATTGAACAGGTGTAAATGTGGTCAAAGTCACACAAAACATGGAGTTTTTAGAGCAGTGAAGAGTATAAATTGGTGATTATAAAAGAGAAACTCACTGTGATCCACACAGGAAAACACAATGCTTAGGTACTTGTAGGTACCATAGCAGGGGTCAGAGAAAACAGTGTTTGTGGCAGGTACCAAACAGGTGCTCCTGCCTTCACACCTGTGGAGGGGAAAATTGTGTAATTACAATTTAATTTAATGATGTCCATATGTACAGCCTTTACATTTTCACCTGATGACAGTTAAGGACTGAAAGGTGGTGCACTGCACTGCAACATTATTGCAATTGTTTCTACTTTTCTATAAATTTGTATTTTCTAACATTTATAAACGTTTAGTCATTCTAGTATTGAGAACATTTTGGTTGTTGCACTACCCTTTCAGAGATTTGTGTAAAAGTACTAGGTGTGTACTTTGACTTTTAAATTGAGTTGGACTCACATGGTTGAAACTGTAGCTAGTGTGTTGGCTGCATAGCAGTTGGTTTTGGTGATTTGGTTCCTGGGTCGTCCAGCAGAACAGGTTTTGGAATCAGTTCGGCCATAGTTTGCGCTGTGGATTTTTAAGACACCTGCTCCTACAATTGAAGTTTAGCATAACAAAAACAGGTTATCATGTGTATAAAACCATATGTGCACAAATAATTAATTAGCTATGAAAAGATAAGTATTAAAGACAAAGACTGTATTGAAAGTGTTCTGTGTGTCACACCTGGCTCCGCCCCCTCCTGTCAGTCATGCCCTCTAGTTTGTATCTCAGCCCTCAATCTTTGAGTTCAGCTCTTTCTAATTTGTTTTCATCACTGTTTGGTGTTTAGTTCCTTGTCTCCAGTGTTTCTTTGCGTAGTTCCTGTGTCTAATACCTCCATGGATCTATGTTTAGTGTTTAAGTTTGTACATGAATGTAAATTGCGTGCTCTGTATGTTCAGTTCGCCCAACTACTTGGTTCTATGTTTGAGTTCAACGTGTGTCTACCTAGCTGTAGTCTATAGACCTGTAGTCTGTAGAGTCTGTAGTCTAACCATTGTGTTCCTGCCCTTGTAGCCTGTTATTTATTGTTTGGTCTTTGTGTGTTTTGTCTCATTGTCGCCGTGCCTCGTCGTCCTCGTGCTCTCCCTGTCGGTTCTCTTAAAGTAAAAGAGACTGTAAATGATGAATGTGTGACCTGTGTAAATGAATCCAGCTCCCTTTTGCAAATTTGTCCATATATACCATTACTTGGGTTTCCTTGAACATGAGTTAGGAGTGTGATAGTGCCCATACAAACCACAAATCAAGACAGCATCACCGCGTTGACAGGCCACACTGGTGTCTGCAGGACACACAAGGCACAGCAGACGGCATTGCTTAATTCTTGCTTCTAGTTTATCTTTAGTCATAGCTCAAAATCTGTGGTAAAAAAATCTGTGACTCTGCTAATGGCAGGTGTTGTAGTCTACGTTTGAAAATAAGGACAATCGCTAGTACAGATGCTGCTGTCTGTCTGGCCATATCTAACAGATTACGTCACATCCTCTGAGGCACATGCAGCCAATCACTGCATCTTTTGAAGCATCACACTCATGCAACATCAGGGGGCGGAGTAACACCCCGAGAGGCTGGCACTATCTGCCACCTTCTGCTGCATGAGCTCACAGACACCTGTGATTGGTCAGTGTCACTGTAATTGATGGGAGAGTGAGCGTGTCACCCCTCCCACCCTGAGAGCACAGCCTGTTTGCACTCTGCAGGATGGATGTGACATCATCAGGGATCAAACTCACGATCTCTTTATCCTTTTCTGTTGAAACACTCAGGAGCCCTTACTAGAGAATCTTCATTTTAATTCCCTACATTAATTATACATTTATTATATGGAAACCACAATTTTAATGTTGCTGAGAATGAGACATTTTAGATTACCACAGCTGAGGTGATAGACACTGTGATTACATTACAACTGTGATTACATTTTCAGAAAATTAAAAATCATACACTGGTTCTCGGATAAAACCTACAAAATGCACATGCTTATACTGTGGTGTGTTAATATAAAGACACATAATCCTAAACATATAGTATTAAAGAAAAACAACAAATAAGGAAATGGGAGAATATAGTAATGAAGTCATGACCATGTTAACAAGAGGAGTTTAGATTGAGTTGATGCTTCATGCTAAAAGTTTACCTGCATAAACCAGCAAACCATGAGCTACAGTCAGCACTGTAAGACAAAAAGAGACACTCCTATAAAACAAGCAAGTTTAAAACAGCTTACACTGAATATAAATCAGTCCTTGTCCAATGGCAGCATTCAATGCAAACGAGTGTTTCCTTGGGCTAATACAAAGATGTCATGATGCCTGCGTTGTTGGCAGGCGCAGTTAGCAATTGTTGAGATGCAAAAGTTATGGATTAGCATGGATAAAACTTACTCATAAATAGAGATAACTTCAGGTTGAACATTCTGGAGGTGTCAGAGATGAGGCTTGTCATGGGAGATTTTTTTCCTTCTCCAAAGAAGATTCAAGAATAAGCAAAAGAAAGATTTGAAATCAAAATGAACTTTATTGCAAAGCATAAATCAAAGCAAGAAAGGATGTTGGTCTTGAGAGTGAACACTGACTGGCTCACAGTGGTGTATAAAATACCACACTTGATTCTCTGTAGGTGGGGCATGCTTGTTTTGGCTTGTGATTGGCTTGCTCTAATTTTCCTATAATTTTTGCTGCAATTCTATTTATTTTGCACTAGGTGTCCCCCATCCCTTTTGATAACTAATTTGCCCTTACATGACACCAATAATCTAGTTAACTCTTTAGCCGATGAGCTAGCAAATGCGATATGTCAGACATGCCCCGGGTATGGGGTCAGACTAACCTCACAGATGTTTCCACTTTCGTCTCTTGTGACGCTCTTAGATATGTGCTGTGAGTTTAGTACGGTTCAGTTCAGTCTGCTATGAGCAAAATCTATTTATCAGTTTTACAGGCCCTTTTCTTGTGTCTTGGAATGTGTTTACATAAATCTTTCCTGATAGCAAAGAAGACAGCTCGACACACTCCTTGTGCCCAAGGCCACTTGAACTCACACACGCGCGCACATATCAATTCAATGTTCCCTCTTGAGTCACATTTTATAACGGGGAAATCAACTGCATACTTTATAAATATGTAATATAAAAGATTATATATATTCTGATTATTATTCCACCGGTTTCAAATGTTGATGCCACTGGAGCTGACTGGTATTTAAATATAAGAGGTAAGCCATAACCAGTAAGCAGCAAAAACCCTTAGAGATAAATGAAGATCCTTCTATGGCTCTTTGATATACCTTTAGTCTGTTCCCGAAATGTTCTACAATGAAGTTTAAGCTGAAGAATAACTCAGGTGGAAGGCTGTTTTTTTTTTTATCCAATCCAATCGTCATATTTACACATGAAAGAAAACCCCTGTTCACTCACTTTTGTGCAATTTTATGTTCTGCTTCTAATTCAAGATCTCACTTCCTGTTTTTAATAATTTTCTCACCTTTTGGCTTCATGTTAAGCTTAGGTTTTGTTTCTCTACTCAAGTGACTGTGCTAACCACTGCACAGTGTGTTTCGTGAAGCTTTATGTGTCCTGCTGTTTGAAAAAGTGTCAAGTCTGGCTCCGCCCACACCTGTCAGTCTTGTTTGTGTCTCCAGTTTAGCCCTTCCTGTCTGTAAGTCATGTGTCTGCTTTTGCTTGCCATGTGCTTTGTATTCCACGCCTCCCTTGTTAGGATTCCACGCCCTGTTATGTGTATCACCTGTGTGTAGTTTAGTTGCTCGTTTCATCCATGTACCTTTGTGTTGCATCCCTGTTTTTGTTTTGGTCACTACATCCAGTTCAAGGTACCAGGGCCCAGCCTTACTCCATTCCAGACTCCACTCCTGCTCTTACCATACAACCTGCCATTGGAGCACTGCAAATACTGGATGCCATCGTCCAACTCTTGTTTTCGGGTAGGAAATGTGTGCAACAGGCAAATCAAGAGGCAGACAAACCTCCTCACTCAGGTTGTGCTTTTATTAACATACATAACATCTTCACCAGCCTTTAAATGGGCTACAGAGCTAGCTTAGCTACATAGCTTGCTGTAAATATGCTGGTGTCATTCAGTGTTATTTAGTAGTTAATTGAAGTTAGAGTCTTTTTGTATATTCTACAATGACATTTATGTATTTCATTCTCCCCCCAAATGTTAATATTGTAACAAGTCATGTAGTGCCAGGTGGTCCCCTCATATATTTACCAGTCCTGGGTCACAAATAGCTATAATGTAATCCTGAGCTTCGGTCTGAAAGTACAATCATTAAAATCATATAATATCTGTAGTATAGAAGTGTCTCTGCAGGACTCATATTTTAACGTGATCCGAATATTTTGCAGATAGAAGACAACAGGGCAGCAGCTGGAATTGCTCGAGTTATTCTGTAAGAAAACAAACAGCAGTCAATAGCAGTAGAGAGAAAGACGAGATAAGATTAGACTAGATGTCCTTACTGTACAACTAACTTTAATGCTGAACTTAGAACAGTGAACAGTATAAATGTGTCATGACAAAAGAGAAACTCACAGACAATCCTACAGGAATACCTAATGCTCAGGTACTTGTAGGTGCCGTAACAGGGGTCAGAGAAGACAGAGTTTGTGGCAGGGACCACACAGCTGTTCTTGCCTTCACACCTGGAGAAAAGTTGTGCAAATTCAATAAGAAAAAATGAAATGAGGATCTGGATATTTAATGCTTTTAGTAAAGTGTGTTTTTTCTCCCTCTATTACCATTGCTAATTATTATTTAACAATATCCACCTGGATTATCTTTGTTCGTAGATTATTTGCATTGCCTCTGCACTGATGATGATCACGGACTAAAACGTTTAGGTATTGAACTGCCACTCTTGCAGATGTTTTATAAAATAAGACTTGAATGTTCTAGAACTTGTAAAATGTTTTTGGTCATTGTAGTTTTTTTTTTTAGTTCATTTAGATGTCTCCTTCAGAAATTAATAATTCAAAAACATTACAGGCACACTTAGACTTTAAATTTAGTTGGACTCACATGTGTGCAACTGCAGATAATGTTTTGGCTGCATAGCAGTTTGTGTTGGTGATTTGGTTTCTGGGCCGTCCAGCAGAACATGTGGTGGAATCAGTTCGGCCATAGTTAGCACAGTGGATAGTTAAAACGCCAGCTTCTACAGTTGAAGGAACATTTAGCAAAAACAGGTTACTATGTCAACCAACTATGAACACAAATCAGTCACAAAGGAAATATAAGTGGTGCTCAGAGAGCACAACTGTGAATTCTGGGTATGTTTGGAAATCATTGTTACTCAAGTTTCCTTAAAAACGTAATCATTGTTTAAAAAATTCTAATAGTTTGGGATATAGACCACACTTTAACATCCTACCTCCTGTGTAACATCCGATACATAACTGTCTCATTTGTTAGATACTACTTAGCTGCAGGTAGTGAGATATTGTCTGAAAGATTGGGTTATATAACAGAAACATGTATAAAAACGCTGTACAAACCACATGTCAGGACAGCATTATCACCTTCACAGGTCACACTGGCCTCTATTGATCACAGAAGTCACAGCAGGAATCATTGTTTTTAATTCTCGTTAAATGGGTCAAATCAAGACAAAGTTTAATGTTTTCAGAATATATTTGCTCTACTTCTAGTCATAGATAAAAAAAACCTAGAACAATGATTTTGTACAAAGTCCATACTATACAAATTACTGTTATACACACGTACAAATGAGCATAAATAGCCTGAATGCTAGCATGCATTGAAAACTAAAAAATGTACATCCTGAAAAAAAGAACAAAAAGTATTTAAACACAATAATCTGCTCATGCAGCCACCCCAAAGCAGAATTGGTGGAATTGGCATCTTTCTCCAAGAAACCTGAAAGCCATAAGCAGATGTGCATTTTTGTTTGTAACTGCCAGATTTCACTCTGGCTAATCAGATATGTGTTTCAGATCTCATTAGGGAATCTGCAGTCAAAATCTGCAAAACTGAACAGGTGTAAATGTCACTTTGGCAGTAACAAGTGGATTTTTGAGAGCAGTGAAGAGTATAAATGGGTGACGACAAGAGAAAAACTCACTGTGATCCACACAGGAAAACACAATGCTCAGGTACTTGTAGGTACCATAGCAGGGGTCAGAGAAAACAGTGTTTGTGGCAGGAACCAAACATGTGCTCTTTCCTTCACACCTGGGGAATGAGGAACTGGATCGTTAATATTTATTGAAACATAATTTTTTGTCCTTCTATTTCCGTGGTCTGTTACTATTTAATGACATCTATATGTACAGCCTTCACCTTTTAACCTGATGGCAGTTAAGGACTGAAAGGTGGTGGACTGCAGTACAACACTGTTGCACTTTTTTCTACATATTCAAACATTTGTATTTTCTAATATTTATAAAAGTCTTTAGTCATTCTAGTATTGAGAATGTTTTGGTTGTTACACTACCCTTTCAGAAATTTATGTAATAGTACTAGGCATACACTTTCACTTTAAAATTTTAGTTGGACTCACATGGATGTAACTTTAGCTAGTGTGTTGGCTGTATAGCAGTTGGTGTTGGTGATTTCGTTACTGGGTCGTCCAGCAGAACAGGTGGTAGAATCAGTTCGGCCATAGTTTGCGCTGTGGATATTTAAAACACCCAAACCTATAATTGAAATTTAGCAAAACAAAAACAGTTATCATGTGGACAAAACCAAATGTGTACACAAATAATTTTCTATGAAAAGATAACAATCACTAAAACATGAAGATTGTATTGAAAGTATTCTGGGTATGTTTGGAAATTATAATTTCACAAGTTTCCTTATAATTTAAACATTTTTTAAACAATTCTAATTGTTTGGGAGAAAGACCACACCTTAACTTCCTACCTCCTGTGTAACATCCGATACATAACTGTCTCATTTGTTAGACACTACTTAACTGCAGGTAGTGAGATATTGTCTGAAAGATTGGGTTATATAACAGAAACATGTATAAAAACTCTGTACAAACCACATGTCAGGACAGCATTATCACCTTCACAGGTCACACTGGTCTCTATTGATCACAGAAGTCACAGCAGGAATCATTGCTTAATTCTGGTTAAATGGGTCAAATCAAGACACATTTTAATGTTTTCAGAATATATTCTGAAAAACATTAATATATATTCAGAATATATTCAGAATATATTCTATAATAAAAAGTACATCCTGAATAAAAGAACAAAAAGTATTTGAACACAAAAATCTAATCATGCAACCATCCAGGATTCACCCCAAAGCAGAATTGGTGGAATTGGCATCTTTCTCTAAGAAAACTGAAAGGTATGAGCAGATGTGCGTTTTTGTCTGCAACTGCCAGATTTCACTCTGGCTAATCAGAGATGCTGCAAACTTTCAATTGTTGTGTTTCAGATCTGATCAGGAAATCTGAAGACACAATTTGCATAACTGAACACCTGTAAATGTGGTCAAAGTCACTTTGGTAGTAACAAGTGGAATTTTAAGAGCTGTGAAGAGTATAAATGGGTGATGACAAAAGAGAAACTCACTGTGTTCCACACAGGAAAACACAATACACAGGTACTTGTAGGTACCATAGCAGGGGTCCGAGAAAATAGAGTTTGTGCCAGGTACCAAACATCTGCTCTTTCCTTCACACCTGTGGAGGGGATAATTATGAAATTACAAAAAAAGAATGAGAAACTGGATCTCCAACATTGCTGCAAATTTATCTACATTTATATACATTTGTATTCTCTAACATTTATAAAAGTCTTTAGTCATTTTAGTATTGACTGTTTTGGTTGTTACACTACCCTTTCAGAGATTCATGTAAAAGTACTAGGTGTATAATTTCACTTTTAAATTTAGTTGGACTCACATGGATGTAACTTTAGCTAGTGTGTTGTCTACATTGCAGTTAGATTTAGTGATTTTGTTTCTGGGTCGTCCAGCAGTACAGGTGGTGGAATCAGTTCGGCCATAGTTTGCGCTGTGGATACTTAAGACACCCGCTCCTACAGTTGAAGTTTAGCATAGCAAAAACAGGTTATCATGTGGACAAAAACCAAATGTGTGCACAAATCATTTACTATTAAAAGATAAGTATCACCAAAAGACAAAGACTGTTTTGAGATTATTCTGGGTATGTTTGGAAATCAGCATTTCTCAAGTTTCCTTATAATTAAAAACATTTAAACAATTCTAATAGTTTAGGAGAAAGACCACAACTTAACGTCGTGCCTCCAGTGTATGTTCCTATACCTCCTGTCTCATTTGTTAGACATGACTTACAGTAGATGCAGGTAGTGAGATATTGTATGAAAGACTGAATTATATAACTTACAAAACATATTTAAATAGGCTGTACAAACCACATGTCAGGGCAGCCTTATCACCTTCACAGGTCTCACTGGCCTCTACAGATCATAGGAGTCACAGCAGGAATAACTGTTTAATTATTGTTAAATGGGTGAAATCAAGACAAACTTTAATGCTTTCAGAATATATTTGCCCTGTCTAGTCATAGATAACAAACCTAGAAAATGTGGTAAATGATTTTTGTCAAAAGCAGATGGTAAAGTAGATTGCACAATGTCCTTACTGTACAAATGACTGAAATTGTCATTCGCACAGTACAAATTAGCATAATAGCCTGGATGCTAGCATGCATTGAAAACTAAAAAATGTCCATCTTGAATAAAAGAAAAAAGTATTTGAGCACAATAATCTGCCCATGCAACCATCCAGGATCCACCACAAAGCAGAATTGGTGGAATTGGCATCTTTCTCCAAAAAAACTGAAAGCTAGGGGCAGATGTGCATTTTTTGTTTGCAACTGCCATATTTCACTCTGGCTAATCAGAGATGCTACAAATTTTAAGTGCTTGTGTTTCAGATCTGATTAGGGAATCTGCAGACAAAATCTGCATAATTGAACAAGTGTAAATGTAGTCAAAGTCACTTTGGTAGTAAGAAGTGGATTTTTGAGAGCAGTGAAGAGTATAAATGGGTGATGACAAGAGAGAAACTCACTGTGATCCACACAGGAAAACACAATGCTCAGGTACTTGTAAGTACCATAGCAGGGGTCAGAGAAAACAGAGTTCGTGGCTGGTACCACACAAGTGCTCTTGCCTTCACACCTGTGCAGGGAAAAATTATGTTATTACATAAAACGAATGAAGATGTTTATAGAAAAAAAAATGTTGTGCTTCTATTTCTGTGGTCAGTTACTATTTAATTTAAGTAACCTTTATTTATTCTACTATTGAGAAGGTTTTGGTTGTTACACTACCCTTTCAGAGATTCATATAAAAGTACTTGGTGTACTCTTTGAGTTTTAAATGTAATTGGCCTCACATGGATGTAATGTTAGCTAGTGTGTTGGCTGCATAGCAGTTGGTGTTGGTGATTTCGTTACTGGGTCGTCCAGCAGAACAGGTTTTGGAATCAGTTCGGCCATAGTTTGCGCTGTGGATTTTTAAGACACCTGCTCCTACAGTTGAAGTTTAGCATAACAAAAAACAGGTTATCATGTGGACAAAAACCAAATGTGTGCACACAAAATTTGCTATGAAAAAGATGTACACAAAAGATGAAGATGAAGACTATTGAGATTATTCTGGATATGTTTGAAAATCATAATTTCTCAAGTTTCCTTATAATTAAAACATATTTAAATAATTCTAATAATATAATATATTATTTAATAATAAGTCTTTTTTGGGAGAAAGACCACAACTTAATGTCCTGCCTCCAGTGTAACTTCCTATACCATCTAACTGTTTCATTTGTTAGACATAGCTGCGGTTAGTGAGATATTGTCTGAAAGACTAGATTATATAACAGAAACACATTTTAAAAGGCTGTACAAACCACATTTCAGAGCAGTGTTATCACCTTCACAGGTCACACTGGCCTCTGTTGATCATAGAAGATCACAGCAGGAATCATTGTTTAGTTCTTGTTAAATGGGTCAAATCAAGACAAAATGTAATGTTTTCAGAATATTTGCCCAATCACAGAGAAAAAAACCTACAAAGTGTGGTAAATGATTTTTGTCAAAAGCAGATGGTAAAGTAGATTGCAATGTTTTTAATGTACAAATTAGCATAAATAGTCTGAATGCTAGCATGCATCGAAAAGTAAAAAGAAATGACATCTTTGAATAAAAGAACAAAAGTATTTGAGCACAATAATCTGCTCATGTAACCATCCAGGATTCAGCCCAAAGCAGAATTGGTGGAATTGATGACTTTCTCCAAGAAAACTGAAAGGTATGAGCAGATGTGCATTTTTTGTTTGCAACTGCCAGATTTCAGTCTGGCTAATCAGAGATGCTACAAATTTTAAGTGCTTGTGTTTCAGATCTGATTAGGGAATCTCCAGACAAGATTTGTATAATTGAACAGGTGTAAATGTGGTCAAAGTCACTTTTTTCAGTAACAAGTGGATTTTTGAGAGCAGTGAAAAAGTATAACTGGGTGATGAAAAGAGAAACTCACTGTGATCCACACAGGAATACCCAATGCTCAGGTACTTGTAGGTGCCGTAACAGGGGTCTGAAAAAACAGAGTTTGTTGCTGCTACCACACAACTGCTCCTGCCTTCACACCTATGGAGTTACAAAAAAAGAACGAGTAACTGGATCTTTAATGTTAATTGAAACAATTTGTTTTGTCCTTCTATTTCCATGGTTACTATTTAATGACATCTATATGTACAGCCTTTACCCTTTGACCTGTTGACAGCTAAGGACTGAAAGGTGGTGCACTGCACTGCAACATTGTTGCAATTATTTCTACATTTCTATACATTTGTATTTTCTAACATTATAATAATAATTATTATTATTAGTAATATTATTATTATCTTTGTTTTTATAGCAATTTTCATACATACATGCAACTCAAAGTGCTTTACAGAATAAATATAAAAAAAAAACAAACATAATAAAACTTCACGTAGGCCCGGGCCCCTCCACTTGGGTGTGTGTATGTGTAGTCTGCATCTGTTTGTGCCTATATATGTATTTCCTGTTGGGGTGGTTATGTGTTTGTGTTCATTCACCTTGTTATCGTAATGTGTCACACTTGCGGCACACGTGTATACTATTTAATGTGTGTGTTGATTTTCTTCAGTGTTCGTGTTCACGTTCGTCGTTAAAGCAATTCCATACCATTTAAATAAACGTCTTAGTTTAAACGCAACACCTCACTTTGTGCCACCCTCCAAGCTCCCTCGCCACAAAACAACGTGATAAAATAATAAAATGTAATTATTCTAAAATAATTAGAAAAGGACAAACATAAAATGTAAATTAAAAAAGAAATACAAATAATGTGATAAAAATGATAAACCATAGAATGGTATTTTGTCCTTATAAAGTCTTTTGTCATTCTGGTATTGAGTAGATTTTGGTTGTTGCACTACCCTTTCAGAAATTCATGTAAAAGTACTAGGTGTCTATGTTGACTTTTAAATTTAGTTGGACTCACATGGATGTAACTATAGCTAGTGTGTTGGCTGCATAGCAGTTCGTGTTGGTGATTTTGTTTCTGGTTCGTCCAGTAGAACAGGTGGCAGAATCAGTTTGACCATAGTTTGCGCTGTGGATATTTAAAACACCTGCTCCTACAATTGAAATTTAGCATAACAAAAACAGGTTATCATTTGTACAAAACCATGTGTGCACAAATAATTTGCTATGAAAAGATAAATACCAAAGACGAAGACTGTATTGAAAGTATTTTGGGTATGTTTGGAAATTATAATTTCCTTATAAATAAAAAAATTCAGAAAGACCACACATTAACTTCCTCTGGCAGAGTTGGTGCACCCCACCCCATCACCTCTGTGCTTCTCCTCATTTCCTGCACCTGTCCTACAGTTCATTAGCCAAAGTGAGATCTGGCTGTCTGGCACAAAGCAGGGTAAGTTCTCAGAAAACTAACTCAGTTATTTGGATATTATCTGAATTATTTGATTATATAACTTACATATACATTTACATTCAACGTCAGCCCAACATCTTGAAAATATAAACACAGGTGTAAGTGTAAACAATATACACCATTACTTGAGTTTCCATGAACATGAGTTAAGAGTATTGTATTATTGTAAAAACAACAAGCCAATACAAACCACACATCAAGACAGCATCACCGCGTTGACAGGTCACTCTGGTGTCTGAAGGACACATACGGCACAGCAGACAGCATTGCTTAATTCTTGATGAACGTGAAGGACTAAGACCAAGTTAAATGTTTTCTAAAAGTTGCTCTAGTTTAATTTTAGCCAAAGCTCAAAGTAGCAGCTGAGGTAAAAAAACGTGTTGTCTACATTTAAAAATAAGGACAATCACTAATAAAGATGCGGTTGTCTGTCTGGCCATATCTAACAGACTTCACATTTAGAGTCGGAAAACAGGCAAGTATGGGTACAAATTTGTTTTTTCTTTACAGTACTGAGATATGAGTCATTGTACTGCTAATATGTATATATGTATGATAAAATATCTGTTATATAAAAAAAAACATAAGCAAAATGCTTATTGTACTGATAAGTGACTGTACACACATGTATATGTAATGTATATGTACATTCTTAAATTCTAGTTCACATTTTCTACTGCAATGAGAATCAGATTTTCCTGAAATGTATAGAGATTTTTTTTTCTTTGGGGAAATTTTTATAAATTCCCCCCAATTAAGACATTTGCTACCCCTCAGTTCATCTCTCCTGGCACTTGACAGCTGCCAACCAGGGAGGGCTGTCACATGCTTCCTCTGAGGCACATGGAGCCAATCACTGCATCTTTTGAAGCATCACACTCATGCAACATCAGGGGGCGGAGTAACACCCCGAGAGGCTGGCACTATCTGCCACCTTCTGCTGCATGAGCTCACAGACTCCTGTGATTGGTCAGTGTCACTGTAATTGACAGGGGAGAGTAAGAGCGCTACCTCTACCATGGCAGGAACATCTGCAACCCTGCCATGATAAGTTATGTTAAATGCAAAGCAATGTTTAACACACAAAATGCACATGCTTGTACTGTGGTCTGATAATATAAAGACACATAATCCTAAACATATAGTATTAAAGAAGAAACAACAAATAAGAAAATGGGAGACTATAGTAATGAAGTCATGACCATGTTAACAAGAGGAGTTTAGATTGAGTTGATGCTTCATACTAAAAGTTTACCTGCATAAACCAGCAAACCATGAGCTACAGTCAGCACTGTAAGACAAAAAGAGACACTCCTATAAAACAAGCAAGTTTAAAACAGCTTACACTGAATATAAATCAGTCCTTGTCCAATGGCAGCATTCAATGCAAACGAGTGTTTCCTTGGGCTAATACAAAGATGTCATGATTAAGGAATCCTGCGTTGTTGGCAGGCGCAGTTACTTATTAACTATTGAGATGCAATAGTTATGTGTTAGCATCAATAACATGGACAAAACTTACGCATAATTAGAGATAACTTCAGGTGGAACATCCTATAGGTGATTCTGGAGGTGTCAGAGATGAGGCTTGTCATTGGAGTTTTTTTTCCCACGAAGATTCGTGGATAAGCAAAATTTAAATTTAAATTGAAATAACAATGAACTTTATTACAAAGAATAAATCAAAGCAACAAAGGATGTTGGTCTCGAGAGTGAATACTGACTGGCTTATAATGGTGCATAATCTTAAATACCATACTGGATTCTGTAAAGGTGGGGCATGCTTGTCTTATTTGATTGGCTTGCTCTAATTTTCCTAATTTACTATAATTCTTTTTATGTGCCACTAGGTGTCCCCCATCCCTTTTGATAACTCATTTGCCCTTGGAAGACTCCAATAATCTAGTTAACTGAGCTAGCTGATGCGATATGTCAGACATGTCCCGTGTATCGGGTCAGACTAACCTCACAAATGTCTCCACTTTTGTGTCTTGTGACGCTTTTAGATATGTGCTGTGAGTTCAGTATGGCCTGCTATGAGCAAAATCTATTTATCAGTTTTTTTCCTGATAGCAAAGAAGGCAGCTCGACACACTCGTGCCCAAGGCCACTTGAACTCATACAGACACGCGCACAGATCAATTCAACATTACCTCTTGAGTCACATTTTATATAACAGGGAAATCGTCTACTTTATAAATATGTAATATAAAAGAAGATGATATATATTCTGAATATTATCATATATTCTGATTATTATTCCACCGGTTTCAAATGTTGATGCCACTGGAGCTGACTGGTATTTACATATAAGAGGTAAGCAGCAAAAAAACCCTTAGAGATAAATGAAGATCCTTCTATGGCTCTTTGATACACATTTTCTCTGTTCCTGAAATGTTCTACAGTGATGTTTAAGATGAAGAATAACTCAGGTGGAAGGCTGTTGAATTTTAATCCAATCGTCATATTTACACATCAAAGAAAACCCATGTTCACTCACTTTTGTGCAATTATATGCTCTGCCTCAAATTCATGATCTCACTTCCTGTTTTTAATTTTCTTTGTTTTCACCTTTTGGCTTCATGATAAGCTTAAGTTTTGTTTCTCCACTCAAGTGACTGTGCTAACCATTGCACAGTGTGTTTCTTGAAGCTATATGTGTCATGCTGTTGCAAAAGCATGTCATTGCATTGTATACATACATGTAGGTATTAGCAGACTACAGCTGAAGGCATAGCTGTCTGTTGCCCCTCACTTGAAGGCAAATAAACACTAGTTCTCAGGATTCAAATTTAAAGGAAAATTAATGAGAGTTCATTGGCCAGATGGGCTCTAGGCACTGCATGGTAATTGCTGGTATGACATACAACAGCAGGTCATCTGCATGCCAGCACAGGAAACCTTGTTTTGAAAAAGGCCTGCAGACAACTCAGTTTGAGGCAAAAGGCAGCAAACTCTCCTTGACAGCCTGGGAGGGCTGGTGGTATGCTGTGAATGTCCGCTAGTTAACTTCCCAAACATCCTAAAAGCGCTGTCATGTCCCCTTCTCCTAATTGAGGTCCCCGTGAAAGAACATGCACCTTGTTAGGTGAAGTGCACTATGATACTGCTTAGAATAAGTCCTGGTGGATTATTCAGTGCAAAACCTGGAGGCTGTGCTGTTTTGCAGCACCTCAACACACCGTGTTGCAAAGACACTCGTCTCTGGCATAGGATGAAATTAGCTGTGAAGTGGCATTCGAGGCCACATGACAAGTAGGAGATGCTTGACTATGAGGTAAGACAAGCAAACAGAGATAATGCATTCCAAAAGTACCACCTGTACTTGCTGAAACAAAAGATCCTGTTTCTCTGACAGCAGTGGTTCCTGCTGTCTGTCTCACCACTTTTGTAAGTTCTGGACAAGGGGCCCTGCCAAATATAAAGGTAACTGGAGCCTATAAGAACGCACACAATATCCCTAATTTATTCCCATAAGGTATCATCTTGGACGCTCTGTAAGAAAAGAATAAATAGTGGAAAATAAAGCAGAAACAAATGCGGCGTTCGAGAGAACACAATTCATTCATTTAAAACAACTGTTTCTGTCTTCATTTACAATCATGCCAACACAGTGTTTTGTAAAGATGTTTTGATCTAAACGAGGTTTATAGTTCTAATACATTGAGATGCAAATTAAATGGAATGTGACGTTATTGAAAGGCGAAAAATAACATTGACTGACCATGGCAGTCAACACATGTGAAGTTAATCTTTCCATATTTTCCCCTTTTGTTCCAAAGTAACTATACTGCTAGTGATGGATCTGAATTTTCAGCCCGTTCTGTACCTGCCTGGAAGGTCGTGGCTGCTTTTGGAGCAAACTAATTATCTAGCTGTCCATCTTTTGATCCAAGTATGGCGATCGGCAGCGCAGATCAAGTGTGGATGTCGACACGCCGCCTATACCTGAAGGTAGGTTGTTACTCAATTTTGTATTAAACTGTAAATTAATAGTACAAGTGGTTTAAAACATGTCCGAACGTTTCCAAACGTATGTTGACTATGTTGTAATTGTTGTATGTTGTAATTGCTGGCTATTTAGTTTGCTAATCTGCTTAAATGTCTATAAGTAAATGTAGATGGCTAGTTAGCTATCTAGTTCTGAGGTCCAAGGACCTTTTCTTTACTTTGGCGTGTTTTCCAAAAACCAAAAACATGGCCCTAAACCTAAACTGAAAATCCTTATACACTAATCTTTTATTTTCGTCGTGCCTAAATGTGACCTGTGCACGTCCAGTATTACAGTGGGCGATATTTTAAAATAGCATTTAGCCATCAATCTTTTATGCTTCTTCATCAAACCACTCAGGATTTCAAGCTACCTTCATCACTACTGAGTATATCGCTACAAGCGTTAGCTAGCTAGTAGCAAATGTCCTGCTTCAGCGGCTGTTTGCAAAATATGGTATGAAAACCAGTTCCGCCAACCAGACAGACTTCGAATGAGGAAAGAAAGGTTTCTGCCTTCTTTCGTGAGGGGTGGATACTTAGTGATATCATGGTTATGTTGTAATAAATGACAAACGAGTCTCGCAATCACACGAGCGCAGTGGAGGGCGTAAAATCTTAGTGACACGAATGTACAAATCAAATGTAGGCATGATTTTAAACCTCTATTCATTGCTTCATAACTACTACTATTGACAAAATTTAAGAGGCCATACGTCAGATTCAGGAAATGTTTTGAACCAAGTTGTTATGATGTCATTGTGTAGTGATGTCACTACCCGATTATGACGTCAGCGCGTCAGCAGGCATCCGAGGGAAAATTAAATCTGTCAGATAAGCATAAGCTAGATCTTATTCCATCTCATTCCAACCTCAAAGTCGGCAGTTAAACACAAGGTGAGCTCTATTATTTATTTCCTGAATGCAGTTTGTGTTGCGTTGTATTTTGTGTCTTTTGTGTGGTACCTCGTCTATTTTTTCTGTGTTTGCAGGGACTTCCATTCACCACATGGTTTCGAAAAATCTCCAGTGAAGACCTCCATCTCATTCCAACCTCAAAGTCGGCAGTTAAACACAAGGAGAGCTGTATTATTTATTTCCAGAATGCAGTTTGTGTTGCGTTGTACCTCGTGTCTTTTGTGTGGTACCTCGTCTCTTTTTTTCTGTGTGTTTACAGGGACTTCCATTCACCACATGGTTCGAAAAGTCTCCAATGAAGACCTCCATCTCATTCCAACCTGAAAAGTCGACAGTTAAACACAAGGAGAGCTGTATTATTTATTTCCAGAATGCAGTTTGTGTTAGGTTGTATTTTGTGTCTTTTGTGTGGTACCTCGTCTTTTTTCTGTGTTTGCAGGGACTTCCATTCACCACATGGTTCAAAAACTCTCCAGTGAAGACCTCCATCTCATTCCAACCTCAAAGTCGGCAGTTAAACACAAGGCGAGCTGTATTATTTATTTCCAGAATGCAGTTTGTGTTGCGTTGTACCTCGTGTCTTTTGTGTGGTACCTCGTCTCTTTTTTCTGTGTGTTTACAGGGACTTCCATTCACCACATGGTTCGAAAACTCTCCAGTGAAGACCTCCATCTCATTCTAACCTCAAAGTCGGCAGTTAAACACAAGGAGAGCTGTATTATTTATTTCCAGAATGCAGTTTGCGTTGCGTTGTACCTCGTGTCTTTTGTGTGGTACCTCGTCTCTTTTTTTTTCTGTGTGTTTACAGGGACTTCCATTCACCACATGGTTCGAAAACTCTCCAGTGAAGACCTCCATCTCATTCCAACCTCAAAGTCGGCAGTTAAACACAAGGCGAGCTGTATTATTTATTTCCAGAATGCAGTTTGTGTTGCGTTGTATCTTGTGACTTTTGTGTGATACCTCGTCTCATTTTTCTGTGTTTGTAGGGACTTCCATTCACCACATGTACTTGTGCTCACTAGTAGATGCAAAGAAATAAACAGGGTCATAATTTGTCTTTGTGTGTTTGCGTGTGTGTTTCCAGTGTGAGGCTCAGGTCATCTGTGTACATCTTTCAATTGGGATTTTGTTCTTTTCAGTTGCCCTAGGGTGGCTTACTCTCCTTACTGGAGGAGCCAGTTCGATGCAACATCCAATAAAAGCCTGACCAAAGCTCATGTGAGTTTGTGTCACAGATCGCTTATATAGTCTATAGTCTGTGCAGTCTTGGAGTGGGTTTTATAGAACTGTGTGAAGACTGCAAAGAAAATAACACTCATGGAAGTTTATACATGTTCTTATCGAATTCTCTGTAATTTTCTATTTGGACCTTTTAAGCTGGGTGAGCGAATGCTGCAGTGCTTCGCTGAACAAACCAACGAGCGACATGTAAAGTTGTGGCTCTGTTTACATACTACGCTCAGAGCCAGTTCATGAGGATCCTGTCTGCTTCCTATTCCTCCCGTTATATCTAAAATGAACGTCAGAGGTCGCTGGCGAGAGAGTCCTCAATGAATGGCTGTAAATGGACCTAGCCGGTTAAAAACAAACAAGAAATTATAGAATTAATAATAATTTTTATTAAGAATTAATAATAAATAAGTAATAATAAATCACAGGCAGATGCAAAACATACTACGCTCAGAGCCAGTTCATGAGGATCCTGTCTGCTTCCTATTCCTGGTATGCTGGTAGCGTACTTTTAGCAGTTAGCTAAAACAATCTCTGTTACTACAGTACACTGAAGTAAGAATATTTCAGGTGAGTTACGGCAGTAATATTATAGTATAATAAGAAACTAGGAGATTAAAGCGTATTAAAGATATTAAATTTAGGACAAGTGCTATTTAGTGTTTCGCCTACACTAAGACAGCTATTCACTAGTTTATTCAGGCTGAAATGTTACCAAACTGGATTTGGGCACTCAGATAAAATAATTCACGAACACCGATTTCCACCACGTGGTCACTGTTTACTATAGTTGTAATGTAGCCACGATCCAGCCCACAAGGGGGAGCTACAATGTTAAAAATGAGGATTGATAGAAACTGAAATGAACAGTTCCAAAAACAGTCATATTTATACGTTCCTGTGAATTCCACACAACTGTCCTGATTAAATAATTTATTCTGTTACACTTTGACCCCAAATGTTCTTGTAAATGTTGAGGAAACCCAGTAAAATAACACGGATGAAGATAAAGTCGCAGCAACTGTCAAGTGTAATGACCGCTACTTAGTCTAAATGTGTGCACAAACACTGTGACTCAGATGTTGTTCAAACTCCGGATTACTGAAACTGCAACCAATTGCACAAATAGTTATTTATACCATGGGAAAGAGAAACTAAATTGCCAATCCAGACATTCTTTTTTAAAAAGCAGCTCTCGCTTCCATGGTTGCTTAGATGCATATCAACATGATTATTTGTTTGTTAATCCAGTCTGCCACAGCTGAAGTTTGGGAATATGAGAAAAACAAATAGTTCTATGTGCTGTAATTAATACAAATGTAAATAGCTGAAATACATACTGAATAATTACCGTGCTACGGGTGACAAATGAGTGAATGGATGAAGAAGATGAATATTTTTCTTGGCCCTGGGAAACAGTAAGTAGTATAAGCAAGGAAGTGTGAATGTATGTGGAGGAAAAAACAACCTATAAAAATGCTAACCTATAGCACATATTTGCCTATATCACGTTGTTTTCATAATTCTTAATGGAATCTTATAAACTACATTATAAACGTATTTATCTTATAAACTATTTGTGTTAAATGTATTGACAGCGTGTTAAAGATAACACGCCTGGGCTTCTAGAACATAAGACACAAGCTTTAATGAAACCCTGATCACAAATACGCTGTGTGTTCATTCAACTTGCTCACATTTGTCTCATTTTAACGTACTGTTATCATAAGAAATGAGACGCGACCACAACTGCACTTACTCACGCCCGAGACTTCAGCCTTTAACTTGCGGCCATAAATTGTGCTGTTGTGCACATAATTCCAGAAATCATGGCCACGTCTCAGCATCACAGGACATGAAGGTCACCAGAAGATAAACGCTCGTCGCCAGCTCAGTTCGAGTGCAGAATGGCTTTGCTGTCCAGAATGTCCTGTGTAACATTTTTTATTGTTTTTTTTCCTTAAATCTTTTGTGGTTGTGGAATTCGGATACAGATGTTCCATTTGTTTTGATGCCAAATATAGGTGGGCGGAGACCTAAGAGAAATAAAATGAATCATATTTGCAAGTTAAGGTCATGGTCATGATTTATGATTACGATCATGGTTACCAACTTAATGCCACTTTATTGAGCACCCGTGCGTATACTCTGAGAGTTGAATTAAGGTTTTCAAGTACCCAGCGCCCGTGCATGGTCGTTAAGGCAGACGCTAGGGGGCGACATGGTACTAATGTTCAGCTTGTATCTGGAAGATCCTCTCTCTTCTCCTTTCCAAACTAGCTTGACATCGCCAGCCTCATGCACTACATATTAAGACTTATTATTTATTTTCATGCTTTTTACTGTAGTTGCTAAGGCCAGTTTAGTATTATGTTTGTTGGAGGTGTACATTACATTCATGTGGTTGTTCTGCTTTTGTATACTGAAGTCTGAGCCCAAATGAACCAAGAGACCAAAAGTTTTCTGCAAGCAATTAAAATCTAACAACGCTTTAGACTCCAACACTAAAATAGACTTGCTACTAACCCTAACAGTGTTTGTCATGCCATTGCATAAGCCTAAACAATGGGTCTGTATTGTGCACTATGGGTCTGTATGCTGTCCTTTATCTTAATTCAGTTCTGTAAACTTACAGAGAACACAAAGGTCAACTGTTATGTTAAGAGGAGCACGCTTACCCCTGCGAAAGTGACCCAAAACTTCGGCTTTTGAAGTGAGTGAAAGGAGACTTTGTGTTAATTAAAAGGAAGCAGGCACAGAGGCCTGTCAGTCCTTCAATATTAGATGCTTGAGTTCACAACAGTCTCCGGGGTCATGGACACCCCTAACCGCATCATAACACTTTGGGCGGGAGCGATTGATGGACAAGAGAGATGTAAGTGTCGGCCAGTGCTACTGAAAAGGGGTTCTGTCTCCACTGGTGATCCCTCAGTGACACTGACATTTGTACTAGGTCCACTATTTCATAAAACCCATTTTGCATGCCGTGGTCTTTTTCTCTATGTCTTTGAAGTAAGCCATCTTGTATGCATGTTTAGGGTTGGGAGATAAGGAGAGCGGTTATCTCCACTGACGGAGGGCCTCTGGGGCATGGCTGCAGGGGCAGTAAAGCCGAGTTTACCCTCAGAGTAGAGACGGCCTCGTGGTAGAGCTGATCCTGGGTAGAATGGACTAAATGGATGTTAATCACGATTATTGTCCATGGTGTGACCCAGCAAATAGAAGCTATTGTAAATGAAAAGATGAGACACCATAGGGATAAAAAAAAATCTACCAAATCGTCACATCTTGCGATACGCTTAAACAAGGTGGTGGACACGTGGCAGCATTTTTGCTACGCAATACTTCGTACAGTGCTGCCCAAGATGGCAACCGACTCATGTGACTTGCTAATGTCACGTGACGCACTCCCAGAGCAACATCTGGATCCAATCAGCTGGTTGGATGCAAATGATTGGGGAATACCTGAGTGGGTAGCTTCCTGCACTATCTCTGTTGAAGCTTGAATTACTCACACTACGTTGAAGAACTTAAATGAGATGTGCAGACTGGAAGTCCTCGGTGTGCCGTTACCATGAGCAACACCTCTGACACGTTCGGAAATGTGATACTACTTAAAATATGTCCGTTTGAGGGTAGAGTAGGTGTGATGGATGTGACCATTGATTGATGATGGTCTGTACTCACTGCTGCTAACGTAAGAGAGACAATTTTGTTTGCGTATGTGTGTGTGTGTGTGTGTGTGTGTGTGTGTGTGTGTGTGTGTGCACATGCCTCTGTGTTTGACTGCAGCATAGAATGAAGGAGATGGTTGATGGCGTAAACCACAGCTATGTGTTTTTGTGATCTGATTAAACGCTGGCATTCCGTTGTGCAGTTAGGCATCTGAGGCCTCTAGACACACACACATATAAAACAGATTTTCCGCAAAAGTTTAAAGTGCATTTTTTTCCGTGCTCATCCAGCACAATAGCTTGGCTGCATTTTTACCTACTGAAATGAAACATCAGTGAGCTCTCGAGCACCATCAGTAGTTTGTTGTTCTAGAGTAGCACCTTTAGAGCAGCCTCAAAAATGACTTCTCAACAGGTCCACAATTTGTGGTTTCTTTTCCTAGTCAAAAGAGGTAATGCACACTTCACCGTGAAGCAACACAGAAATCAGCCAGGCAGAAAATTGAAGGCAGAGTTTTTCGCTCGATCTCTCTCAAGATCATGGGTGTTTTGATTTTGCTTCCTTCAAATAACCATCTTAAGCCAACATTGGCCCATCCGTGTCCATAGCCACCCGAACCTCCTCACCCTCTCCTATAGCCAGAGACCCATGAGAAAGCCCTGACTTCATGACATAGCACAGAACATCTGGTCAGCTCTCTCTCATTTCAAGAGACTGTGGCCAAGTTTCAACACAGTTCTGAGAATGGGGGGAAAAAAAAGCCATCTCAGAGGTGACAAGCAACAGTTGCGTTTCCCATAGCATTACCTTTCACATGGGACACGTGGGTTTCGCTAATGCACGTCTCTCGATGTGTGTGTTATTTAAATATAGAATAAAGACCTGAGTATGTCTTGCTATTTGCATATTTATAGGGCAATATGTGCACAGAGGACCGACATAATAAAGGACCGGTATATTAATAAGAGATAGTCATTTAAAGATTTAGGTTGCGCTTTGACTTCAGAACAGACTCAGTTGAGTCTTGAGCTGTGCATATTGGGATTGTCATTGAACATGTAAAGTCTCCAGGGGCAAAGGAAGTCTCTAAAACCCCAACACCTGCATTTACGCTTAGTCCAGTGAGTCAGAACGCCATCGATGATGCTCGCCCGGATCCCAGTTTTCATAAAATCACTTGAACTTTTTCATCAAGTGTATTTGTTTAGTGTTTTTATTTTGATTTGATTACGTACGCCACTGTTTTGCACTATGTACGCCACTGTATTGCACTATATTGCATCACTTAAATACATCGAGTGAGCAGAGCGGAGATCCCTGTGGCCCCTGATCTGGTCCTGCCCTCCTAAAAACAGAATCAGACACATTCATGAAGCGAGGCACGATAACAGACTTGTCGCTCAGCTCAGAGCAGGTGGCGATGCTATCTCCCACGCCTGACAGCGCCCAGGTACCGATGGCTACCGTAGAGCTGGTCTAAGGTTGCTTCGCACAGGGGGTTAGACGAGGTAAGGAGCTATACCTGAACCTCGTCAGACAAACACATGTCATGTGGGTAGAATAGCACTGTCTTCTAACAACCACTTCAGAACATACTGTATTCTGCTTTGATAATGAATGTATGCCGGTCGAAAACGCCATCCCCTTTTGGACATAGATCATCATTATTAACGTGGACGCTTGTGATGAGATTTTAATATTGGTGTACTTAATGCTTAGGCAATGCAAGGAAATGCTACACAATTATATTTCCATCAAATTAATGTATTTAAAAAGATAAACAACCTGAGAGCATGAGACACTGTGATTCCCACTATGATTTGGTTTCTTAAAATATCTGGAAAATGGACTAAACCCAGACTTATCCTTTTACTATATCCTTTTAGCTATGGTGTAGCCCAGCAGCGCGAGGGTTGGTGGGCTCCCTTCTTCTCTGCTTCTTATCACATGTCCCAGTCCACCAGCAATCAGCTGAAATCAGTGGAGAGAGGAAGCAAGGAGGAAGAAGAAAAACCGTAAACTTCCTGGGGAATGCGCCCCCCCCCCCAAACACACCCCCCCCCCCCCCCCCCTCCCTGAAAAGGATGCGTTGGCATGGTGCCGTGGGCTTGCTTGTTTGTGTGTGTCAGCGTGTTTACGTATGTCACCGCGTGTTTTTGTGTGTGTGCGTATCGCTGGCAAGCAAAACACATCTGGAGTCACCTGCTTCCAGGCCTCTCGCCTCAAGCTGCCCATGCCTGTGGATGCAGCTCCGTCCTGCATTTGGAATCCCGGTAACCTGCTCGCTATAGATGAATCAGTCCTGCACAGCCTCACCGTTGAAAGACATCCAGCCAGAACTGACTGAACTGAGGGAAAGTCTTTAAGAATCGGGGGGGGGCTTTGATTGGGAACAGCTGCAGGTATATTCAGTTGTTGATTATGATGTTATAATGGCATTTGAAATGGATTCTTTCATTAGAGTTTTGCATTTTTGGGTCCGTTTTGGTATGCGAGCCTTCAAAACTTCTGAACGCATATGCTGACATCAATCAGCCGCGACTTGTGACTGGGGGGAAGGGTTCATATAGCAGTGAGCAACCACCTGCTTCATCATGAGGATGGAGTGTACAGAAAGGAAAATAAGAACATGACCCTTTTCATGCAAAGGTTAGCATGCAAGGGCCAGACTTAAAGATTTGGCAGGCAAACCTGTGGACTCTGCTTCTTTTGTTTTACCTCAACCAGTGAAAACTCTAGTTTGACACATCACAACCAGTGAAAACTCTAGTTTGACACATCACAACCAGAGAAAACTCCAGTTTGACACATCACAACCAGTGAAAACTCTAGTTTGACACATCACAACCAGTGAAAACTCTAGTTTGACACATCACAACCAGTGAAAACTCTAGTTTGACACATCACAACCAGAGAAAACTCCAGTTTGACACATCACAACCAGAGAAAACTCCAGTTTGACACATCACAACCAGTGACAACTCCAGTTTGACACATCACAACCAGTGACAACTCCAGTTTGACACATCACAACCAGTGACAACTCCAGTTTGACACATCACAAAAGTTCATCAACATCCACATGAGGACCACCAGCATGGAACACACGACCAAGAGCTTTGCAAACACTCCTATTTCGCCAAAGCTCCCTGCCTTGCAGATACCCATCAGGTCCGGCTCCATCACACGTTGGCTTTGTTCTTTTGTAAGGTTGCAATCACAAAACTCTCATACCGAATGCCATTCTTGTTCCAGCAATCATCAGGTCGGGGGTCCGTCGAGCCTCAGCTGGGAACAACCAAGTTCCCCACAACAACAATTTCTGAGGTAAAAGAGAGGCTGATTGAGGAGTATAGAATGGCCTCCACCTGCTCCTCACCACTTTTGGACGCAGTGTACCAGTGTAGAGGAGCTCAAGAAAAGGGAAATGGTCAAGAAATGTTGGTGTGATATGATAAAAATATGGATTTTCTGATTATAGTTTGTATTGGTCATATAAAAAGAATGACAAACACCCACTTTCTCTTTGGGAAATTCTTCGTTTAGTTGTCACACAACTACCAACGTTCCACACATATTTTCTTGGGATAAAAAAAAAAGGTATGAATAAGAAATAGCAGAGGGCACGACTTCCAGAAATATTCACCCAAACAGGTGGAGTGCTTCAGCGGTACTTGCTTCTGCCACGGCTGATGACCAAGCACATCAGGTGTGGGAGAGCATGGAGCATGCGTGAATATGCAGTCCTGCAGAGCCCATAGAACAAGGAGTCAATATCGGTGCTTTGCAATATAACGTTTAACTTCTAATGATATTGAATGTTGAACTGTACTATAACATTATGCAATGCTATGCATCTTTATGCATGTATAACATTGTTGTTCAGAATTCATTCAGAATGGAATTCAGAATTCAGCCCAATTACTGTGCATGGAGATGAGGGCTCTGATGCCTCAGCTGTTGTACGTTACAGGGAACTTGTGCATGCCCGTCCACGAAGGCTTCCGCGATGGCGTCTGTTATCATACGCAACATCGTCATAGGTGAAATTTACATAGTGGTGACCCCATAAAAGTAACAGGCTTTCCAGACGTAATGCAAGCAGGTCCCCTATCCTCTCACCAGTGATGGAGAACTCCAGTATTCGGCTGCTTATCATGTCTTCCCACGGCTGTGTCCTGGAGGCCATTTTGAACAAGTTCCGCCTGGAAATAATTGCTCCGATGCCCATATTCCAAGCAGAAGCCAGAACGCGGAAAGAGAAATATATGTTTACATTAGCATGTGCCAGTCAATAGCAGATGTTTTGCCCGGAGGGAAGAAGGCAAGTGAAAACCTAAATATATAAAAAGTAAAGAAACTCATGTCAATTGTAATCAAGATGAATGGAAACACGATGAAGAAAGATAACAGATTTGAAAAACAATTAAGTGATTAGGTGCTGGAAAAACGTTTCATTGATTTTTTTATAATTGTTATGTTGTTTTTCCACATTTAAATCAATGTTTTTTTGCTAACCAACTGAATGTCAGGTAATGTAAAATGCCATAATACGTACTTCAAGTAAATACTACATATGCATATGATGTCCCTTTAACTAATTCTCTGAAAGGGATCTCATATTAGGTGGTGAATAACATTTTTCTGTGCTCGGGCGCTGATAAACAGTGGACCCCCCCCCCCCCTGTAACATGATTCTGAACAAGCGAAACGGTCGCACTCTGCTTGGAACCTGCCTTAACAAGAAGAGCGCGCCCGCGCGCTGTGTGGGTGGCATGACTCCGGTCCTTTCATCCCGTCCGCGGTCTTCCCGGCCTGAGCGTGCTCCGAATATCGGCCGGGTATGAGAGCGCTGTAACGAGAGGGGAAAGGAAGAGCCACGCGTTTAAAATGACTTTCCCGCGGGACCTTAAATACACTCGGCGCGCGCAGCGAATACGCGAGACCAAGAACCACCGCAAGGCTTTGCGTCAATCACGTAAAGAAAATACACAGCCGGAACAACAGCAGCTGGGCAAAACTGACAGGAGACGACAGATTGGCCGCATTTTTCTCATGCTGATGCGTCTCTTTGGATCAAGTCAGATTTAAAAGTGGAAGCACTAAATACAGGAACCCTGTTAGAAATGTAATATGTGGAGCAGTACACATATACACTGCGCAGACGTGAGCTGCAAAACTCTTTTTTTTTTTTTTTTTTTTTTTTTTTTTTGGGCCCACCTCCACCCCCCCATCTTTGGGGGACAACTTTATTTTTATATAAGGATCAAATGAAATACATATCACATATAATATAATACAGAATAATAGTGATGAAAATAATTGGGGTGAGGTGGACCATGCAGGATAGTAGAGGAAAGAAAAGAGGGGGAGAGAGAGTGAGTAGGGAAAAAGACAGAAGGGCAGAAAGAACACAGCGCTAATGACCACTGCAATGGTTCATCAACTGCTGCTCCTGAAAGAAGAGCAGAAAGTGTGCCTAAGACATACAGCACAAATGACTGATGTGTGTGTATGTGTGAGTGTGTGTGTTTATGTAAGTGCACCCTAGGATATATGTACGGAATGCACTTACTAGCGAGGTTAGAAAGCTGCGATAACCTTCTGCCAGAGGCCAGAGGCAGGCAGAGAGAGACCAGGGGATCCCGCCCACCCGTGGCCCCTCCAGGGGCAGTGGAGCCCCAGGGCCGCACTTCCCAGTGATCCCCGCATGCCCGCCCCAGTGGCCGGAAATGGAGACCCCGGACAGCACCCCTCCAACCACGGGGCGCAGGCCCAGGGGAACCAGAGGAAACAGAGCCACCCCCCCCCGGATGACCCCCCCCACGGGCCAGTAGCAAGGCCCCAGCGCCCCTCGCCCCCGAGAACCGTCCAACACCCAGCAGGGCCCCCCTCCCGCCAAGGAGTCCCGAGCCGCCCGGACCACAACCGCCCAGGGAGCGGGCCAACCGCCAAGGCCGAACACCAGGCCGGGCCCCGAAACCCCAAGGCGCCCCCTCTCTGGATGGGAGAAGTGACCACAGAGGAGCAGTCGGCGTGAGGACCGGGCACGACAAGCCCCAGACCCAGAACCAGCTGTCCTCACACATACACTCTATGTCATATATACATTCACTCCCATATATATGCCCACACACGTTCACCCGCACACCTTCACCCCCCATATACTCCCCCACACCTTTGTTCACACCCTTATACACTCCTACATACCTATACACACCCTTTTATATACATCCTCTTTATGTGTCCACCCACACACAACCATATATATATACACACCCACCCATACTCGCCTTCCTATATGGACCCTCACACATATATACACCATGTACATCCCCATATACAAACATATACACTCCCCCACACCTTCACCCCTCTCCATATACATTCTAATGTACATATATACACCCACAAATATACGTACACATTTACCCCAATACATGCACACACGCACTCATATATACACCCCCCCTCCCAACACGTACATATTCATCCACCTATACAAAAGGGGACAAGGACAAAGACAGCTGCAAAACTCTTATAACGGCGTTTGTTAGGAGCAACGGTGTTTTCCACTCCACGTTTGTCTACAGAACAACGCCAGTAGACGCTGAGATTTTAATCTTAAAACAATCAGCAGGCACGGCGCATGCGCATGCGGACTGTGCAGGTCCTACACTCATTCTGAAATGCAGGAATGAGTACACCACTTTGATGTGGTGATAAGTGGCACTATGCCAAATACTGCTTACTTACAACACACTTAAATCTGTACTTCAAATTATATGGAAATTGCTTTTTGAACAACGCCTCGGTTTTATTCTCCTGGATCTAAAGAATGCTGCAGGCTCTTTTTTTTGTCCTGCTCGATTTTTGCTGGATTTTTGCTGACCAGTCTGTGCCTCCAAAACCAGCTGGAAGGACACCAGGGATTTCTGAATTAGTTTCAGAACAGTGACTTCTTTCCTGGAGTCTTCACGCTGAGAACTGGAGTCTCGCCGTTAAAAATATTAGATAGGAAACCAGGGGGGTCCGTTTAAGACTAGATGTCTGCAGTTCCTCGTACTCTACATTTCCTTTACCTTAGTTTTCCTTTGCATCAGCAGATTGAGTTCTAAACAAAGCATTGTGACTGGGTCCATTCGGCCAAATTCCATCGCTATGCTAAGAAATCTGCCTTGCATTAGGTGCAATCTGTACTTGGATTAGGGTGTTCTTGCATACCCCACCCAAAACTGCAGACTCCATGCTCTGTGAACTGACACTGTGATACGTCTTGGCCAGAGCTACCGTACCAAAGGCCCCCAAAGCCCCAAAGGACCCGATGAACCCTGTAGTCCGTAGGCCTTGACGGCTATATTTAACTCAAAATTGTATCGTGTTTCCGAACTGCAGCTTTGAACTTAAGACAAAATCTGCCGTTGGACGTTTAAAAGTACAATAAGCAGATAGCTTCAATTAAAGCATGTCAGCACATTAAGAAAAATGAACACTCTCAAGCAGCAGTGTTCACAGACAAGCCTTGGATCCATTCAAGCCTTTCAATCATTGTTATAACTTACACAACCTCTCCTACAACATAAAGGTGTACAGGTTATGTTTCTCCTGATTTATTTCTTTAAAGGGCAGTTGGCATTCATCTAAGCTTGCGCGGCGGAACAAAAAAAAACATAAAAAGACGTGAAGTAAACGAATATCCCACAGCGTTACGTTTGGCCGCTGGCCATCGCCCAAGCGGCCGGTTCGTTGCGAATCTCGTCGAGGCACCTGGGCCCGGCGAGGTCATGTGAACGAGCGTTGGGAGCAGCCACCTGGCGACCGCGGTGCGCGATGACAGATGCGAGACAGCCGAGCGAAGGGGCAGAAACACGACGCCATTGGGTGTCGGCTCAACATGTCATTAGGAACGGCGCACGGGGTGTCAGTGGGTGGCGCGGGCAAGGCGGGTATGGAATGCCCACAGGCGTGCCGCGCAGACCGCCACTCCAGGGCTTCCAACGCTCAAACAAAGCAACGGAGCGAGGACGTGTTCTCCCGTTCGGAGCGCTCTCTCCACTTCATTAGTCAAAAATATAAACACCAGGAACTTTCCCCCCGCCACGACGTGGACCCAGCCGCAGTGTTGTCTTATTGGAGAGGGGATTTGCCAGTTTCGTTTTAACCAGCTTTTAATTTGGCAAAATTGCATTCTTGTTATTTTTGCATTAACTCTGCATGCGCTGACTTCGCTGAAGTCTTCCAAATGATGTCACCGGGGCGCCTAGTGCTAGCGGCCCAGTATAATAGGGCTGTTATGTAGACCCGAAGAAGAAGGGCGGACAGTGTTGAAATACTGCATGAGGGGGGAAATCTGGCTGAGGTATCATGGCGTACGTCAGATGGCAGGCATCACGCTGACGTTTTATCTTCCTGCTCAAGTGACTCCTTCAGGGGCAGCCAGTGGCATGACAGATGCCATCCGAGCAGACGTGTATGGCATGAGGGGCGGGTCCAGGCAGGCGCTTCAGAAAGGCAGCCATGTTGTTTACATATGCAACGGTATTGTCGCGGGCTCTCCTGAAATCCCCACAGAAACCACAGAAAAACAACTTTAGGAGTAAGGTTACAGTTCAGTGAGGACTCTTAAAACTCTTTCACATCTCCTGTGAAAGGATCAAGTACGAAAGGTGTCAAAGATGGAGAAGTTAGCATGGAGTTTTAGCAGCTTGTATCTGGTTCACCTTTCCTGGGTCTTATTTCTTCTACTGATGGAAAACCAAGCGAATACACCAAAAATAGATGAAAACTAGGTGAAGTGAGCAAAACTGAATGAGTTGCACAGGTAAGTATGGTAAAATGAATACCCTGAAGCTCCTGGTAGAGGTATTACAATGTAAAAGGTTCCTGGTTTGGAGCTTGTTGATACTGTGATTTATACATATTAATTATTTGTTAGAGCCATTTCCACAGGCACAGATTCAGGGACTCCGTTTTAGCAATCAGGAAAATTAATTAATAAATAGGTCTATTTCTGTCTAACCATGTTTTATGCTTATTTCAAGGGGTTGAGTGATTTTCCACTACAAGATGCTTTATGACCACCAGCCTAAAAACCATGAACAATGAACACTGTTGTAGTTGTCCTTTGGGTCCAAACTCATGTCTTCTGTCAGCTCAAGTCCAAGAACACACGTCAAGCAATCTGGAAATGATTATTTGTGTCAAAACACTATAAATCATACTGAAAAATGAAAATGCTTGTTTTGGGTGATATTCACATGATAAGTGTCAGTGTCAGTTCATTGACTGCAGACTTGCTTACAGTCATGTGAAAATTGCTCTCTTTGACATTGAGCAACATATGAGAAAATAATCTTGACTGTACAACCGAATCTCTAATCTCCCAATAAAAGCGGCTCCGGCTACGTCTAGGACACATCTAGATGTAGCGGGCTGCTGCAGTGATTGCAACACTCTTAGTAAGGTCAGCCAGTCAGCCTTAGAGACCACCACGCGAGCAGGAGCCCATCGGCTCCTCAACATGATCGTTTCTTGCCTGGGTTTTTCTACATTGTAGTCATCTCGTTGCATCTTCAGAGGTGCGCTGTGTCTCGCTCATCCGACAAAACTCCCTACAAATAATCTGATAAGGATACAGCTTCACGGTGAACGCAGCAAACGGACTATGTGCTGTGTAAAACCTGGTAGATAGAATTTTTCCAAAGCGTTGGTAAAGCTTCAGAGCACTAGCAACCTGCTTTTACATTTCACTTGATTTCAGAGGAAGCAGAAAGCTGGTCTCTAAAACCTCCACAGTGTGAACATCCAATGCGAACACACCAGCATTCAGTCTCCACATTCCCATCTCCAATCCATCCTCGTGTGTGTGTGTTTTTTTATTTATTTTTTTCCTTATCTGATGGAAATGATCTTTGACATGGCAGTCCTGCTGTTTTCTAATCCGTTTGGGTCCAGCACACGTTTTAATGCATTATCAGGCTCCTGGATTTCCATTCGGCATGCTTCGTTTCATCCGGACCGGGCCAACAGTCAAAACATACGGTAGACATGTGGATACCTTAAGGGGTAAAGGTTTGAAAAAAAAAGACAAAAATTATAGACTAGACTAAATCTAGACTAAAATGATAAGGCAGATTAACACATGAAGAAAGCAAAATTTACAGCACCATGTTTCTTCTTCAAGGAAAGCAAAAATGTTCAAGTATGGCCAGTGCTTTAACAAACACCACCAAGTTTTAGGAAGAAGCATTTCCGGGCGGGACCCTGGTTCTGTCTAGCCCAGATCAGTCTGGCCTGGTTCTGTCTAGCCCGGATCGGTCTGGCCTGTCTGCCTTTTCCATGGGGCAGTGTGTGCATGCATGCGTTCAGCACTGCAGGACAAACGCGAAAGCATCTCGATTTCGGCGGAAAAAATAAACCCAGCTTTCTCGTAAACACTTCAGCGTGAGTCCCTTCCAGTCTAGATCTTTATCTCCAGTCAATCATAAATATTTGAGAGTCTCCATCACTTCAATGTAACTCTGTTTCACAGAGGCACAGGGTAAGCTGCCTCCTTCCTACGGAAAAAGTTGGATTTCTTTCTTTTACTCTTTCCAGGCTACTTATCAGCAAGATAACAGTGTGTACACACACACACACACATACAAACATGCTTGACAGCATGATCCTGATTGGTCATGTCCCGCGTCATTCTGACAGGTGGGCAGTGCTGTCACTGTTCCTGTGATCCTGATGACAGAAAATGTAGCAAACACTTTGCCGTGCATATGCAAACACAGATGCGCATAAACATACATCCCAGCAGCCCGAGCTACTCACAAGACCATCTGTTGAGAGACGATGGCCAAAATTCCTCATTGTCTCTTCGGGTTTAAAACTACACAGACATGACAGGGACTATGTAATCCCAGAATGAAATTCTCTGTTGGCTGTTTTGTCGCTGAATCGGCGCTCACTCTACCTCCGAACAGTGGGCCCAACATGCATGCCATGTTCTAACATCTCCATGCCAACGATGTTCTAACATCTCCACGCCAACGATGTTCTAACATCTCCATGCAAACGATGTTCTAACATCTCCACACTGAGCTGGCAGCTGCGCGGTTAGCCGAGCGAGTATTGATTTTATGCCCATTGTCAAACATGACCACACAGGGCCTCATCCCTTATGGCATTTCCTGGTATCCGTGCTCGACTAATATGGCGTCCTGCACACACGTCACGCAACGCTGGGGCCCTTAAGGTTTGCATAAAACGGCAGTCTCCAAAAAGCAGTGTACGAGCGTCTAATTTTGTAATTTGTTTGTCTTGGCAGCGCGAGGGCTCGTTTACTGACAGCGTACCGTCGGGGCTTAACGAAGTGGGGACCGCAGCACGGAGCTGGAGGGGTGCACGGGAGGAAGACGTGGGCCTGCTCTCACGATCCATCTGACAATCCGTCACGCACAAACGTCTCCGAGGCGGAGCGGGCCGACCACGGAGCTGGCTGCTGCCCTGGTAAACATACCCCAACTGGCCCTTTGAACCCCGCTCACCCCGCTAATTGCCACCCGCCCCGACACAGCACGGCGCCTAACCTCCGCCCTCATCCATCCCTACGCACCACCCCGTCCCCGCCAAATCAAAGATGCTACAAGACAGATGTCGCTGCCAATCGGCTCGAAGGGTGTGAGGAATGAGCTTGGGCCTCATCGCCATGCCCCTCCAGCTGAACTCTGGCCAGGTTAGATAAAACCATCATGCAGATGCTACAAAACCATTACAAAAACCACAGAAAAGCACCAGTGCCATGACTGACTTTGCTAGCAACATCACGACTGGTTCATTTCTAAAAAACAACAGCGATGGGAAAGTGCTTGTATTCCATGCTGATTCGAGATCTGCACTTAAATGTCAAGTGCTTGTGTTCTTAGTCAAAGCTGCAAATGTACCCACTGGTGATTTCAGTTCGAATGCTGTAATTCTAACATCTGACCTGCCACTAACACACTAATGACGTTTCCATCAGAGGTGGAGGGTCTTGCCCTGCGCCATCGAACCCACGGTGGAAACATTCTCGCCACCGCTCGACTACGATTACAACACTCCTTCCTGCCATCGTTACGAAAACTGCCAAGGACAACATGACTTGGTAAATCGATACCCAGGACTAATCTGTCTTCACGAGATGACACGCCATCGGCACTCGAGACCTGTTTCCCATGAATCACATCAGACCCAAAGTGCCAAAATGCCACATTTGCCATTCGAAAAAAAAAAAACCCCAACGATCAGGCCCACCGGGATCTGGACGCGCTGTGCTGTGTTTAGAGCCGTTCTCACACCATGCGTGCTGATTTGCGGTCAGCTCGGGCAGAAGAAAGTACCACGCTTCGGTGCACTCTGGTATTCCCACAGTCAGTACCACTGCGAGTTCTTGCGATGTCCGACCTCACCCTCCAGGGCCCTGGGCCCCTGCATATTTCCCTGTCATTGCACTAGTCCTTCTGTCAAGCGCCTGGCCGGATTGCCAGGATTGGCCGGATTGTTCTCAGGCTTGTAGCACCGCTAGCTGTGACCGTTGCAGGAGAAATCTGCTTTTCCTCTTCCCTTTTCATCTCAATCCATTTTCCTTCCAGTTTCAGTCCCTAGGCTAATTCTCACCCACCCTGTCATACAACTACCAACACTAGAGCATTCAGGCAAGTACATGCTACCTCTGAGACGTGGCGTCTTTCCGATCTGCTGCCCGCACTGCTACATAAAGCAGCAGTCTCCAGTCTCCAGTCTCCTGTCTCCTGTCTTGGCCACAGTGCCCGGCAGATAGAGGCGCTGACACCACACACTCTCACCCCAGCAGCTGGTCCAATTCATTTGTGTGCCATGCTTGTTGCATCGTCCATGATTGGCTAGTCTTGCAGGGATCGACAGGGGACACGGTAATGGAAACCCGAAGAGCAGCACCAGTTTGGAACTGGCGAATTCAGCGATATGGTGAACGCTTTTCCGCTTCATCTAAGATGCCGCTTTTGAACCTCGCTCTGTGGACGCAGGCCAATAACAGCGTCCAGTTACACTTGTATCAATCGTGAAAGGCGGTGCTGGAGAAGTCATTATCTCTTCACCAGTTTAGCCCATTGACTTCTGGGGCCTCTTGTAAATGATAAATTGTTAGCAGTAGCTGGCCAGCCACGACTCCCAAATGAAAAGCACCGACTACCGAGCCGAGAGCGCGTGGTGTCAGCGCCTCTATCTGCCGGGCACTGTGGCCAAGACAGGAGACCGAAGCAAAGATGCTTTTGTGTCTCTGTCAAAGGGGGTAAACAACACTTGATAAGGCGACGCTGGTTTCCACGAGGGGAGCATATGGTAATAATTTGGCCATTTTTCCCCACAGTCGAGCTGCTTTATTAATGACGGGCCATAGCCAGGCGGGTTTGTGAAGTGGCGATCATACGAAATTACCACTGCAATTCATCATGCGGACCTGCGGCTGGGCTGAGAAAGGATTGATGAGGTATGAGTTTGGGCTCCAGGCCCAACTCGCCCCCTCCTAGCCCACCCCTTCGGGAGGCCGAACCCGGGAGTAATGTGCCGAGTCCGGGCAGGAATCGCTCGGTGAAGGCCCTGCCACTGGATCACAAAGACTCAGCTTGGCTTCCTACTTCTTTCTTCAATATTACATCTGAAAGGAGAATTTACAGTTATGGTTCAACCATACAGAAGTCTTTAATGGTGGTCCAGCACTGATCTGCAGCTGGTAGTGTACAGTAGCTGGGAAAGAAACAGATTTTAGCACATGGTAACGGGTCTTGTTTTAAGACCTCTTGCCAGGCGTGTTTGGGTCTGCTTTTGCTCCGTACTCTTATTCCATGTAATTGCAGACCAACACAAACGGGCTTGGGTTGTTCTGAGTCCCAAGGCTCTGGCTCGTACCACAGAGCGCTGCTGGACCACGCATTTCTCGAATGCCACAGATGCCCGCCCGCTCTTTCCCGCGGCAATGAGGAACGTCTAATTGTCTCCTTGATTATATCTATTAGTGAGGGGGAAGGCAGGGGCCCCTGGGAACCGAAGACTGAGTGGACACCGACTCACAGAACTGCAGAGCTAAGATGTTTCCCGCCAAGATAATGTGTCTTGGCTAAAAGCACCATTAGACGACGTTACATAACACGGCAGAGGACTCTTAACCATACACATGGGTTCCAGGGTGGAGTGGACGAAGGTGGTTTGTCCTATAAGAGTTTGTGTAAGAATGTGCGTCTGTGTTGTTTCAGGTAGGGAGTAGTGTAATGAGTTTGAAGAACAACCCTTTTACTTGGGGCTCTTACAGACATAACGGTCAGGTTACTGAACGAGACGTTGCCGTCATTGCAGTGATCTCCTGTGATTATGGTTAGGCGTATGCTTTCCAGGGTGCATACTTCAACCCCATACTGCACTTCGAAATGATCTTCCCAGCCACGGCTAACAGCCGTCCACATACATTTAGACTTTTTCTTTAACACCGCGGAAAACAGCCATTTGCAGGTCTGCGATTCAAATGAGTCATGCGAACCGTAACCAAAATTGCTTCTGTAAATGGCGAGAGTGCTTCACCTTTGGTCCGCCAAGGGAGAAACATGCTGATTTTGCCATACCCTCCATTTTGGTGTGGACAGGTCTGAATGAAACGTGATGGGGTTCTCGGGCGGGAGGAGAAGAGTGGTGTGGGCGGTGGCTGGGATGGGCTGCCACCTTTCATGCTCTCTCGGTCTGGGGGGAGCAGTTGTGGTTTGTGGTTTAGGAAGCGGTGGTTACTACACAATGAGTGCTAATTGTCCCACGACAGAAATAAAAACAAGCCTTAGGAAAACCAAACAGGTGGGTGTAAAGAATAAGAGAGGAGAGAGAGAGAGAGAGAGAGAGAGATAGAGAGGGAGAGGGAAAGAAGTAGATGATGAGGGAAAGGGATGGAGAGAGAGAGAGAGGGAGAGGGAAACGTTATTAATGTTGTTGATTTACTGTTGTGGTGGTGTTACATTTGGATTGCTTGGGGTTTGTTTCTGTCCTAAATATAAGTGTATCTATCAGTGTGTTCTTTGGCTGACGAAGGTCTAAACTGTGCTGGAATACAAACAGAATACAGTACAATCTTCTGTTTTGTTTTCAAATCCAGACATATTTGTCAAAATTGGTAAAATTGCCTATAAAAACATGGGGACAGTTTTAAATGCAACACTCATTTATAAATGTCCTACTGATAACAAAATCAGTGTGCAATCAAATTCAAACAGTAATGACTTGTAAACTATTTAAAAGGCAAAGTCGTTTTTAGATAAAACTGTTAGAACTACATCATATGTGAATTAAGCAACTTTGCTTACCTTTCTCTATGGACATGAATTAACTGATGCTGGCCACATCTTTGACATTCATATCTTTGAACGAAAGACAGCCAGGCAGGTAGCAGGTAATATGAACATTCTCCCACAGATCCCTCGTTCCTGAAACAATAATGTCTCGTGGTCCCAGGACTGTGCCTCATGCTGTTTGTCTCTACACACTGACAACTTGGGCACCAAATGAAGTCTTAAAATCTGAACCGTTACATGGATTATTTGTTTATCGGGAAGAAGATGTGTGGGAACCGTGAACAACAGACCGTGACCAGACGTCCAGACGTTTTTGAGATGCTAAAGCACTCGTACCGAACACCTACATGCAGGGTCAGCTGTGGCATCCTAAATAACCAAATAGTCCTGAGAACATCTGAATTCCGAACATGAGTGTAGACATCGTGCTCACACGATGACATTCAGACATGGACAAGAAGAATCACACGTGTCCCCACGTGTCCTTTGCTTTCCCCCCTTTTTAGGCATGCAGTAATGGATAATCACCCCATTAATCAGGGCTTTAAATCCCTACATACAGAGGTGGGTGTGGGTGTTAAAAACGCTTGTCAGTTGTGTTTGTCTGCTTGTCCACTTTGATCTATAGAGAACAATACCCTACAGAGTCCAGTTATGTGGACATGATAAATAGGGTGTATGAGCAACAGAACTTTGCCAAACCTAAGCGCTATGGTGTAAACACATGTGACAAATGCAAGGGGTGTGTAGTTCAACAGAAATATCTTTTTTGGACTCCCATAAAATTCATATTCCTACTGCACTCACCGTCCCTAATATTATAAATCATAAACCAATGTGCTTACTCCGCTCACTTATTGACCCCGATAATGGTGACACTGTCACGATGATGTCATGGGGGTAAGGTTATGAGTTTCTGACATCATGCAGTCTTACTGAGAAACAGTCAATGACTTTACAAAGACATAACCTGTCATAAATCATCTATTTTAATCCTGAGCAGACCCATACGCCAGGCGTGACCATGAAGTTAAAGTATGAGCTAACTCATAGCAGGTAATTCAAGTGAGACCATACACATCTGACAAAGTCTTCACAGTCATCACCATAATCACAAGCCATGAAGATGATATTATGTGGCTCCATATTTTCTAACACTGTATAATTACCACTGAAAATGTTTAAAAGTAAATTTGCATGAAGAATGAACTGTGAACCCAGCGAAGCCCGGTTAAGCCAAAAGGAGTCGTTCTGTTATGACAGGCGTCTGAACGATCGAGCTGAACGAAACAAGCCTGAGCAAAGTGCCAGGTTCTCCGCGAGACAATCGAGTGCCCCGCGTCTCGCGGCGCTGGCTTGCCGCGGCTCGTGATGTAATGACAGCTCCGACTCCTCGGATTTCCTTCGGCCCGTCTGGGCTGCCAGGATTACGGGCACCTCATTTTGAAACGTTTCCTTGCAGGATATCATTTGTTCAAAGCAAGCGCGTGGCCAAATATGTTTGGAGAACTTGGAACCAGAGGGGCGTAAGTGACGTTTGACAAATTTTATAGGAGAGCACAAATACATTTCAGCCATACTATGTGTTTATTAACAAACAATATCTATAATCATTTAAAATTTGATTTAATATCTGTCTCTGGTTGTTTCGCCATTAGGTAGATCTCAAGAGCTGTTGTCCATCCAAAATGTCACTTACGGCCCTCTGGTTCTAAGCACTCGATTTGTGTGTGAGAGATTGCAAAAGAGCCTGAGCAAGAGGGAGAGAGAAACAGAATGTGAGATAAAAAGAGAGGAAGAATGAAAGAGAGAGAGAGAGAGCGGGAAAGAGGGAGATGAGAACCCAACTGGCACAGGATTATGAGAAATGGAATGTGACAACTCAATTATGTGTACTATGAAATTGAAAGACCTACTCAAAAATAAGCCAGCAGAGGGATATAGCAATAAAAACGTGTCCAAAACATATTCTTGAATCCCCGGAGAAATGGGCTTCTATAAGTTGCAGTGAACTACAACAGTGTGTTGCTCATTGGCCGCCGTGAGGTTCCCACAGCGCGTCATTGGTGGATACGTCACACCAAGTGGGGATTCGAGATAAATCATGTTGGCATAATGAAACACAGATTACTGTGTGTTCACAATAGCCGCATGCTAACTTCCCTCCGTCCCTCCTCTCTTTCCCATTGTCTTCTCCAGTAAAAACAGTCTGTCCCATCTCTCCCACTACTGATAACTCTGTTGGAGAAAATGCAGCCTTGTTTGTTCAGCCATTATGACAAAATATGGAGAAGCAGAGCTCCCTTTTTCTCAGTCCCTCTCCCTTTTTCTCACTCACTCTCTCCCTCTCTCTCACTCCCTCTCTCACCACTACACTCTCTCACTCCCTCTCCCTCACTCCCTCTCTGAGTGCCTCTCACACTCTTCGGTAAGTCAGGAAGTCCCATAACCACAGTTACTCGCTCTCTGCAAGCAGTCTATAAAAAGGCCATTAAACGAGAAATAAATAATAAATAAAAAAGACGAATACTTTGGCCGGCAACAATCTCGGCTGTCATATCATATTAATCACGTCCTTTATTGCCAATGGCTAAGAGGGAACTGCTGATATAGCTGCCCTAACGTAGTGAGCATGTGGTGTCAGTTAGCGAAGGTCACAAGTGCACTTCATCTCCGTAGACCCCCCGCCAGCCAGAGCGTTTAGCCAGAAGAGACATCAAACGGTCCCTTGTGAACCGGAACCCCGAGGCTCGGCCATCTCCATTTGCTCCATATAGATTCACCTCACCGCCTATGACAGGGTATTACGCCTGTGCGGTAAGGTAAGCGTGCCCCCCGAAATCTCACTTGCATGGGACATCAGACATGTTTGGGAAGGAATGACTGGAATCTGACATGTCACTCATGTGGAGCACCACTGGGATGAAAGAACTCTTACTGCAAAATGTCCCGGGAGAATGCGTGGACGCCTCCCATGGGGGATGACACGCACACACACACATGCACACACACACACACACACACACACACACACACATGCACACATACACACACACACACACTTGAATGCAGACACGGCTGTGCATTGTTGCACCGCTGCCGCTGTCGCCTGAACAGCCTCCAATGCTTGTCGCTCCGGCCTCACATGACTAAATGCGTTTCCACCGGTAACTAAATAAAGAGTCAGCCTTCCATGCCCCCAGTCAATATTTCTTCCCCCGCCGTTGGAAACCACATATTTCTGCGCTCCGAGCCCGCGTATGACTGCCCAGGTGAAGGAGACCAACCTCCTGCTTGGGTTTCTCGCCTGCTAACGAGGCCTCTGGGTATTGCAGTGCACACCAGTACTCGCAAAAGATTGATGGATTGGCAGATTTACAGTGGCATCAACACCACTTCTGAGAGGTCTATATATCATGGCTGAAAACGGACCCAGGATAAAGCTGTCTGAAAACATTCAACAATTTTCCGGAACATTTGCTCCATGTGTTCTTTTATCGCCTCGATGAGTATCGACACACGCGAACACTGGATGACACGTGGTGACGTTTCGTGTTTGATATTCACGCCGCAAATGATACTACAGAGATATCCGATCTCTGTTTATGTGTCTTTAGATTTTAAAGCACTCTTGCTACGAAGGTCTCTAGTGGACTGACCAAGAACTGTCAAAACAGCAAAATAAATAAAAAACTTTTATAAGGGTGACCATTCAAACGAATAGATTTTATCCTCACGAATACTGGTTATCCTCAGAAAAGCCCCAACTTTCCCCCACTGTGTCTCCCACCACCAAAAGCTTTGGACCTGCTCTCAGAACTGGGAATGTCCTCAGAAACGTGATCCTCTCACCTGCCGCCCCACCACGCGAGCGTCGTCCACGCGAGCGCGCAGGCAGGCACGCACACACCTATCCGTGAGCGAGCGCGTGTGCGCAAGCTCGATCATGTGCGAGGGCGACCATCTGCGCAGTACCTGTGGTTTGGAACGGCGTGGAGAGAAGGCCAGAGCTACGCAGATCAAACAGCCGCCGCTGCTCTCAAAACATGCCACAAAGCAGGCTGGAAATTTCCTACGGCGCGGACTCGCTTTCTGAAAATGCGGACACAAAACACTCGGCCAAACAGCTATATAGTGTTTAAGCAACTAAGCCCTGTTTTTAAGGGTATACAGAGAAACATTAAGTAGGGATCACCTAACCACATGCTGATTAGTTGATTATAGGACCCACTGCAACTAATTCAAATATTCACTTGGTTGCAGTTCTGTTTTGTGTTTTTTTATTATTTTCCACAGCAACTGAAATGCATTTGCTGCCCATTCGATGGGCACCTTTACACCTTGCCAACAGTTCAACTATTGCCTGTGCCAGAACTGTGTTTTGGGTGATTTATTGTGATTTTGGAAGGCTCCAAAGTGAGCTTTCTGGTTTTTCTTTGGGTTTAAGTCCTTGTCAATATAACATTTTTCTTTAAGCTGTATGCCTGGGAAAACTATGTATTGCAGCTTAGAACATGGGAACATGCTGTGGTGATGTGGGAAAAAGTGAAGATTTGCTCTGTGAGTTTGGTTAAGGAGGTTACAGGATGCCATTGACCTATGCTATAAGTTAATAATCGTAGAAATGAGATGGAATTTCCATCTGTTTACAACGTTCTCCAACTGGCTTAAGACACATGGGGCAAATTTGATGTGATGTGTAAGTTTAGCCACGTTTGTTTTGACATTCTTTTCTCCCTATTTTAGTCATAATCATTTCCCAGGTATTTCTTGACAGCTACCAACCAGGGGGGGGGCGAGAGCTGTCACATGCTTCCTCTGCAGCCAATCACTGCATCTTTCCCATCACGCTCATGCACATCAGGGGGCGGAGTAACACCCTGAGAGGCTGGGACTATCCACCCCCTTCTACTGCGTGAGCTCACAGACACCTGTGATTGGCCAGTGTCACTGTAATTGACAGGGGAGAGTGAGCATGCCACCCCTCCCACCCTGAGAGCACAGGTGGTGGTGGCATCACCAGGGATCACACTCATAGTCTCCACCAGGGATCACACTCATAGTCTCCACCAGGGATCACACTCATAGTCTCCACCAGGGATCACACTCATAGTCTCCTGTTGATGGAGCAAATGCTCTTCTGTTGCACCACTTGAGCTCAGTTTAGCTGTTTGACTGATAAAATAATATAGATTGGAGCAAAACACAGGTCCCTTCAGATGGAGATAAGAGTGCTACAGTGCACACTGGCATCTAGATTTTCAGGACAATGAAGACCTTTTCATATACTCCCCATAACACGATTGCTTCCTGGGTCACAGTGTGCTAATGAAATCCTGCAGGCATGTTCGTTTCATGCCTCGTATTTTCATCCATTCAGGGTCACTTCTTCCGTTGTCACCCCCAAAACAGATGAGTCTAATCCTTCCTCTTTTGCTGTGTTCTTCTACTTCACGTGGAGGTCTGTCACGGACCGGAAACTCCCAATATATCCCAATATATATATATAAATAGAGTTTACGAGCAGCACACGATTTGCATATCTACATACGGAGTTCCTGAAGGCAAGGTTAGGTTTCACAAACCAACCTAAACAGAGAGGAGACTGGAGGTTGATGACCACCTGAGATAAAACCTGAGTTAAAAAACAGCTGAGGTGAAATGTCCCCCGCCCCAAAAGAGAGGATAAGATCTTAACAAGATGTGATTCGTTCTCCAAGAAATTAGATTCCATTGTAAAGTACATTTAAAAAATTATAAATAGCTATGTCAAATTATGCTCCAATAAAGCACCACGTCACTGGTGATGTTTGGGTTCCACTGTTTATTCACTACCAAAACTTTTCATGCAAGGAAACTAGGACTGTCCTCCATTTTCATTCCAAGTGAAATATTCCTGCCCTCCACATAAAAGCAGAGAGTGAGCTTTCCTAAAAGCATACAGCAAGAATCTGAATCCACACAGAAAGATTTTAATAGACTTTCTTATATAGCATCTCCTGACATTGCAGTATCATACTGTAAGAGACTATGTAAGTACTGATACATTCTTTCACAAGCATCCATGGATGAAGGATGTTGTGTGAGACATCCCAACGAACATTAATCAGGCCTTGTTTATGTTTGTATTTCACTAACACAACAGTAATGAATGTTATGATGTGTCATGAGTTTACAGATGACACACTGGGAGGAGCATAACCCATTCACCACCTGTGAGAAAGACTTCTGGGAGTGTGTATCTTTGAGCCTGCTCTGTCTGCGTGTGTATGTGCACACGCGTGTAGTCGAGTTACACTCAATGACTAATGGCTCTGCCTCAGGAACAGAAAAAAAGGGTTTTAGTTCAGGGAAACAGAATATCATTAATCAAAGGCATCTGTCAGCATCTATACTAGGTCGGTGAAGGAGAAAGGGGAGAGGTACAATGATTACAGTTTGCGATCATGGGCAGCAGGTAACGGAATAGTATAGATGCACTGGAGAGGGCTGGTGTACAGAGGAGAGGTGTGTGTGTGTGTGTGTGTGTGTGTTTCCATCTACAATTGCTCTTCTGGTTTCAAAATAAGACTCTCACAAGTTTGAAAGTGTGCAGATTAGGTATATGTTTGACTTTCAAATTGACAGGAAGATGTGGTTTACAGAATCCCGAGGAATGTGTGTATGTGTAGGAGGAGGCTGGTAACAGAATTCCGAGTGTGTGCATGTATGAGTACCTTAAGTTAAGATCTCACCTGGCTATGCAGTGTATCAGGGCAAAGAGATGACAGATACAGCCTTTTATTTATTTAAGTATTTTATGACCTGCAAAGATAAATGTTCAGGCTCCTAAGCAAACTATTACCTCTTGTTCAGATCCATTTACCTTTCTCAGGTACGTCACGTTACGTTAGTTCATTCTAGACTAGATTCATCACATATGTAAAGTGTTACTATATACAAGTTAGTATAATAATTAATTATTGACTAAGACAGTTAGTGACTAAGACTAACAGGTTCCCTAATCATTGTGCACAATATTTCTACATAATGTTTTACGCAAATTAAGGTATTGTTTGTGTGTGTGTAATTGCATGTGTGGTTGGGAGAGGAACTGGCTTATTAGACGATGGAGCTATTGTTGGCTGTAACAAGGCGAGGGAAAGAGATGTAATTTCATTTAACCTGTTCAAGTGCCATGTGCGAATACGTGTGTGTGCGCGCGTGTGTGTGTGTGTTTGATTCCCTTGTGACTGCAGAACAGGAAGTGTGATTTCTCTATTAGACTAAAGAGGAGACCTTGTGATGTCATGAGACACAAACCCTAATCACCAGACCACAGTCAGGAACAGGGAGAAAGTAAACAATAAACAAATAAAGGTAACGACCAAGAATGCACCAAAAAAAGAAACCGCGTGCACAAGTTTGTCGTTGTAACAAGTAAGCACGAGGAAAGAAGAAGTGTGTGTGTGCATTTTACACGAGACTGTTGAGGTAGTCCCAAGCACAGACATACAGACATTTAAACAGACCATGGAATATGCTAACATTCTGCAAAGACAAAAAGCTTTAACCACCATAACTGGTTCTGTATTGATGTTGGCCTCCATCTTAATTATTCTGAGCTTTCAATGAATAATTCGCTCTGCCTAATAAAACATTCTTTAAATACGGAAAATGTTAACAGAATGTTCTTTTGTTCAACATAAAAATTCATTAGTCCAGCAAAACAGCTAAAGTTTTCTGACTCAGGATAACTTGATATATGTGTTATTAACTCGTGTTTTGACGAATCCAGGAGTTCATTACAGATGATTCTTTACTCTAATAATGACTTTATTATGATACATTATGATTACACTCATTAAATTTGTTGGTACAAAAGGAAGCTGCATGCTAACTGGATGCTAAAAGCTGTGTTTCAAAGCTCATTTCTGGAACAGCACAGCTAATGGCTGTGAGGTTACTCTCCGCTATTAATCTTCTCGCACTGCTTTCAACAGGTGACTCCACAGGTGCCTCTCGAGTGCTGACTGAGACGTCACGCGCTTCACGGAGTGCAGACCAGTGACTGCTGCAGATGACGGGTATTCTCCGCGCGAGCCTCGCACGCCGATCGCGCGTTGTGCGGAAGTCTTTGGTCCGGCGTCTCGTGCGCGGCTTCGCCTCCGGGCGTGTCCCGCAGCCGTTGCCTCCGCAGCCCCCTTGTTCAGCATTTGTGGGACCGCTTTTGCTTTCGCCAAAGCAAATATAAAAGTGTTTTGCTACCTCATCAAAGGTAAGTGGGTTCGGGGAAAAGCCAGGCATTGTGGCATAATCTGGAGCTTCGTGAGAAAACGATTTTCTCATGGTCACAGTTTATAGGATCTAGTCTGCCATCATAGAATCACCCTGTCCTCCTCTAAATCACCTCTCTCTCTCTCTCTCTCTCTCTCTCTCTCTCTCTCACACACACACACACACACACACACACACGCACTTTCTCTCTCCCCATCTCTAGGTTCATGTCTTAGCCTCCTGGTTAGTGGCTTGGCTGCTATTTAGCTTCCGTGCTAACCCAGCATGGAAAAATACATCTGTCAGACAAATATTTGTCTTCACTTCTCTGCTCCCTGCTTCTGTCTCTGCTCATGGACTTGGAGTTGGATGACCCTTATTGCAAAAACAGCCACAGCGGCCTGGCTGCAGTAACACAAAGCACTAACAAACACAGTTACACACCTACATTTCCCCTACACTAACACAGGTGTGTATAAAAAGGGGTGAACCTTTCATACTCATTGTAATACTAGAGGCGAATATGCGTGTGTCCAACCATATGGTAATTGATGCAGGCATATGAATCCTCCCAGTATCACCTGAAAAAGCACACAGCAGCAAGATCTGCTTATGAACACTTTGTGAAAATGATTCGATTCAGAGAGAATGATTCGATTCAGAGTCACTGAGGCTCAAAGGAAACAAAAAAAAACGAAAAATGATTCGTGACATCTAAAGGCTTCTCTAGAGCGTATGTGAATGCTTCTGCATGCGGTGGTTGTTCTGTACTTGGTTAATGTCCAGCAAGAAAACAACCTAAATGAGATGAAAATATGCTGGAATGCTGCAAAAAAAAAAAAATGCAGATGGAATACTGACAATTCCTTTGACTCCAGTTTGTAGAAAAACACACCATTAACTTTGAATCTCACGGATGTTACAGGAAATTTGCTAAAGTTACAGGAAAAGTTTGTTTATATATAAGTATATTTCTGCCTTGCGAAGGCCATTCTGTGCTACTAATTACGGCTGAATGGTAACCCTAGTCTGTTTTCTTTTTTGCTGGCTTTATCTTCAAACATAGCAGACAAGTCAAAACAGGTTGTGTAGAGTCAGGCAACCCACAATAACACCTACTCTAAATCAACTGAACTACAACACAAGACATGTAACAGGAATCGGGAAAAAAAACAGCAGTGTAAACACAAATCACAGATGGAAGCCACTTTAAGACATGATGTACTTCGAGAAAAACAAAGGACACTTTTAACAAGGGCGCTTGATGTCAGCTGATGTCTGTCAGATACACAAAGGTGTCCGAAAAAACACAGAGAGGGCGAAACCAATTGGTGTGATATCTCAACGAATAACTTCCTCTTGGCTCACCACAATCCATTCAATGCCCATTCGTCTACAATTTAGCCTCATTAAGGGCGAGTATTTAAGGGGACAAGCTTATCGCAGGATTGGCGAAACGGTGGGAAGTGGGATTGTGCACAGTTCAGGCCTGGATATCTGGCAACCCGCCACAGGCAGCACGGGCTCTGGAACTGCGGCCACTGATGTTCGCTTACAGGACGCAAACGCGAACCTCAAGCAAGCTCGTGTCCGGATGGCGTGTCCAGAACTATTCAGGTGTTTCCTGCTGTTTCTCGCGGCTCCACTGTCGCAAGACACGAGACCTAGGGCACACTAAATAAAGTAGCAGCAGCAAAATGGAACGAACATTGCTGTGTCTTGTTTCAACGTGCCACTGGTGACAGGAGTGATCCAGCTGGGCTCCCTTTTAAGCTTGAACTTCATTGAGAGATGAACGGTGTCAAAGCGTAGCGTATATCATATTGCCCTGAGTGCTCATTAGTGTGAAACTCTAGCTTTGTTGTTGGTGAGCCATATAGGCACCATTCACATTCGTCACGTACCCACAGCTGACTGGGACCCTCGCCCAGTGAGGTCATCTTAAGGGGACGCCCTCGGGGCGGCTTCAGCCGTCAGAGGCTCACGCTGTCAGTCAAAAGACCTAAGCCAATTAGCATTAGTGTCCCGCTGATAGGGCGGCAATTAGCTGCTGTGATAAACGTCTCGCTAACACTTAATCTCATTGTAAGCCATCAAGTGAAGGTGTCCTGCTTTTTAATGAACACTGAGTAATCCTACCTCCCCCCATTTGCAGCCAATTCTATGCCCAAGTGCGTCACTGCTGGGTGACATCACTCGTGTCCCCAGCAAGTAAAAGTGAGAGAAGTGGTCCTGGTTAACACTCCATAACTAGATTTTGTATTAAAACTGGAATTAGGAATAAAGAGAGACGAAAAAGTCACGATAAAACTATCAGGGGATTCTATTACGCTGATTGTGATGTATGAATGTAGCGAGTAATTAACAATTACTGGCAACGTTCAACTGCGTGGGTAGAAATCAAAGGCAAGAAATCATTTTATGGTAATTTGGAATCAGGGAGATAGGACAAACTCTTAACACAATTTAACGCTATTGAATGTAATCAAAAATGTTTACCAACCTCTTAGATTTGCAAATCACTGCAGTTAAATGCACTAAGGCATTTAGCAAATGACAATGAAACCAGTGAGTGAACAAACAACATGGCAGCAGTTTGTCTCATGGGCCACTGACACAGTAAAGATGCTGTGATAGGCCCTGAATAGACCAGCAGTGGTATGTGCATCTGGCTCTGTTCGCCAGAGATGGGTCCTGTTTGCAGGTAAGCTGGCGCCAAGTTCACAACGGTTCAGTGCAAACCAAATGGAAGAAAACCTGATTCACATGAACTTTAATGTTCCATTTATACTGAAAGCGATTCGTTTCACTGAGCTGCACTTTTGCGAGCTTATGCAACCGCATACAAAGTTGCTTGTTTCCATATCGCAGGTTCTGATAATAAAATTGTGCGCTGGTGGTAATATACATCTGTAGTTTATCACCACCAGCGCCATGACTTCACTCAGATGTAGGGAAGTGTTAGGATTGCAAAACCACTTTTTAGCAGTTTCACGAGCAAAGCAATTAAGTCATAAAGACACAAGATTACACTTTTCTTCAAAGATTTTGAAAACAAATTTGTTTCCTTCTAGCATGTCCTTGCTAATTTTGTAATCATTTGTCGTCGTAACCCAAATACTTTATATGGATAGAGATCATCTCATTGCAAGAACATTGTGACACGGAAAAGGAAAAGAAAACACCTAAAGAGAGACCTGACTGTTCTATTTTAAATATCTGAGCAGCAGGTCCCTGCTCGCCTGCCTGCATACTATATAAAATGAAAACACTGTTCCACAGCAGGAAGGCAAAAAAGATGCTATCTGTGCACCCTCCCTGTCTAGTTCTCTTGCGCTTCCTTCTCACTACCTAAAGCACCGTGCCCCCTGCTGTACATCCTCCTCCAACCTACAAATTTGCCCACTACATGATATTTTTTTCCTGCTTCCCTTTTTTTCTTTCTCTGTCTCTCTTGCAATCTGTCTCACTCCTTTCGCAGATGTTTATCAGAGCGTTAACTTGCCAAGCTGGATTCCTGTATTTTCAAACACAGCCACTAAGCAAGTGATTCCAGGGAGTGCCTCAAGGATCGATCCTCGGTCCTTAAAAAAACATTTGAATGAAAATGACATCTGTTAAAGACTGTGACACATAAACACTCATAACTGTCGTCTTGATTTTAACCCCAAATGCCAACAGCGGCTCATAAAAACTGTTGCATTGTTAAACACATTGTAGGCGGAATACAACGGCACTTTGTAAAAGTACAGCGAGAATTCACTCTTACTTACATAACCAGCAACTCTTTTTCCTTTTCTACACCCCGCCCACCTCTTTTTTTTCTCTTAGCGTTATCAGCAATCAGGACTCCAAAGGCCTATTATGACATGTAGGGCTGGCGCCAGGGCACCACTGCATAGAAAGCCCATAGACACGGACACAGCCCCTCAGGAACCAATCAGCATGGGTAGAGCCACTAGAGTGGCGTGACGAGACCTAAAGGAAAGCTTCAGCTAAGTTACTAGAATTATGTAAATGAGATTATGCAAATTGGTTGTATACTAGTTTTCAATAGCCATTAGTCATGTTAACCTTTTCCGTTCATTATTACACTATATTTAGGCAAACCTGGGAAAGTTTAAGTCGGTCATATGAACAAAAGCTGGACTCAATAAATAGTGCAAAGTGAGCTTGAACCTGAACTTGGCGCTTAATTTATAGCGTCATACATGTTGCGTGTAAAAAGACAATAACTGCAGTGATGGAATGCTCGTATCAGATCACGGACGCAAGTGAACCAACCACTGTCTCTCCCCTGGACTGCCATATGCAAACTACCCAATCGGCAGGTGCCGTCTGGTGAATAACGGAAGCCACCAATGATGTCGAAAGATGACCCAGCAGCAGTGACATCTGCATGACCTGCTTTCCCTGTCTCAGGTATGAAGGAATAAAATGAACACAAAACGATTCCTGAAGAATAACAAACGATCCAAAACCTCAAGGGCGAGAAGAGGTCAAAGTAACAGCTGCATTCAGCTGTTTCACATCAACCAGGCATGTATTAACAAATAAATTAAGTGTGAAATACCAGATGGTACCTGATGCTATATTACATTTGTTTCTCTCTCTCTCAGACATTGCTCTCCATCATAAAAGTACATGTAAAGTTCTTCTACAATGTTTTATTTGAATAAATCCTATACTTAAACGTGGGTATTCATTTTATATTTCATTCAAGGAACATGAAATTCTCACGAGCCAATTGTCCAAGGTTTGAGTGCCAGATCAGATTAAGTTGGTATTTCAGATAATGTACATTTGTGAGAAATGTCCAGCCTGTTATTTTCAAGCGACATGAAAATAAGGGACGTGATGAAAAATGAACGTGTTGCCTTGACAGCCCTGGAGCAGATATACGATCATGCTGTTCAGGGTGTGTCCTCAACGAAACGAAGAGACCTAATAGCATCAGTGGTGCAGAATAGTGGTCATCTGCATGTGTCTTACATGTGATGGTGCCTATTATATTATTATATAGTATGCAGAATGAATTCTGTTTTATTTGTTGCTTTATATATCCTAGATAATTGTTCCCTATGGTAGTCTACAGGTGTGTGTGTGTGTGTGTGTGTGTGTGTGTGTGTGTGATATCTAGTGGACAATGGGACACTTCATACGTGCTAACCATTTTAGGACAGTTTCATAATGCAAACAAAAATAGCTGTACTGAGGATTAGAAGTGATGATTAGCGTATAAGGGAGGCAACAGAAATCAGTAAAAAAACTGTTTTTGCTATTCTTCCAAACTAGAGGAGCTGCTCCCCTAACTGCTAATCACCCCTGTATGGGTTGTATTCACTGATGTGTTTATAAAGGGGTCTAGGACCCAAACAATGGACTCTAAATATGGATGTGCAGTTGACTCTTAAAGTGGAGCTTACTGATTGAGACAAATCGCTGGATGGGGTAGTCATGTTGTGATACTATGTAACACGCGTTCATGTTATGAAACGCACTTTAAATAACCACTATATCACAATATCACCACTTTTCTATCTCCCTTTTTCTTCAGTTGATCCAAATTCTTCAACAATACTGCCTAGCAATGTGCACAAAGACACACAGACCCACACATACTCACATAACAAGCCGAGCCCGCCCACAAAGACAGGTCACGCCCACCCTAGTTTGAGGTGGCACATTCCTATTGGCTGACACTTTGATGGACCATTATCACAGCTGAGTAGTGGGTGGAGTCCTAGCTGGGTAGCCTCAGACAAGCCATCTAGCCCACCAGGCTAATCACCTCCTACGCAGGCCCGAGATAAAAGCTGGCTGCCTGTACCCTGTTGTGGGCCTCAAAACAGAAGGGAATAGCCCCCTCGCTTGGGTTTGAATTAACCAGCCGTAAGCCGCCTCATGCTGGGGGTCCTCGCTGTAGGTGAGGTGAAAATTCACACTTAAGCAAACAAAGACATAAATAGGATGATGTACTTCTTCGGACATAGAATGGTGGATGGAGGCATGCAGGGGTCACACAGGTGCAGTGTCAGGTTTTGGGAGGTTTATTGCGCATCCACTCTACTTAGCACGTATTATGTGTCACCAGTCTCTTTGCCTCTCAGCCGGTCTGTCTCTCTGCCTGTCTGTCTCTCTGCCTGTCTGGCTTTCTTCAAGCTTGTGGGACTAGTAGGTTTACCTCATGTGATCTTTCTGTGTTTGAGTTTAGGGACAGAATGAAGGAGCCATAGTCTTACGGTAGTCTGTAAGTACCACTATTCATACTGTAATCAGGTACTAATCAACAAATTACCATGAGAAAGAACCTACTGAAAAAGAGATTACAATCTCGGTGAGACTAACCATGCTTAAATAACTAATAAATAAGGGAAATGAATTTGACAAGAGACTGGGTGGGGCTGTGTGTGTGTGTTTGTGTGTGTCTAGAGACTAGTGATGCAGGTGGTGTACTCGTGTATGTGTGTGCGTTTATGTGTGTATGTGTGTGTGTGTGTGTGTGTGTGTGTGAGAGAGAGTGCTCGGGTGTGGAGTTCTTGTTACTACTGCATAAAGTGCACTTTAGTGAATGACTTAACCTTCAGAAAACAACTCCAGCTCTGCCTCCCTCTGTTGACTACACACACACACACACACACACAGAAACACGGACACACACACACGCACACACAGAAACATGGACACATGGACACACTCTCTTTTACTTTGGTCTGTCCACCCAAACGACTCTCATGTCCTCACATCTCAGCAGGGTGGACATGGAAACATTTCAGTCAGGCAGTGAAGTGAACAGCCCTCCACTGGTCCTGCCAATCAAGGAGTCTTCTGTCCTGCCCAATAAAGGCATGTTCTGTCACTGTAACATAACCAAAGTATTATAAGCACATTATCATATCCGAGAGGCAAAATAGTATGGGATTCAGAAGAAGGAGGTGATTTGAGAGAGGAAGGGTGGTGAAAAGGGTGATCAAATAGAATATGTGTGTGTGTGTGCGTGTGTGTGTGTCTGTAATGAGGGTAGAGTTGCCATCCCTGATTGACAAGTTTGGTCCTGTAGCCAGCTTCTCTGATGGCAGAGTCCAGATTTTGACAGCAGACTGGAAAGTAAACAGCTTTTTCTCCACTCTTCATCCATCCATCTTTCTTGCCCCCACCCACTCCACCTTTCTCCACCGATGTCTTCACCATTGAGCTAGGTAATGTCTACACACCAGAATGTGACAAACGAACACGGACAGGCCCTCCAGTGCAACATGGATGAAAAAACATTCTGTGGTGTTGTGACAAGCCAGACGGCACATAAAACTTCGCATGGATGGGTCTCAAAACAGGAGTCAGCTGCACCAAGGTGTAGTCAAAGGGCTGAAGCCGCGTTTAGTTTCGTGTCATACAAGCAAACGACAGAACCATGCGCTTAAGTGCATCAGAAAAGGAGTCGATTTTTCGGTTCCTTTTAATGAGATGTCAGCCTGGCTGTTCAGTCTTAAACACATTCGAACCTTCGAAAACAGAGCAATTACCAATAGCTCTGTAAGACTGTGTGGTATTATTCTTGTCCCAGCTACTGTCGAAACCTGTTATAACAGCACGACCTGTTAGAACAGAGCCGGAGTCTCCGTGTCCATTGCCAGCATTTCGCTCGAACTTGGACGCTGGCTGAAGACCCTCACTAAGACGGACTCTGTGGCTTTGAACGAAGACGGCTGTATGAGGCATATTAAAGACTGAGCGCTCTTTACCATCTGTTTACACAATCGGCGTGCACACTCCGTGAAAGCAGGGGTTATGAATGATTTATTCATACGTAGCCCACATAGTCAACAAATTACTCTGTGCTTGGGCAGTCCTCCCTAAGCTCCCTAAGGTGGCCCACTTTTTTGAAGACCAGTACGAGTCCAAATAGTTAAACAAATGGCTCCTCAGGCAAACAGCAAAACAGCATGTTACACGAGGCACACTATTGTGTGTTTGTGTGAGCCGCATGTACCATATCTTTGAGTTTAATGTTGCACTGATCATATAATATTATTAATATTAATCAATGAATAATGATTAATCAATTGATGAATTAATGATTTATCAGTTTGGAATAAAATAGCAAAACAATTATTAAAAGAAATAATTAAAAAACAATTAAAGATTTAAGATTTAATTTAGTGTTTGTGTCTGGTACTAACTCCTCCCCACACAAACACACATACTACGGTTTATTTTAAAAAAGCAAGGAGTATATTTTAGAAGCATCTTGAAATTATGAAAGAAACAAGTTACTGACAAAAAAGCAAACTAAACAGGATGTAATAACTGAGGTCAGACTCCTGCTGAGCAAGGACAGCACTGCGGCTAACTACTTCAAGGTCACTCCATAGGTCACTACTATCAAGTTGCCGTGATGTAGGCAGCTTATACCATGGCGCCACAGGAGTGACGTAAATGTTCATAAGCAGCGCGACATATATGCCAACCTGCTGTACACCGTCAGGCCCAGCCATTTCCTGTTTCTTATATAGAAACCGCAGGACAGAAGCCCGATGTGCATCTGAATCCTGTTTCCTGCTATTCCGTTATCACACTATACCCTTTAACTTCATTAACCTCCCACCACAGCTCTTCCTTCACACTCATCCTTCCAAGCAGCTTCTAACAGTCCACATGCTGGTTATCTCTAGCCCATTAACCTCAGGGCTAACAGGCTGCTCTAGGCTGATTGGCACTTTACTGCCGTTTCAACAACTTTTTTCTTTTTTTTTTGTGCCCAGAATGGTTATTTTCTGCACACTGTTTATCCTTTCAATGTGTACGTTTTCCCGTGTCCTGCCTCTATTAGGAATAATTCACTAAAGAACATCTTTTAACGCCCTGCGTGTGTTTGAATGTGCTCATCTCGTGAAGTCGCTCTTGTATGACAAGATTATTTTTCACAGATTAAATGTACAATTTGGCACGAAAGCGTTTGGTTAGTCTACGTGGAATATGGCGTTATCGCATAACCTTGTCATATAGCAATCTCACTTTAATCACCATTGTAGTGATCTAATATTTACCTACATATTTATCTGGAACAGGATTAAACACGTGCCGCTGTCACTATGTATCCACAGCCTGACTGGATTTATTCAGCCTCATCTGGAGTGAAGGAGCGTTGCATTGTGGGGACTCCCTAACGCACCTGTTTCATTTTGCCGTGTGTGATTCGACTTTTCCCCACTGAGAGCTCTAAAACATTATTTTTTTTCTTCACAAAATGACTTCCAAGCATGCCTGCAGTGAGAAGATATGAGCACCTGAATAAGCTACTTATACATTTTTCCATTTTCCACAGAACAGGTTTGTGTTCTATTTCTCTACCCAAAGTTGACTTGCTTTCTGCATTCTACATATCGGCACATTCGTTCCGTGATACTTTCATCTGGGAACCGAACCAGAATGTCACCAAGATGGCCGACTCAAAAAGATGGACAATTCAACAACGCAACCTCCATAGCCCATACAGGACCAGCTTGCTATACGTGACGGGGAGGATTTCCACTAACAAATCCAGACCAGACCACTGTCTCCATAAACAAAAGACCACAGTCTTTGAAAGCTTGTCCTGTTTTTAGTTTCCAGAATGCTTGCATATTTCCCGCCAAAATTCCATCCCAATCCCTGTTTGCCAAACTCATCCTGCCCGGTAACCTGCAACCCCCCGAAGTGGACCTGTAATGACCGCAACTTTAATCACAAAGGCAGCTGCACTCCTGATTGGATGGCTTCCACTTCGCAAAGGTCATATCGCACCAGGAAATCATATCTGCAGCCCTCACATTTCTGTCAGAGAGAATTCTCAAGCACATCGTTCATCGTCCAAGAGATGAGACAGCAGAAGCTCCCCGGCCAACACAACGCTATTATAATCTGACAATAGAACCAAAAGACCCTTAAGACCCTTATAAGCATTTAGCCATACCAGGCCCACCCACCATAAATATCGCAGTTTGGCTCGGTCGTGACGTAGTTATGAAAGGAAAACAACTAGAACAGATGAACGGGAAGTGAATACACTTTATATAACACTAAACAAGATGCGAACTCAAGGCGAGCAGACCTCTGGCAGGATTAGTTAGCCTCTTCTTTGGTTTTACACTTTCGTCAGGCATGACGCAATTTCACCGCAGCGCCTCAATTTATGCAGTCTGTGATCACTTAAGATGGAGCTGGCGCGATGCTCTGCAGTCTGAACCGCCGCACAACCCCCCACCCCCACCACCACCACCACCACCACCACCACCCCCGACGCCCCGGCTGAGGTCAACATTCACAGAACAAAGCTACTCTAACTCGGTCCACTCACTGTGCCACACGAGATACCCGTCCACTGTCCAAACTCAACTGGTGGTAAAACAAACAAATTTTTAAACTTTCCATTTCCAAAACTTTGACCAGTCGTTTCGAGACGGCCTCTCATTTTACACAGTGGCACACAACTGGGCCTCCCTCTTGACCTCTGACCCGGCATCACTGACGCCGACGTTTTGTTGTGACAGAGTGTTATTGCTGCTCTCACCTTCCCAGACTGGGTTGGTTGTAAGTCACTGAGCTCATATGAGAAGTGAAGCTATTACCGTGATGAATGTGGATGAACAGGAGTGAAGACCCGCACGGCGAATCACCTGCTGCTAATTACTGTCAGCAACAGGCAGGATAATTTATTCAGCAAAAAAGGGTCTGCGCTGCTGCCTCACGATATCACCACCTCCCTCTCGCCGTCTTAGCGTCTGTTCCGTCCATTTGTCACCCGGACATTTTCCTCCGCACCTTTAACTGCGTCTTTCATGTTGCCTCTTTCCAGGGCAGCCAGTATAGCTGCATTCAGTCACTATTGTGATACATCATGCCAATGGAAGCTATTCGGAGTGCGTTGAGGGTATTGTGAGTACTTCTAGGACACTGAATAAGAAAGCAGTAAGCAATTAAAAAAGAGTGACCGAGACTACACATAACACTGATGTCACTGTCAAGTAAAAACTACAAAATTCAGCCTTTCTTTTTGTCAATCCAGAAGATTCCAGTCTTTTGTGGGCTTGGCAGAGGTCTCAGAGCAAGTCCGAGAAGAAAAATGCTTTGCATGTCTCAAAGAATGTTTACCATGTTTGAATTTTGGATGTTAAAATTAAACAGTATATTTCTTAGATAGCATCCATACTTTGTTCTTGGAGTATTGCCAAAAGAGTAAAAACCTCTGACTGCTCTCCTAGACACCTGTGGTGAATTTGACATATTGCATATTTTAGCTGTCTCTCACACAAACACACACACACACACACACAAAGGGCCCTCACACAACCACTAGTACACATATATAGTCTGAAAAAACATTGTTGCGAGGCCTGAGGATACACAACTGACAAACACCTTCCCCTGCCATTAAAAGCATCCTGTCAAACATTTGAGGAACACACGAAATACAATTACACAAACACGAACTTTGAACAACAAAGGTCTTACTTCATCCCCCTCTCACACACGTGTACACACACAAACAGCTGCTTAAAAGCCAGTCCCATTTCTATAAGCACTGTCTCAGGTGTGTAGCATCAGCCTAATGCCACTCCATGCCTGTTTAACATGCCAAGAGGAACCATATGTAACTAGTTATGCATTTAGCAGTAGGATTCAGATAATATTCAGTAATAACATTACATTCTAACCCAGCACTCTCCCTCTCCCTCATGGGACAAGCTTTTAGTGTGTAGGGAGCACCAGTGGACCAGAGGTTTCCACCAGAACACAGTGTCCTCTATAGATGTTTCTAGAAAGGGAAAAAAACACAATCTTGCATATGGTTCCACTCTCCAGGTAATGAGTGTGATTTCCTCCCAAACCTGGTGGTTACAGAGCTCCAGAAATGCTCTGCGTTTGTCATCTTGTTTGTTAACGTATCCCTTCTCCAAGGATAAGAAAAAATGATCTCTTCTCATCTCAGGCATGATCTCTTCTTTGTCTCCCGAGATCTCGAAAAGGGGCCATGATGGCTTATGAGTTTGGGATTAAATAAGACATCTAATGGAACTTTATCCGTCCACGCTTCCCATCACTATGCATGACAGTTATAGTCATATTTAACTAGTGCATCACCAAAATATCCTCCAACTGTGAATGGAGGAGAGGGGGGGGGGGCTGTGTTTTTTTAAGTCCCTGAGAGACTGTGTCCCTCCCAGACGCCCGTGGGCTTCTCATGCCCTGCTTCTAAGGGGAACTAGTCTGAGGTTTAGGCTCTTCCTCTTCCTCTTCCTCTCGATCTGCTTCTGCTTTCAAAGAACAAGCGCACAATGAGCCAGTAGAATGTTTAAGAAATGTCGAAAATACATTTAGTCATTCTCAGAATCCTCAGAAAATGCAGACAGCTGTGCTTTCAGGAGGATTAAAGATTGCCATTGTGAAGAGTCATCCGTTGGTTAGAGCACACACAGAGAGACCTCGGTTCAAGACCGGGTGTGGTTGTGAGGGGATGGGGTGAAGCCCCTGGTGAGGGGCATGACCCTGGGTGTGACCCTGGGCATGACCCTGGATGCAGGGTGGATGCATAGGAGACTGTCACCTTCTGAAGGAAAGGGTAGTATGATGGAGACAATCAATCGGGAAGGTAAAATATGTTCTGGTTGTTGTGCCAGAGAGCTCTTTGGTTTGGTGGTCAAAGCACATGTTTGCCACCTGGGAAAACGAGTACTGAGAGCAGGAGTGGTCGCAACCCTCAGCCTCCTCTACTGCAACGTTAACATCTAAAAAAGACATAAGGGCAGTTCTGAAGAACACCTGCTTCTTATTCTAATGCTAGCATTCTATCTGGACTTTGAAGACTTCTGAGATCCTCTGTGTGAACAGCTTTAATAGTTTTCCTTCTTTGACAGGGTTATATCTATTTCAAAGTGTGGTCTTCCTCAATAAAATGCAGAACTGCCGCACTACACTCTCACGGTACGATGGTGTTTCTCTCTGCTGGTAGAGTTGAGGCAAAACAAATATACTGCTCTTTTGTGTCTCACAAATCTTTGGAATTTGGCTCGAGTTTGTCTCTGAGCAATCACAGGATAGAATATGTAAGTGTGGCTATCTCACTGGTCATCTCTCCCCCCACTTTTTATCACAGTTATCGAATGCAGAGAGCGGCTGTGCGCAAACTTTGAAACAATGTCTCATCTTGCCAAGTGGTCAGTTTTCCTTTTCAAATGGGCCAAAAGGTCTTATATTCCCAATCAGAGCAGAACAGTGTTGTAACTATAAGCACAAGTTTAGAGAACGTGTACTTTGCCTCTTTCTTCAAAAAGCATGCAGGTCTACGTAAAAATAATACGCCTTTTACCAGCAGAGAAGCCAAGTAACCTAACAAACAAAGGAAAGCTCCTGACTAGAGCTTTAGGTGTTGACAAGAGATGGTAGTGAAAGTTTATTTTTGGCAACAGCTGTTGGAGCATATATTCCTTAAAACATGTCTACTCATGTCTTATAAGCGTGCCTATTCAAGTCCAAGATAAGAGTCATAAGTTCTGTTTTTCCAAGCGTTTTTGCCTTATCTCCACCCTGGATTGAGGGGTTCCTCACAGCGGAACGAACACAGATTATATTCCAGAAAATGTGATTTGTATTTAGAACGCACCGCTGTACTGTTCCAGACCTCGAGTATGTGCTTAGGCAAGACTTCTGTATGCTGAGGTGAAAATATGAAATGAAGCCCTTTACTGGCAAGGCCCAAAGTGAGGACTCCCTCATTCAAACAGAGTGGGCGGGGCTCAGTGTTTAGCTCTCGACGTTTCCTATTTCCTTCAGCACTCTTGATTAGCCTCTCATGCTAATGGAGAATTTCCTGTGTTAAAAAAAATAAAAAGTCCTTCAAACAAACCGAGACAGGGCAATGCTAAATTACACATAAACAGCCCTGTCACGACATCCCCGATGCGAAGAAGAGCGAAATACGAAGGCGGAGTGCAACATTTACTCCTGCATTTTTTTGACCATATGGAAAGGTTGTCTTTAATAATTTTCACCAATCAAGAACTTTGTGTTAATGCTTGACATGGATGAATATACACTGTAGTAGTTCCTGTTAAACTATCTGACTGACTCATGGGTAGCTACATATGGAAAGATCTAAAGTGATACAACACAAATAAATTTGTCAAAACCATGGGGCTGTCTGGGTTCTTTTAGTATGAGGCCTCACAAATCTCAGTGGCCACAGAATTCATTGCATTTTCTGATTAAGCAGCCTTAATCCTCCCCTTCGTAGTGCCATGCCATGTTTGACTGGTCTTTTTCTCGTCCAATAAACACACAGAGGCCTTTGATTAGGTTTGCGGAATTACGGGGGGGTGAACGACTGATCTCAGAAGAGCTGTACAACACCCACATACAGCGCCGTGTTCCGGAGTGAAAGAGGACCCCGCTGGTAGATTAGATTAGTCATATAGGCTCGCGGGGTCCCATTTAATTGGCAGGCAGCTCAGGTGGTCAGCTGAGGGGCCAGCAGAAGCCAAGCACAGGTCGTAACAGCACCTGCGGCAGGGTGTTGCGGAGTTGGTGGTCCTGGTCCAGTTTAATCCCCCCACAGCGGCTTCTTGGCCCGGTTGGCGCTGCTCTCTTCAGCTCCTCTCCTGTTTTCACTCTCCTTAGCGTCCTCTCAGTCCCACATCTGTCATTCCGTTGTTTTCTCACCCCTCCCTGCTTCTCGAGGGCTTAGAATGAACTCACATTTCAGCAATAAGGACAGGCCCCCGAAAACTCGCTTCCTGGCAATTAGCCAAATGTTCCCATGGCAAACTGATGGAAAGCGTGCAGTAAACAGAGGGACCGGCGCGCCGCGAGTGTCCCCATAACTCACAGCTGGGGCGGATAGCATCGTGCTAACTTCAAGAGGCCTGCCCTTCGTAAACCACGTTTCCTTCCTTTGAAGGACAGAGGCACGAGCTTGTAAACTGCTTCCCACTTTAGACGCTCTCCGAAAACCATGCTGAGAAAATTCGTAAGGGGACAGATATGGAAATGGGTCAGGAAAGAGGGAGTGCAAAATGGGTTTACGAGGCACAAAGAGAATGCGGAGTCTGAGGGGAGCAGTTGCTTGATCCGAGATCAAAGTTTAGCCTAACCTCTATGGTGAACAGCTTTTCCTGAGTCGTCATGGAGATGGTGTGAATGTTCTGAAGTGCCATTTCCCAACAGATTTTGCTTGCCCCCAAAACTGTCAAACATGGCCCAAGCCGAGAGTTTGGGGGGGGGGTAGTGTTAGCACGTTATTGCTTGGTTTCTGTGGAGGTTCTCAGAGGATCTTCTTCAGTGTGAGACGCCGGTCTTTTGGAACTCACTGGTAAAATATTTCAGAAATTAGTACAAACTCCAGAGGCATTCTCTCTGCAGCGATTCTAATCAAATGGTTTCAGTTTCTAGTTTGGCTGCATGGGTTTCCCTGTCTACTGAAGAAAGATGATGGCAATCATTATTCCACCATGACCAAAAAATGTGAACGAAACCAGTCGTTTTGCCAAGAGATGACCAGCTGTTTCTGTCTATGAGTCCCCAGGGAAAATATAGGGCCAAAGCTTTGCCTTGAAAGTTGGTAGAGATACAGGGCTATACATACGTTATATGTTTAACTTTGTAAACGAACCACCCTCAAATCACCTCAGACAACCCATGTATATAATGATTCAAATAAGACCAGTCTGTACATTTATGTATTTCAGTCGTCATGTCACATGCACATTTCAATGCAAAAATGCCCACCCTTACACACACACACGCACGCACACACACACACACACAGATGCAAAGCCACTGTCAAACCATAAAATATACATACTTATCACAAAGCATTTGATTCCCTTATAGGAATAGCACATCAGCAGATCGGCTTCCCAAAACAGGATTAGATGTCCGGCATTATTTTTCTGGAAAATGTGCCAAGGCCACTGCCACTACAAATGTTGAGATTGAGCGATCCACCACGGATTACATTCTGACCAATTTACTCAAATAACAATAAATCAGTACATCTGAGTCATTCCATGTGTTGCACAGAATAGCTTCTCTTTTAAGGAGAGACATTTTTAACAGCCACAGAGTACTATTCTCCAGCATTGTTCATAACCGAAGATTTTGGATTGCTGTAATTCATTAAATCAGGGGTACGGTTTGCCCCATCATGGAGGAACAACAGAGCTCTTCACATCGTCAGCATGGACCTATTAATTTATCAGTTTAAAAATTAACTCTGTTCAGCGAAACATTAGATTTTCGAGGGTCAGAAAACGTAATGGTTGTGATGATTTCTGTAGCAGACACCCAATATATCTAGCGTGTGCTAAGTGGAACTAGGTATATGTAAGACTCTTATCTCATGGAGTGGTCCTTTAAAACTGGATTTCATCTGTGCTACACAACAGAGATGATCTGGGGCTGACCTAATTCAACATCTCTCATGTAACATTGCTTGAGCCAAAAATAACACACTTCAGTCATCTATCCCATTAATTTTGTGAGTCTCATCTATAAAGTGTCTTTCACTTCACACTCTGAGAAATATTCATATTCAAGTTGAGTTGCGAGTTTCGCTTGGTCTTGAAATGTGTGATGAAGTAATCCAAAAGTAAGCAATATTCAGACATATATACATACCTCACCTACATTTGATTTGAAGTTCACTTAAAATATATGATTTTCACTTTTTGCTATGGTTGTCATTTTCTCAACAACAATTTAAGAAACAGAAGCTCCATCTCGTTCCGATGGTATTAAATTATGTATAAATGGTTAACATAGTACTGAGGACCTGCAAATGGAGGACTTAAAACATTCTACTTGTGGTGAGTTCAACGGTTTGTTGCTCTTGGGACAAGGTTTCTGCTCTCACACATACAGTCTTTTAGGAATGACTTTACATTCTTTTAAATGCAGCATTTCGAGTGCAGTCTTTGTCTAGTCACATTGAACCTCCCTGAACGAAATAGATACTGTATGTTCCTGGAAGAGTTTATGCCTACCAACGGAAATATGCCGGCGATGCTCTCTACCAAATAGAAGCCGGTCAGTCTGTTCTTAATATGGCCTTCAATCTTAGGAACATCTTTCCTAGTCATATGAGGACTCAGATGATCTATTAAAGAGGCACCAACGTACAGCCTGTTTAAATTAGCCTTTAATCACCATATGATTTCCAGATTAATCAAAAGAATTTAGATTACTGCTGCACTGTTTTCTACTGCTGCATTTTTTATATTATTGTTGCTGTTGTTTTTGTTATATGAATGGTTTTCCTTCTTCCTGGATTATCTTGCTTTTGACTTCTGTCAGTATTCTTCGGATTATTGCTTGCTTTTTAAATTTAGTAGACTAGACTTCCAGAAGTGGATTTTCAACCACAGTCAGAAAAGAACAAAGAACAGCGTAGACATGTCTGAGGGATTAGCACGAGAGAAAGAGCCCGTGACAACTGCCAAGTAGGTTTAGCTGAAGGCGAAAGCTACACAAACCACCGGCACAACAGGTGTGTGTAGGAAGCACAAGTGTTGTTCAAAGAACTACGAGGAAGGAACAGGTTGCTCTACGCACAATGGCGTTTAAGTAAACAGAAGAGAAAGGAAGCAGTAAAGAGGTTATTTATAATCCGGTGTGTAAATTAACATGTCCTTACCTTTGAGGGGTTTTAATGTGATGTTTTGAAAACATTTAGGGGGGGGTGGGGGGGGTCACGGGCCATCGCTGGGAACGGCCACACTGAAGTTGTTGACCTTTATCAATGTGTATTTCTTCCTGGCTTCAAAAACAGATTCTCAACAAGACTCCTCCAACCCTTCAGGAAAATATTAAAGAAGACGGCATTAACAAATGAGCAAGACTGTGATTTTAATAACCCCCGAGTCTTATGGGGAGAGGAGGTAGGATCCTACCATTTTTATCAGGTAAGGATCATCCAGCGTAGGATACCCACCAGTTCCCCATGGTTGCCAATCACAGCAAGCCATAATAACTGGCCACACTGCCTTGCTTGAGTGACTGAGCTGAATCCCTTTTCTTTCGTGGCACCTTCATCCACAATTTAGCCGCTTCGTTCCTATACTCATTCCCATGCGAAGGGTTCCTCCCTACACTCTGCCTGGGAAACAGAGCCAACGTGGGACTAACAGGACAGACCCCGCACCCCCCCCCCACCCTGACCCCCAGACCGCCTAGGGCCCATGCCCATCAACACCTCCAGCTATGCCAGTCTTCTCTCGTGGCCTCTGGATCAGAACCAAGGCCATGCCACCTACTCACGCATAGACTAATAACCACCTGCCAAGCCTGTCAACTCCAATAGTAGCGGCTCCTGTGTCTACTGGTAACGTTAACAACGCACATAACACAGACACAAAACACACACACATTATGTATATGTGGGGTATAAATACATACAAGTATGTGCCTAAAAAAGTTATTACAATTCTTTCATGCGAAGAATACCCAAAGACAGACAGGAACCCTTGTGTTGTGACATAAGCATTTCCTGTTTCACACAACGTCCCAGTTTACTCCGCAGGTGTGAAGACTCATCTAATTCATACAAAATGTAAACAAAAACATTTCCTCGATCCATCCAGTTAAATTTGCATCACTGTGTAATGTTGCCCTTGATTTGATTTTATCATTTCTGTGCTTTGAGCTGAGCACAAATGAGCAGATCCAAGCTAGCTGTGTCAGGGTTAGGTATAAAAGCCCACTATTTAATAAGCATGGTGTCATTTATTTTATTAATGTAAATGTTAAAAAATCACCAGATTTCAGGATTCAGTGATATTTCTGATAAATGTTAGTGCCGTCCATACAAAGGAGTTTATTTTTATTGAATTGAGAGAGAGAAAGAACATGCTCAGGTGTTGGTGCTCGGGCCAATTAAAGTCATGACAAGTTCAGATGTTTTACTAATGACACAATCCACTGTCCAGATGACTAAGTAACATACTAACCAGACCTTTAAAAAAATAAACAAAATGAGATTTCGTTGTATCTGAAACCGGTAACTATAGTAAACAATTTCTTTACAACATGTAAAATAAGGCAGAAATTGATAGTATCAAAATGCACACTACTGAAACTGAAAAGGAACCGAGTAGAATTCCTTTTCAATAGATACTTATAGAAAACTCGTCCGAGTAAACAGGAAAAAAAAAGTTTTCCAGTGATTTAAATACTGACCAAATGGAACTGTGATGCCTGAACAGGCACGGAACCAAAACTCCCTTATAATGCAGCTGAAGACGAATTACTCACATCTGGTCAGCATCACCACTGCTAAAAATACCCGTTACCTGCTGCCGACCACTGGATAATGTCCAGCCATCTTCGATTAGTTAACGCAAAAAGAAAAGGAAATATCTGTTGCATGTTGGTGTTCACATTTGGTCATGCAAACAACAAAACAGGGAGCGAAAAGATTGTCAGTGAAATATAAGCTGGATGAAGCCTCGCGTAGAGGTTCCTGCTTCTGAAACCGCTTTGATGTTGCAATCTCTACCTGCATCCTGAGATCCCAGTAGAGGGTACGAGTCCTGGGCGTTACAGGCCAGAAGGAGCAGGGTTTTTTTTGCAGAACACCTCCCAACGCTGTTTGTATGAGAAAGCGCTGAAATGTATATGATCTCTAGGAGGATTTATATAAAATTCAGGACAGTGTATTAATAAATGGGACAGAACAAGAAACATTTTTTACATAAACATAACATAAAGAGAAACATAAAGAGAATCTGTATTCACGAACTAGAAATTGATGATCTGCATATCCACATTCAGAATATAATATGAAAGGACAGAGAATGAGAGACAGAGAGAGAGAGAGAGATTCGAACTCGTCATCTCTTTGTACACAGTCAGATCTGGGTGCAGTGCACTCTTTCCTCATAGGTCCACACCATGCACATAAGTAAGAGGTGATGTAATGTACACTCTGTTGCAAAACAGACCGTGGAGGCGGAGCTACAACTCTCGCAACTCGAGAAGTGTTCACTGCCCAATATCCAATTTATTGCACAGCTATTAGGTCAACGAATGAATTGCTCTCCACAAATGTCACTTTTAGTTTATTTCTCGTTGAATTCTGGTTTGCATAAGAGACAGTACCGATCGTTAACATTCCTACAAAATCTTTTATCATGGACTGCATTAATACTTGCACATTAATATGGCATAACAAAGTTCACAGCATAATTTGCTAGCAGTGGTAAAAACTGTTCCCTAATGTCAAAATAAGTTCCCAACAGATAACTTCTAAGTCCATAAGTCTGCATTTATCTATGTGACTGTGTTTATCTAAAAGTGCACTCTTCGTTGTTGCATAAGGATTTTAAGCATCAAAACAGCCTAGTTCCCGAAGAGCTAAACTACTTCTGAGCTGTGTTTTGCATAAATGTGATTGTGACTGTGATGTAAAATCCACATAAAATCCTTCCTTCATCGGTGCCGCTCACATTAGATCACAGTTCGTAATTATTCCATGACCAAGCATAGGAAATCTCGCCATGACGAAAATCTCGTTTCACGTTTTGCACAAACTCTCCTTTTCAGCCAAGTTCAGAAGAGTTCACCGCCACCCACCACCATGTACCCAAACAGCCACTACGGCCTGCCCAACAAACCAGATTTCATCAGGACATGGATTTGTGGTTCAGCCCTGTTGCAACAACCTTCCCCGGCCTGTTAAACTCACAGCGGTTCAGTTCCAGCCCCCACACCCTACGAAAACATAGAGGGGACCAGAGTCTCCGGTGGTATACAACAGTGACAACTGTGTGTGAGTGAGTGAGTGTGTGTGTGTGTGTGTGTGTGTGTGTGTGTGAGGGAGAGAGAGTTGGTAAGTCAGAAAGGAAGGAAATAGACGATGACAACACTCCTAGAGAGTGAACCCAGAGGGGTGGGCGGACCAGTGGTATGCCATAGTTTCGCCTTGATTGTTCTTCCTGGTTGTTGGCGTGAGTTGCAGGTCAGATAAGTATCTATTATTTTTAGTCCTCTGAGCGAGGGGCAGGGACAGAACTGGCTTTGTATTGTTTTCGGTACGGGCGACACTTAGAGGAATGTGGTTGTGAAGTCGCTCAGCATCAGGGCTGCCAGTGTAATCCGTATCGCATGTCGTATCTACACGGCGCACCTGACTAATGACTGAACAGAATCAAAGAGCTGAACAAAGTTGATGTAAAAAGAGACTAAGTAGAGAAAACACACAATATGACACAATGCAAGTGGGCTTTAGATTATGTCCGTAAATATAGAGAACTAGAGAATGCCTTTAAAAAAGGTCTTCACTTTAGATATCCAGTCTGCAATGGAGCATTGTTGGATAGGAAGAGGTTGCAGATAAACATATATCACTGTTATGTTGTTGCAGTTTGGGTACATACAGTACCAGTCAAACGTTTGGACACACCTGTCTGAAGGGACGTTTCATCTCATCTCAGGCGCATGGGTCATGCGATTAAAGTAGTCACTAACATAAATAGACAATATAAACATAAACAGAGAAAGTTGATAGCCTATATATTAATTGATTTCCAAAATAATAAATACAAAATGAAGAAAAATAATAAAATGTAAAAAATCAAAAGAATTGAAATGCCCCACCGAACATACAATTTTTAATTCAGAATGTTCATCACCCTCCATAACCCCCTCCCTCCCCACCACACACACACACACACACACACACACACACACACAAGTGCTCCCTATATCAAGACCGAGGGAAAATTTGATCCAAGATGACAGCCTCGTTAAAAGAACGCCAAGAGTGTGTCATCAAAGTACAGGGAGGCCACTCTGGTGGATCCAGGAAATAGCCAAATTAAACAAAGAGTAGGTGTGTCAAAACCTCTGGTGGCCATCGTGTGTGTTATTAGCAGCATGTGTTTCCCTGAAAAGACACTGCTAACGAACTGATCTTGTTGACAGTTGGTGACTGGGTTTTTTTTATAAGCAGTTACATAAAGTGTACTACTGAGTAAATGACTATCAGGAGTTTTATCAGCAGATAGCTGTGTCCTTAGCAGGGGACAGAGCAGTCCAGTCATGGGATAATCCAGAAATCATCTCTGATATCTCCGGATAACGAACCAAAAGAATCAGATGTCTTAGAAGTCAAAAGCTCTTCATTCATATACGGTGTTAAAACAAATCCAGCCTTATATTGAAATGTGCAGTTTACAAGATAATTTTATCTTCCACTGAAGTTTTTTGAGGGAGGCAACTGATTATTTTATATATCTGCTCACTGAAATTATTTAAAGCGTCTTTAAAAAGCTCTCTTAAAAATATTGAGTTAGTGGAGGAGATGATGATGCTTTGTTTATATTGTATAATAACAGTAAAATAAACATGCCAGGTGCTGGTCACTGTGCCTGTGTGTATTTGAGCCGTGAAAATAATACACAGACGTTCGTCCACAGTGTTACTCGCACCTAAACACACCCCCCTTCCACCCCCTGGCAAAGCAATACGCTACTTCCACTGACAGAGAAGAGAGAGCGAGAGAGAGAAAGAGAGAGAGAGAGAGAGAGAGCGTGAGAGAGACTGAGGTGGGAGGGAGAGAGAGAGTGGGAGGGGATAAGAGAGAGAGAGAGAGAGAGAGAGAGGGCGGGTGGCATGGTTCACTCGTGCGCTCGTAGCAGGGGTGTCACTGTACTTTGAGCACAGGCTGTGGAGGCGCCCTGACTGTATCCCACGGAGCGCGTAGCTGGCCCTCTTGAACACAGCATAGCTGCAGGAGAGCTCTGCTTATCTGCACTTTCCCTACAGCTGAAGACCTTAAAAAAAAGTTGTTGTTTTTTTTTTTTTTTGTCTTCTTCTTCTTCCTCTGCTGTCTCCCAAGGACTAATTTAAGCCAAAGTAAACCAATACATCAGCACCTTTTCTGCAGCTCTACGAGACATCCGAAGCATGGATACTTTCGCTCAGCGCCTGTAGTTGTAGGAAATTTGTCAAGGTACAAGCTTCTAGAGGAGTTTTTTTTTGGACTGAATGACGGCGACATAAAAGGGAATCACTAATGGTGTTTTACAAGGTTTGGAGATACTGCAGTAGCAAGTGCAAATTCCAGTTATGCCCACAACAAATTTGGGCTCACTCTCAAGTAACTTTCGAGGCTCCAGTTCACACCAGTAATGCTATATGGGGCTTCCTCTATGTCTAAACTCTGAGAGTCAGCTTTCAGTCTGAATGCTCGTTTTTAACCGGCGTAGAGACGCGTTTCTGCAAATATGGAAAATGTGCACAGCACAGTGCTCTCCCCAGTTACCGTGGGGAATAATCACAGCGATCCCAGCTTGTCTCACGAATCGTACACGCATGGATTACTGGTCTTAGTGGTGATCATCATCGTCATGATCATCGTGGGCAACCTGCTGGTGATCATCGCAATAGCGCGGACCTCCCAGCTCCAGACCGTGACCAACATCTTCATCATGTCTCTGGCGTGCGCCGACCTCATAATGGGGGTTCTCGTGGTTCCTCTCGGGGGCACCATCATCGTCACCAACAACTGGTTGCTGGGGGAAACGGGCTGCACGTTATGGACGTCGGTGGACGTCCTGTGCGTGACGGCCAGCATCGGCACGCTGTGCGCCATCGCCGTGGACCGCTACATCGCCATCACGCGGCCGCTCCGCCACAAGGTGCTGCTGAACAAATGGCGGGCGCGGCTGATCGTCTGCGTCCTGTGGGTGGTGTCCTCCTTAACCTCCTTTCTGCCCATTATGAGCGGCCTGTGGAGGGTCTCGGACAGCAAGAACGATACCTCGGTTAAAGACTGCCACGAGGACGACACCTGCTGCGACTTCATCGCCAACGTGACCTTCACCATCGCCTCCTCCGTCATCTCCTTCTACATCCCGCTGCTCATCATGATCTTCATCTACGCCAAGGTCTTCCTCATCGCCACCAGGCAGGTGCAGCTCATAGACAAGAGCCGCCTGCGCTTCCAGTACGAGGCCGACTCGCCGGCGCCCCCTTTCTGCGGCAACAACAACCTGCCGGCCACGTGCCACGCCGGCGCCTCCTTCCCCGCCCGGAGGAAAGGCTCGCGGCGGAGACCCTCCAGGCTGATCGCCATCAAGGAGCACAAGGCCCTGAAAACGCTGGGCATCATCATGGGATGCTTCACCCTCTGCTGGCTACCCTTCTTCGTGGCTAACATCATCAGCGTCTTCAGTCGAAAACTGATCCCGAAGGGCCTCTTCCGCTTCCTCAACTGGCTGGGCTACGTCAACTCAGGCCTGAACCCCATCATCTACTGCCGCAGCCCAGAATTCCGAGCGGCCTTCAAGAGCATCCTGAGCTGCCCGTGGCTCCACGCTCGGCATATGAACTCACTCTATAAGGAGTTCAGGTCACGATGCCCCTGCTTCCCGGGCTCCGCGGAGGCGGGCGCGGCCGGAGCCGTCCAGACGTCTTGCTGCTTGGCGGAGACGAAGGCCGTGCCGGTGCCGAGGACGGACGCGGACGACAGTCTGAGGAGCAGCCAGAGCAGCTCCAAGAGCGACGAGCCGTCGCCGAGGCCGCCACACTCCAACGGCAGCACGCACTTCAGCGACTTCTCCGAAACGGAGACGGAGTTGTGAGTGAAATGGGTTTTTTTTTATTGCTATCACCGCTCCGTCGGCGCTAGTGAACGCAGAAACAAAGCAGAATTCCCACCTGCAAAAACATGCAAGTCTTATTTGTTTTTTTGCTGATTTAAGCTGCATTTACTTATACACATTTTTGATAATAACAGCAGAAAACGTTAACAAGTCATATGAATTTCACTTCACCCATGATTAACATGGTTCTCCGATATCTTCAGTTTTTACATGACGTCTATACATGACAGCGGTCACATTTTAAACATACCTTAATAGAACAAATACGCTGCATACCCTAAAGCTAGGAATATGTCTAGGTATAATTATGGTTCTGTGGAGAAAGGTCTCAGCGAGGTGAGTGAGTAAGTGGGAGGGGGCCGGGGGGGTGTGGGTGGGTGGGGTGGGGGGGTGGGGGGGTGTTGTTTGAGAATCCTCAGTGTGACTGAACTTCTGGACCGCTTCACACGGAAATTATGACTTGTTATGGTATGGTTTAGAGCAGCATGCGAAAACACTTAGAGGAGTTTGCTCAGGGAAAGGATGCCCACAGTGCCCTAAATTCATAATCCCCCATGTTTATGGTCATGTACTACACCACGTGTGGTGGGAGACGCATGTTTCTGTGGAGGCCACTCGCTTCCCTCGGAGGCTGAGCAGCCGCTGAGCAGTGAATCACTCAGGCAGGAGCTTGTGCCTGTGGTCGGCCTGGTGGAGAAGCTCTCCAATAAACCATTACAGCAGTTATTAAAAAAATAGATTGCACATGAGGTTCGATATGCAAGCATGAAACAGCTCTACTCTCAGTGTGAATCGTACCGTTACTCGATTGCATGAGATCACAAGAGGTGCCTACTAATGACAGCATGTTTAAACCACCTATATGCTGTGGGATTTTATTGATATGACTCGTTAAAACTGTAGGTAATAACAACAATAATAATTATTATTATTATCATTATTATTTAGGAGGTGCTTAACCACACTGTGTCCATTCATAGCCATTCTTTTGCTTAAGAAACTCTCAGCTCCATGTTCAGATTCTCATGTATAAAATGACTGATATGAATGATTCATAATTCCATAAGATCTTATTTGATTAGGCCTGCAGGCAAAGAGATGGAAATTGATCAATCATAATGACATTGATCAGTCATAAAAACATTGATCAGTCATAAAGACATCGATCAGTCAAAGACGCTGAAGTCCATAGTGAGACACCATTAAGGTCAACACTGCTACTTGTACTTCCTCTACTATAAAAGTTTTTTTAAATTTAGTGTTATATTTACTTTACATCTTTATTGTTTCTTTTTTTAGCCACCAAGCCATTGCTGAGAGTTAAATTGTATTATGAAAGGATCTGAGACAGTAATTGAAAAGAAAACTCCAAAGTCCACAAGAATACTGCACGACTATTCACAGGTGTTTGAACTCATACAAATGTGCAGTTCTTCAAACAGCCTTCAGGAACGACGACAATGCTCCAGACCAAAGAGTGGAGCAGGGCTCCGTGGAAGAGCAGTTCTCAGAAAGGCTCCAGAATGTGGAGTGGCAAAGACGAGGCTTTAGCACAGCTGTTAATAGAGGGGTTGGTGGCTGGCCCTGGAGACATCAGCAACCTGAAATGAAGCGGAAACAATGTCCAGGCACACACACACACACACACACACGCAGGATGTATATATACATATGTGCACACAGGAGCACATGCACGCACACACACTCATGGGCTGGAGGTTAAGAGGTTGCTTTTTGGATATTGTACATATACCTGAGACAACATTCTGAAAGTAAAGTCATTTTTCTTCCTTTTGATAAAATTAGTGAACCTTAAGGAAAAAGTTAAACACACGTTAATCTCAGCAAAAAGTCTACCAGTTATCCAACATTCATAATCAACATTTGTAGGGAAGTCTCATGAACAAATTCACCTCACTGACCTGACAAGCCCAGCTATGAACTATGACCTTTAAACATTTATCAACTTTATCGTGATGTCTTGCCAGTATTTTTGACATCTTTTTCTCAACAAGAATTAATTATTATAGCTCTTAGTGTTTTTAAATAGGTTTTTTAACCTGATCTTTGAGAGAGCAATTCAACACGTCAGCAAGCTTCTGAGATCCACAACCTCACCCTTCTTTTCCATATCAGCAAATGGCAAAATCATTTGTCCGAACGGATGGAGATTATTCGATAACTTTTGATAACTTAGCAGACTTACTTACCACAGTATGTGATGCCACAGTTGCAGTGAGGTATAGTTTCGATGAGAACGAAAAAAAAAGGAGAGAAAGAAAGAAACAGGAAGAAAGGAATAGCATGGAAAAAGAAGAAGAGCGTTAGTGGGAGCTGACTTGTAGAACTGCTGCCGGTTACTGCCTGTGGAGGGTGATTTCACTGCTGTCAAGTTTGCCTCGTTTTTGACAAATGAATCATATTATTCCATAATGTTACAGTTCGCGAAACCCACGGGCCCTATCGGGTGTGAGCGCGCAGGGTCTAATCCAATCACAGCCGAGAGCTGTCCGAGAGCTTTCATTTAAGGCACGCTAAAAGCCAGTTTGCCGCGGCACTGACCCAACATCTATCGTATTAACGGGTTTGGCGTTGGGTAGCTGTACTGGGCGTGTGCCTAATCAAATAGACGAAAGGCCTACGTGCCGGTCATAATCAAGTGGGTCGGGGTCGCGCCGAGGGCCTTTTGCTAGCCTAAGTGGCGCACCGCACAGTGAGCGTCCCCTAACGGGTCTCTGCCTGTGCGACCGGAAGACGAGCGGTTTACGCAGGATTCTGGGTTCCTGACGGGCTAGTTCTGACATTGAGGTTTGAGGTACTGGCAAAAACAAATCAATAAACAATAGCAATTACTGCGCCGCTCCCTTATAGATGGTCTAAAGCTCTGCGTGTGTCATTCATAATAGTCTCCGCAGTGTTCTGATTAACAATAAATGAGAGCATTTTCTAAAGGCTGTTTATGTGCCTCGAGGAGGAAGAATGATTATCTTGAATGCAGACCCGAAAAAGAAGCATTCTGGGAAGTAAAATTGCCAACTTGAAGAAAAGAACTGATTGTACCAGTTGGACAAGCCTGTGTATGAGTAGTAATTTTTACACATGTTGCAAATACACAGTACGCCTCTGTATATTTTCTAATAGTGCTTTATGGAAAAATCAACTGATGTGCATTTATGGCTGACTCATAAGACCTTAGGGTCTCGAGTGGCGTGTACACGGTGGTCTCGGTGGTGTTTTTGAGTTTGTGGGTGCCTCGTGGACCCTCCCGACAGCTGATAAACTTTATCGCAGCGCAGCACCACTTCCGCTTCTCCCGAGAAGCTGTTTACCACGTAAACAGAGCAGGCTAAGCTAACAGATCCCCGCGGTAAAGGGACGACAAGGCAAAGTGATCAAGCAAACGCAACTGCTTCAGTATGAGAGGCTCTGAATTACTAGCTACTTATAAGAGCAACACGATTAAACATACATAGAACCCTGCATCTACACTTACATACATTGAAAAATAAACGTATTTATAATTAAAGCAGTGTAGTTTAAAGCAGTTTACACATCGCAGCTTTATTTCAGAGATTTTTCCGTTGAAACCTTTCCTGTCCAGAATTAACATGCACTGGTCGACCAGACTCCGCAACATAACACAGGGAAAGCTGGCTACACACACCAACCCCCTGTCCCCCTCGCGCTTGCCAAACCGGACTGCTAATAAAAATGTGCTTTCAGAACCTGAATGGGGGTTAGTGATTGGCTTAGGCATCATGCTTATTTACATGGCACAGGTTCATGGTTCATTTGTTCGCGTTTTTGCAATTCTACTTGATACGTTAAATAAAAGACTTCAGGAGGAGTGCGCAGAGACGGTCTGCTTCTTTTTACGGGCACGTTGCTTTGTAGTTTATATGGGCAGTGTACATAGCGAACATTCTTGTAAATGCGTTACATTCTTCCACCTCATTTACATATTGAACTGAAAGGAGTGTTTTTGCTGGAAGATGTCCAGCTATTTCCCTGCTGTTGATTGGGCGAACACAAACTATTTTCGCCTTCACACGAAAACCCGCCTGTGCGTTAGACAGTTCAGAGGCCCTCTGGTGGGAATGTAATCATCTAAGGTAACAGACAACGCGTAGACAGAGCATGCATTCATAACAGAATTATTCATAATGAAGCACTTTAACTCTCCCAATATTATTCCACAGGATAACAATGACTATGACGTGGTCCACAGGTGGTCTGTTTTTATAAGAGCTGCCATAAAAAAAAACGTATCTTATGTTAGGACTTAATTATGTCATAAGACTCTCATCTACAGCAGCCAATCAGGAGACACACACGTTCATATTTCTGTGCTTTGTTTGACTACGGCGTCACACTGTCGGCACCTTTTCTAACATTTGTGACATGGTAGGGAATAGGGACAACTGCATGCTTGCTTTCCTGGGGCCTGACCTGACAAACACACTGTCGATCGCTTTCGAGAGTCCCAAGGTTGACAGGAGGCCAGAAACGGACCTTTATCTCCTCTGGCTGGCTTTCATTTGCTGTTGCTGTGGTGGGCCATGTTTCCATACAAAGCAGATAGCATCACACGCACCAGCTACTGGTGTTGAGCGATGTCTCCGCGTGGCCGCACGGCTCGGCCTGGAACACGGAGGATGCTCAAGTGTGATTCAAGCGGTTAGGAAACAACAGGGGAGCAGGGTAGACCTTTGCGGAGCACGCAGACTTCCCTCACAATGCTTTGCGGAGCACGCGGGCCTCCCACAATGCTTTGCGGAGCACGTAGACTTCTCATCGTCCTGCACAGCAGGCTGCTTCTGTGGCCATTTGCTCGCCATTTTCACTCCGCGGCGGCTTTGCATTTCAAGGCCTTTTCTGCCAATCAGATCGAAGCTTTTGGTTTTCCATGCTAACTCGTATTGCAGTTCTTAGTGTGATCACAGTGGGCGATGTAGCAGTGCTACTCCAGTCCTCTAGACAGCTGGCGAACTTGACTGTTTTACAAAATCCATATTTCTACGTCGTGCAGAAAGAGGACGAAGCGTTGCTAACGCCTTTCCTGGCTCCTCGTGAACATGTGCATGAAGACATGTGTTGTGCATCAACACACAAGCACTGCAATGATTGTTACATCATGCCCTGTGCAGTAGGAGGGAGAGAGGGAGAGGGGGAGAGAGAGAGAGAGAGAGAGGTGAAGGAGAGATGAAGACCATAAGCAATGAGGTAATGCCTTAGTTCAGGATATTGATTCAGTATGGTGCAAGGAGATCCTTTCAAAAGACACTGTGTCACTATAAGATCACGCAGTCAAAACCTGCTCAGTTCATGTCTGACCGGGGCACAACTCCTTATCCGTGTTCCAATCAGTTTTTCGTCACCGTTGCTTGGAGTTTATATTTTTGTTGAAGTCACATAGGTTCGGGGATCCAGGATGAAATCAATAAAGGCTTCAGTGCAAAACTTTAAACAAAGGAACGTGGTGCTTCCTATGGACGTGCATACTAGAACTGGCCATGACTGCAAGGGTCGGTTCTGTTTATCCAGTTTATTATGCAGTTCAAGATGTTTGCTCTAATCTGCCATGCTGCCGACCGGTGTGATGATGAAGGAACACGACCCAGATGTGAGACGCAGCTGAACACGTAGTGGGAAACGCAACGCGCCGTCGTGACGTCACACTCTTGTGTGCTTCCTGTCATTAAACAGGCGTGGCGTGACGTACTGCCACGTGACGCACTGCCGGCGAAGAGGGCCTAGACGTTTTGCTTAACAGGAGAGGAATGGGAGCGCGAGGCTGGTAGGCTGCGTGGACGAGAGCGACTCTGGCAGGGGACGCAAGTCATGTCCGCCACACGCGGCGTTGTGCGCTTGGCTTATGCTCGCGCTGGCTCCAGTGCTGCCCCTGGGCCCTCATAACGGTAGCTGCAGGAGGAAATCGGAGGAGAGAGAGAGACAGAGAGCGAGCACACATTATAAAACCATTAAAACCCATTAAAAACAAAAACAAAGACATACGCCGATTGAAACTCCACAGCCGGTGCCTGCAGTTGCGATTACGCCGCGTAATGGGAGACCGGTGCGGAGAGCAAAGCTAAACTGCAGGAGCAGACAGGTACCGGTTCGCGTGGGCGGTGAGAGTGTCCCAGTACTGTTCTGGAAGCGCTGGGGAGCTGGAGAGAGTCGCTCCCCCGTGACGAGAGGCTGAGAGAGAGCTCATACGCTGCAGAGCTGTGCTTGGGTCACCCTTGGCGGGGTGCGAATGTGACACTCTTTCAGGGCAAAGAGAAGCAACGCAGTGTGACGGGATTACACAAGCGGAACACGGGCGACCTGCTGTACAGCCGGTTCAAGTCAGACTGCTGGCTGCTCGTTTGGTTAGGCTGTACCTGACAGGGTCGAGGGGGGGGGGGGGGGGATTCAGGGACGGGGAGCAAGGGGGGTTTAACATGGACTCTCCAGACGATTGCGCAGACACTGTGCCTGTTCGTCTGAGGAGACAGAGGGCTGGGTCTTGCCTGGAAAGCACTGCGCATGATGACAACAGGAGATTTATTTTCCTAGGCAGAGATCTGGGTATGTGCCCAATACCCACATCAACATACAGGCATGCCTGCCACTTCAGTCACGTATACACAGACAAACATGGCAGACTGGCAGGTTTGGAGCAACTCACCGTGGACCGTCTGTAGCATAAACGTCTCTTCGGCTGCTGTTTGGAGACCCTTTAACCCAAAAGGGACCTAAAATTTGACTCAATAAACCCTTTCCAGCCCATGAAATTACAATTAATTTGAAAAATCTCTCCTTAATCTAATTTACCCGAGGTTTACCCGCTAGCCTTACCGCACAGACAGACTTCTGCAGCCTTGCCTGAAGACAGATTAGATGATTAGACGCAATGCCATAAATACTACACAGAAGCCAAAGGAGGACATACAGAAAGTAGATTCAGTTGAGAATCTGGAGTCAGGAATGAAACATTAAAGGCCCCAGAAACACCTAAGATACCTAAGAAATTCCAAAAACCCTAAACCCCCGAAATTTAGACTTTGAATAAAGAGTCTCTGGCAATATCCTGATTGATTATGTCTTCTACATGGTTGCCAAGGAAACAACTGCACTTGGTTTACATTCTCATTACACCACTGTTGATTCATGCTAGTATCGCTTTCATGGACAGCAAAGCTGCCGTTCCACTTGCTCTGCCTTTGATTCGCTCCTTGCCGTGAGCTCACAGACGGCTCGCCGTCTGGAAATGCCTCGCACGCGTCTCAAATGAGGCTCGTGTCTCAAAGGAGACTGCGCTGCCGCCACGCTCGAGGACCTGCGCGGAGCCTTCCTGCCCGCCCGTGACCGTTCTCGGCCCGCGGGGTCTCGGGTGGAGAGGGGGGAGGCGAGACGTGGGGTGTTTAGGGCCCTCCTCTGTTGTTTTGTTTGTCTCCACCCTCAGCTTCTCCGTGTTCTCTCACGTCCGTGTCCTCCGAGGAGTGTCCATTTTCAGTCCAGGCCCCGCCCCATGACCTCACTACGGCACTCAGCATCGTAGCAGATCACGCGGGGCGGGAACGGCGGGCGGTCTGCGTGATGCTGTATCCGCATGCGTTTTCCCATCACCTCTGCACGGAAACCCCGGTGCTCTGCATCCATCGTGTGGAAACGATCACATGCACAGATTTCATATTCATATGCAGTGTGATAGAGAGACAGAGAAAGACATAGAGACATATGCACAACACAGCTGGCGTCAGGGGTGTCTGGTTTCAGTATGCTGCACAGTATAAATGGAGCAATCAGGTACCCTGGGATTTGCTCTGGCACAAACTGAACAGTGGAAATATTTGCCCAAACTCAGCTGCTCAGTACAGGCACTTGACTGTCACATGCCACTGTCTGCCTTCAGTCCCAAGCGATGGATCAGAGGCACCAAAGTTCCTCTAGAAAGGCTTCTTCTTCTATGGTAGCAAATCTCGGAGAAGCCGGATTGCTCCCATCACGTGCTTCTGGAAATTGGATGATTTCATTTAAAATCACAAGAAACCCACTTTGCTCTCACATTTGCTCAAGTCAGCACGGGTCCGCTCGAGACATCGTCTTTATTTAGGGGGGCGGCCCCGTGTCGCTACGGTCGCTGCTGGTGCCGTGACTCACGTTAAATGCCCCCCGAGCCACCGTTGCCCACGGTGGAGTGAAATCTGCCGCTGGCCTGCAGTTCGGAACCAAACTCTTTAATGGTAATTTCGAAGCTGGCTTGTGCAAAACAGGGATGGGAGATGTTACCGACAGCAAATGCCGAGAATACACAAGCTGAGTCTTTCAGGACACAGTCTGGCCAAGTCCACCCCAGTCTCAGTTCATGTTCCTTTTCTCATGTTCTCACATATTTTCCTGGGACATTTTTAAATTGTACAATTTAAAAACTCGTACTCAGGTTTTCCACAGCGTTAAACAACATGGCCTTACTTGTCTCAAAGACAAAGGTGGAGTATGGCTTAGGTGGCTGCCTTTGACCTACACTGAGTGCCGGGTGAAGAACTCAGGTGGGGGTTAAACACAGCCCACTGGTCACGTAGCAGGACATTACAGGGTTAATATACATGTCAGAGTAAAGGGTTAATTAGAAGCGTGTAGATGTTTATGGCCACAACAGGTATGAGACCCTAGAATTCCCCACAGGGCAACACAGAATGCTCACTCTACGATACACCTAAACGCACACACACACTCCACCCGCACACACCCCAACCCCACACTCACACTGCCCCACCCAGTCACGGCATGAAGCAGAGGCCGCCGCACTAATGCAGCACGCCAAGGACACTGCTTGTAAGTCAGTGACCTCTGCAATGCTCCTACTAACATTCTCTGGGCAACAACAGCACTAGACATGACACGAACCCGTCTGGCTGTGAGGGTGAGCTCCTAACGAGATGGAAACCACAGCTTCCACCAAACATGAACCGAAACACAGTGGACCGCACTAATACCCAACAGGAACTATTTGTTGATGAAAAGAGCATGTGACGTTATGGGTGAAAGGCGCGTAGGCATGTGGGGCAGCCAAACACCGTGGTGCAAAACGTCAAAACAGGACTTCCCACGGGCCTAGCATGGTGGACGGAAATGCTACAGGAGGTGTCTCAAATCGCACTGGGCCCCCCTGCGTGCCGCCGATCTACCGCAATGGCTGAACTTCGCATTCCCATCAGCTCCAGTGGCTGACAAGTGTTGTACTGGAAACACATGCTGGGGGGGCGAGAGAAGACCAGACCTGGCGAACCACTGAACCACTCAGAGGAGCGGACCAGATACGGGAGCCCACATGCAGGAGTGACCGCGGGGGAGTGTTACTGCTCGCAAAGCTTTAGGTGCACAGACATTTCTGGGATGTTTGTCAGGCTGCGTTTCAATCTGCCTGCAAAACCAGCTGTTCAGATGAGATGCATTGAATGCACTCTACTGTGAACCCCCCCCACAGCTAAAAAAATGCAAACACACAGGCAGTGCGTGTGTGTGTGTGTGTGTGTAGCTAAGAGAGTGAACAAGAACAGCAATGCGAGAAGAGACAAGGACAGGTAAAGAGGCGGAGCTTACGGTTTATTCTCTCCTGGCCGGCGGAGCCATATTTTTAGCGCTACCCCTTTTCTTAAACTTTGCTCCTCATTCCGGAACACCTCAGAGACAAGAGCCCATTCACACTGAAATCTGCAGCCAATGTAATGGAAAAATCACAGTTAACATGATGCATACACTAGTGAAAAGTGTTTGGGGGAAAATGTACGTACATGTAGATTTCTTATGCAAGACATAAGGATATCTTATAGTAATCCTGTGAGACGGTTATTTCTCTGGATGATTAATATGCTTGCCTTCCAAAATGTCTGGCCACTAGCTGGCTAACAGTTGTTGAGACATATATTTCCGTTCAAAAGATGAGAGAGGGCAAAAACGTCCATGCCAGGTCTTTTGGTTGCCAGTGGTGTCTGCACAGGGCTGATGGGAGACCACTGGAGACATCAGGCTCTAAAGCCAGCCGGGTGAACAGACATGAATGAAACGCTAATTGCTTCACCTTTACAGCGTTGGTTTAATCTGATCAAATACAGAGGCGAGTGGAGGTAAACACTTGTGCAGCGAAAAACAAAGTTACCACGTTTCAGTTGCAGGTGATTTGTGATGGGAAAGATTAAAGGCAAACACATGCAGTGACACAGACAGGGAGGGCAAAATCAGACAAATACTGTTCCCTGTAAACGTAGGTGAAAACTCCTTAGTAATGGTACTTGTAAAGCACTTCCACGTTTCAAAAGTCATAACTCATAACGGGGCCATTAAGTGCTGTGGCGTCAGGTAAGCTTCAGGCATTCCCCCTGTAATGAATAGCTCGTATGAAAACCAGTCCAGTCGCAGCGGAGAAGGGGGTGAACTCAAATTGAGTTAGCAGGATGCTAATGTGAAGAAACATTGCCATTTTGAGCACGGCAGTAAAGAGAGACTTGATTAAAAATATTTTCAAACCATCAATCATTGAAATCAACAATTTTTTAGACCTGACGTCTGACTGGGCCATTTTTTACCAAAAACAGCAGCAGAACATAGACCGGTATTTGTAGAGCAAACTGAAAAACGAAATTGCTGACCAAACCGTTTACTCTCACTAAGGACAAGCCGTTTTTAACAAAATATACAGCATTCAAAATGATGAATTAATCTATGTATTTTGCAGTGGAGCTCTCCAACGCAGGCAAGGTTATTACTCAAGCTGGAGCAGTAGCAGGGACTCAGAACACAGACAGTGTATTTAGCCACTTGAATTAAGGGGACGTCCAGCTAATGAAATTACTAGGTGACGTATTGTTTCAGGTGGCATGGTGGTGTGGTGGTTAGCACTGTTGCCTCACAGCAAGGCGGTCTGGGTTCGATTCTCGGTCTGGGCTGCTCTGTGTGGAGTTTGCATGTTCTCCCTGTGCCTGCGTGGGTTTTCTCCGGGTACTCCGGTTTCCTCCCACAGTCCAAAGACATGCATCCTAGGTTGATTGGTCACTCTAGATTGCCCGTGAGTGTGTGTGTGTGTGCGTGTTGGCCATGTGGTGGACTGGCAAACTGCCCATGGTGTACCCTGCCTTCGCCCGGAGATGCTGGGATTGGCTCCAGCCCCCCCGTGACCCCGACTAGCGGGAATAAGCGGTACGGATAATGAATGAAAAATGAATGAACGTATTGTTTCATATAAATTATGAAACACTAAATTTTGTACACGATTACATAAGAAAACTACATTTGCCTTTGCTATATATGTACAAAAGCGAAGGTTTAAACGAAATATGTCGGCTGTTGACAAATTAGACGGCAGATCAGAAATGTTATGATCTTTGATAAAAGGGTGCTGTCTCTCACAGAGGGGAGGCCATGATTTTTGCATATTTGTATAACCATTTACATATGCTTAGCTACTGAGATGGGATCAGTTTGGTCTGTACTGCTGCACAAATGTTGCTGTCCACTGGTGTCCATTGGTGTAAACAAATGCTCTGCATAGTAAAGTGAATGCAGAGATGCATCAGGGACACTCACACTGATCCACCTGTAACCCAAGGGGACACACACACACACACACACACAAAGTAAATGAAAGAAAAGACTCAAGTCTTTAAATGATGTCACTCCTGACCTGGTCCGCCTCCGTTATGGTCCTGGGGCTGGATCTATGGGCAGGTCTCTCTCAGAACATCTCTCAGCTTGTCTCCTACACCCCACCCCCACCCCTCACCCTTTTTTTTTTTGGTTTTCCTCAGACAGGACATAAACGCAGGGCACTGTTTATATGTTCCTGTGGAGACATGTACAATATCCGAGATAGGATCGGAATCCTGGGCATTTGGAGCGACAGTGGGAGAAGTGAAGGAGAAGATGCTTGGGGGGGGCACAGGGGCGGGGATAGCGTGAGGGAGCAAAAGATGAGCGACAGGATATCATGAGAAAAAGATGGGGGGGGGGGGGGGATGGGACGTTCTCCCAGGACGACAGCGCCGATAGTTTATATTTGTGCCACCAGCTTTTTCTCAGGCAAAGAAAAACAATATATTATTTGCAGTTTTTGTCTGTCAAGGAAGGGGGGGGGGGTGGATCTTTCTGAGCCACAAAATCACATCATTTTCATTTATAAAAATACCAACGAAAATGATCCGTCACACACTGTGACAGCTACAAATGCAGTGGCAGGAGCAATAAAGGAGTGCGGTGGCTCTTAACGCACTCACACATCTACAGCTGTATGAAGTGTGGCTCTGCAAAGCGCCACGTGTGCGTCTCCCCTCGTTCTGCTACATCCAAGTCATCTCTCACTACACCGGCACGCCAAGCGCGGCGAGCCCAGCCAACATCTTGATGAGAAAATTGGCCTTAAACGTATGGATGCTTAAGCCATGAGCGCATGGGTTTTATATTTTCTGACACGGGACATTTTGTATGTGTGCGTGGGCATGTGTGTGTGTGTGTGTCTCTGAGAGAGAGAGAGAGAGAGAGAGAGGTGCAGTCATATCAATTTAGGCTAAGAGACTTAAATTGGGTAAGAGAAAATATTTATATCTAGTCCCACATTATTGACCACATTATGATTCATGGTCATACTGGTTCCATTACTCCAGAATGTAACTAATAACTGCTCCTAACTTCTAACTACTAACTTGGTACTAACCTAGTACTAACCTTGACATTGTATTAAATCATATGGTTTACCATTTTGTTATTAAAATTGTCAAAAATGAAAAACGGAGTTTAATGCATGGTGATGGAGTGTCACATTTCTGTGAGGTCAAAGGTCATGAAGGCAGAGACTACAACACCTCAGGAATATTAGGGGTGAAATGCAGCTTTCCTATTTAAACTTAAAAGGGTTGCAGATGTCTTAATAAACAGCAGCACCGGACCGGCAGCTTGCGTGCTGTGTGCGAATTGTCCATTCATACGTGAATAGTTTTGCGAATTCATGAAAGGTCCAAAAAACTAGGAATACTTGAAACATTTCCAGGCTCAAGACACATATTAGAAATAATCAGAGAATAGTAGGAGATTTGGCAAAGTTTCTCTGACTTTCTTTTCTTCTTTCCCTAGTTCTACTCTACAGGAGCAGGATGACTAAGACTCCTTTGCTTGCCTGCACAGCAGAGAGAAAGGACTCACTTCAGCCAAGAACAGCGAACCTTCCTGGGGTCCGAGGACCATCACTCCATACGCAGAGCCACAGAGGGGTGGGGGGGGTTGTCCTCACAAAGCAACTTCGATGAAGTAAACAAAAACAAGCAAGATAAACAAAGCGGGAGAGCCTAATCATATGGTGGCATGCACAAAGAAGCCTGGCGGACCCCCAGGAGCGAACACAGGAGTGGAGTAGTGCGCTCAGAACAGTAGTGCTCTTGGTCTTTTAGGCTCTGCTAAGACTGGACCGGGTCGGTCCACCGCGGGGCAGGTCAGCCGGGTCAGGGCGATGGACGGCGGCCCCGGACGAGCCGGGGGCGACCACGTCGGAGCTGAGAGGAAGGGGGGAGGTATCGAGTTCCAACGGCAATCCAAACCTCGAGATCTCTGAAAGACTCTAGCTCAACGTTAATCAAATAAAAACAACAACAAAAAAAAGCTCACATCTTTGGCACTCAAAGTTAGTGACACTGCATATATCTGGATGTTTTCTTTTAGTAAGGACTTCAAAAGAGCATCTGTCCCACACACCAACAAACTTTAAGCACAATGGATGTAGCCTCTGGTTTTGAATATAGGAAAGTGTCTGTTTAAACCAAATTTTGTACTTATGTTAAATTATTTTTTTTATTTATTTTTGTTCCCACTCTTACCTGTGAATGTGCAAAAGGCTTATCAGATACGATACATGTATACATGTCGCACAGGTTGTCTTCTGGTCAGTGGTGTGTATTCCATGGTAGCTAATGTGTTTTCTTTGGTCTGTCAAAAAAAACCTCTAAGGCTGTTTTCAGTGCCCAGGACTTTTACACTGCTATATTATGGGGTGGTCATATTCTGAGCAACCTCAGATGTCATTCTTATCCAGGCCTTTCAACCAGAAAGCTGACCACCAGAATCACTTCATTCTCTTGATCTTCTATTCACCTTCATTGCTGCTAGATACCTGGTTTTCAATTTAATTTCTTTGGAGGCAAAAGATTGATGAGCATTGATCTTCTGAAAGACTCCCAGTGTACAGGGCATGACGCACAACATTGTTCTTTATTACACTTTGTTTAAGCAAGTTCCTGTTCTAATAAAATTCACAAAGCCAAATGAATTGTGACAGTGATGGGTTAAGAAAACAAAAAACCTTAAAGATCAACTAAACACTTTTCCAAACTTGTATTTCATTATCGGGTACAATTTCAGAGTCATTTCCGCGATGACTGTAAAGTCTGGCAAAGCAGAAAAATAATATGAAAAGTGACTGAAAAAACAACAGAAGACCTGTTGTTCCCACTGATGCTCCTGTGATACAGAATGATGAATGACTGATTGCTCTGCTTCTAGTAGTAACATCACTACTACGTTTTGAGCTCCTTATAGAATTCATTATTTTATGGGATTGTCTTGTAATATATGTGGAACTGAAAAGACAGAATGCTCACAAACAGCAAAGAGAATAAGATGAGCTGCACTGTTAGCTTAACAAGACACTTAATTCTCTGTGCAACATCACCATTGTAGATTTTTTAAATGTGATTACTTGGAGCAAGTCACTGTGGTTATTGCAGATATAAGCCAAACCGTGTCTTTAACCTACTCCCATCTCCATCTTCTGTAGAGGAATTAAAACATTTTAATCCGAAAACCTGTCTTACTGTTAGTGCGGAATAAAAGCCCCAGGAACAGATACTCAAACATAATGCAGTGTTCAGACAGGCAGGTGATTTGACGACTTGAATACCTGTTATCGTGTGTTCAGAGATAATCCAGGCCAGTTCCAGAAAAGTCAAGGGTTTCAACGTTTGAGCAGTACCAAAAATGCTTCATTATGATGCAGGAAGTAAACAATAAAACAGATCTTATTAACCATGACCCTATTTGGAGAAGTAGGCGATTTGAAGCCAAAACGGCGATTAATACGTGAGCAATTAATGTGATTCATTGCACAACCCTATAAATAAATAAACAGAAAATGCTTGCAAGATTCACATGCGAATCTGTGTATTTGAATGTATTTGAAATGAAAAAATAAGACACAAACTATCTGGCGGATAGTTGCAGACGGTGGGCCGCAATACACAAGCCAGACGAACTTTCTTCTTCACTGATCAGATGTGTGCGTGTGCACACGCAGTTCTGAAAACATGGCCACTGGCTGAAATTCCCATGCCACAAAGTCACAACCAAAAATGGTTCATTTATGTTTACAGTCCAAGGAGCAGATAGGGTGTGAAAAAAAAGATCTGGGGGAAAAAAGAAATCTGATTGGACTGATTGGTCATAAAATCTGATTCACACTGGCGTGTTTAAACGATTGGCCGCTGCGTTGTGCTAGAGCAGCACGTGGCCGTGCGGTAGTTGTCCGCTGCAAACCAGCCCGCGCCGGCCCAGGGCGCGTGAGCGTGGCACTGGAACTGCCCAGGATACAACAACAGTCTTATCTCTCCAAGTCCAATGGATGGAAACAATTAGCCCCAACCCCCCCTGTCTATAGCGCGATTACTATCAGCTTAGCTCTGGCTTTACTCCTCGACAAACACCAACAAGGGAAGCTGGAGGAACCATCTCAAAGCTTCAGCAGGGAAGACGAGAGCCAGAAATGAACAAATAAAGCAAACAATACAGATGTTCAGGTTGTCAGACAGACCTCAGTAGCGATCTGACCAAACTGGCATTGTGTGTGTGTGCGCTTGCATCCCTCCTGTGCGCTTGCGTCCCTCCTGAATCCCATTTCACCTGAAACGGAGTTATGGCTAGAGATGTTAATCTCAAAACCAACTACATTTCCAAGATGCAACAGAAAACCATAACTAAAGTGGAGAAGGTGAGAAGGAAAGATTCCCTAGAATAGATCAGATAGCGCTCCAATCCAGAGTAAAGTGACACATTTCTCTGATGTGCAAATGGATGTGTCTCCGCTATACTGTCAAGTAGGAAACATTTATCAGTGTCCAATGACCAAGAATCAAGCGGACACGAAAAGATTCTTCCTGATTTGAAAATGCTGTCCACCCCCCCCCAAAAAAAAACCCACAATATTCTCACCAATACGTCTGGTACGATTTAACTGAAACAAACCCTAATTCTACTATTCTCATTTCCCCATACAGACTTAATCCTGGTCTCAAAAGGGATTCTCAATTTCAAGTGTCTGTTTACTCTAGGGTAAAAAAAAAATTAATCTGCATCTGGAAACTCCACCAAAATAAGAAATCTGTGGAGATTACATTAAAATAATGGAATCAGTGTTATTCCCCTAAAAAACAAAAACAGCAACGCAGAGCAACCACTGTATGGTTATCCTCAACCCCGACTTGAGATGTCACTTGGTAAACAACAGAAAATCAGAACCATCTCCATTTGATTTGCACTTTGGGGCAAAATTGGACTCGTTGTGTACCCGAACTACACTTACAAAAAATCTTTTTTTTTGTTTAGTGCTCTTCAAATAAACTGTTGCTCTGGGTAGGGTGTCGAAGACCAGATAACCCTCACGGGAGCAGATAACGGGTATAGCGTCAGTCGTGTGTGCACCTTCTTGGAACTCGCTACAGATGAGAATGGGAAGAATTCTTTTAAAAGTCTAGATAAAAAGTCATACAGCTGGCCGGATGAGTCAGCTATCAAGAAAGCAACATTGCAGACTGCAGGACTCACCCTCCGAAACAATGCTTACAAGAATGCCGCTTTCAAACGGCCGGCACGCTGCACTGGAAGCTAGGTGCCAGGCAGCTACGTACGAGAGGTCATCTGAAGGTTATGAATTAAATTTGGGCTCTAACAAGACAAGTCTTCCTTCCAGTAGCACAGCCTATAGAGCCCTTTTCTGTCAGGAAGGACCCTGCCAATTAAATTGTGTCGTGCCACTTGCCACAGTGATTATGCGAAGTTCCAGAGAAATGTGAGGATCAATGTGAAAGGGGAAGAGAGGTTAAAAGCAAAGGTGGTGTTACGCAACGTTTGTCCTCACGGCGCTAGCCGCCCCCTCACACAGACATTCTGCCACTCCACGTCACAAATGAAAGCAGTCAAAATCTGTCTCAATCTCTAAGTATGCAAAACTGTCCCCTGACCTTTAAAAACAGATTTTATAGGTTTCAGCCCAAGTGGTTATAAAAAACACTCTTCCAAAACTTTCACTTTTTGCTTCCTTACTAAGAATACATGACACTAACATTAACTTGTTAGACTATTCTTCAATGTATCCCAAATTGCCAAACAGCAAAGGCACTTAATAAAATAATAATAAAACTTATTAAAAATAAAACAATTACAGATCCAGGCCCTTGATATAATCACTGCTGTCATTGCAACGCTAGTGGGAATAAATTCAGTTTAAAAATGTACAAATGACTCTGAAAAAGGGATCAAAAGATCTATTAAACACATTTATGAGTAGTCCTTTCAGCAGTTCTAATAAGGCATCAGTTCTCCTGCGAGTCACTTAAGAAAAAAAAAAAAAACTCTTCTTGGCTCTGGACTGAGCCCTCACAACACTGTTCAAACTATTATTAAGGAATGGAAGGTACATGTCATCACCCTCATCATGCCTGGAACTGCTTGTTCCTCCAAACTGGATCAACCAAGGAGGACACAAACCCAAGATGATGGGGCCAGGCCAGTCCTGCACGTCGCCATGTTGTCCACACGGCAGCGGCTCTGGTGTCCGGGCGGATGTCAGCGTGCCGCAGCATTAGCCAACGGGGATTTTTCGTAACCGACGGAGACTATGACCGTTAGGATAAAGTGCAAAGACGTGTAGTTTGTGTGCCTGAAATGCACGTTGGAAAAGAAAACAGAAAAGACAGAAACAGTGGACTTTTAAGAACCTGCGCACGGAAAAGGGAGACTCATCCTTCAGCATAACCAGAGCAACATTGCAAATAAGAAATAAACAAAAAACAACAAACTTCCTGGAACGGACCGGGCCAGGCTTCAACGCAGATGGACTTTAAATGCATGACAATATCTAAGGACAGTTTTGCACAGAAAAGCACTCAAGTGCTACTGGATTTGCTTTTCCAGCACCTTGTACGGATCAGCGTAAAAGGTGCAACTAAAACTGATATGAAAAAAATGATTTAAACTCTGCCAAACGACCGCAGGGTTTCTGATTTTGGAGTACAACAACAGATTGAAGAGAAAATGCCTACACGCTATTACTACTACTAGGGATTTAGTAAGCAAGTAAATAATTTACAAAGCACATTTGAGCCCACGATATCACTATAACAAACTAAACAATTAATTTATTCGTTTTGTATTTATTTAGGAAGTAACTAACATGTTTATTTAATTATTTAACATAGGGGCCCGAGGGAAATTACTTTTTCAATCTGGGATAAACACATTGAAACAGTGCCCTCACTTTTCCCGCATACTTCCCTTCCGTTTGGCTGCTGTCTGCTATCCGTGATCGTTTTTACTTTTGATTTAATAAGTTGCTATGGTGGTCTACATTTTTATTAAATCATTTGTGGTGCTAAGGAAACTGAAGGGACGGGCGCAGATATTGATCAGTGCGGTCCGTCTGATTTTGCTCGTGGTTTTAGGTTCACCACCCCGAGATCCAGGATGTGGTTATGTGAATAATCTTTTTGGGTCATTGAGGTCTGTACAGACAGCAGCTGGGTGAGACGGTTTAGGGCACAACGCTCCACAAGCCATCACATCTGTTCCGTTAAATACGGTGCCACTTCCAATTATATATAATAAAATGTAGTCATGACATTTTTAGCTCTTGTTTAAAATAATTTTATGCCCATGTAGAAGCGTTATGAAATTCCCAAATTTACTGTCAGGAACTCGTTTTGATTAAAAGGCGGACAGTGCCCTCTAGCGGTCAGTTGAAAGCGCTCAAGGGCGCTTGTGACTTACCCAACGTCACCTGACATCCATCAAACAAAGTGGTTTACCCAGCGTTCGCGCGTTTGGATTCTGCCTTGTTGTTCAGTAAGTTAAAATCGAAATCGAAAAAGTACATTTTACAAATCACTTGAATAAATTCATAGTTCTAAAAGAGATTTTGCAAAAGACTATCGATGGTTAACCATCAGTGGTTAAAATATATCGTTCCGCTGAAAACATTGATCGTTAAGACACCAGCTCAGTGTAGTCCATATTTAGTTTGAACCCGTGATGGTTTCTTGAAACATCTGAAAGGTGCACTACCCTGTTGCTTAGAGATAAGGGAATCTTATGTATACAGCTCTTTTGCAGCAACAAATACATCTTTCATAACTATAACCTAGCAGTCCTTGTCATTTTGCTTGTCTGCCCGTTGGCCTGGCAGAAATGACTGACTGTGCCGAGGAGGTCTCGAGAGCTTCGGTTAGCCTGTCGGATCTGACCAGCTCTTCGTCAATTTCTGATAAAGTCTGTGTTCACTGGGGTAGGGCCTGCACTATTCCTCTGTTGTCTTTCCCAGAATAACAGACTTTCGTCTGTGTGCTTTGTAACTGTTTACATGCTTACCTGCTTGTCAGGATGTGAGCTCAGCGCCTCCCAGACCATGACCATGTTTGAGGCAGAGGACGATCTTCTGGAGAACCAGTTCTTCATCAAAACGGTAAGACAGCTCACTCATCTGAGGCATGGTTGCATGCAAGGATATGTTTCAGTGCACTCTGTAGAAGGGCTCGTGGAGCGACGTCTCAGTATCACCAGCTCAGTGAAAACATGGGAAAATAAAATCGTCATTCATACGTCATTCAGCAGGAACATGAGAACGATTGTTGAGCACGAGCAATACAAAAGTAGTCCTGTCTGCCACTGTGTTCACATTGAGAAATGAATTAGGAAATGGTTTAATTGGTGTTTCTCAATGACGCAGATTGGTCTGTTTCTATGATTAGTTGTGGTTATCCCAGAGTGTGCTCAGAACACAGTTGCTTGCTTAAATCTGTATGCTGTGCCATATAAAGTCTTATTAATTCACATCTGAACAAGAACAAACTGAATTAGATGAGGCTGCTTTTCACAGCCTCTCTTATCGGGCTTAGTTTCGTTTTTTTTTTCTTCTTCATTAACCTCGAGTTCTTCAAGAAACGTCTGGAAAGCATCTTGTCCGAGTTATTGATCAATTAGGGGTTTTAGCGCATTCGAGCTGGAAAGTGTGAAATGATGGGTGGGGCGTAGGGGGTAAGTGGGGATCGGACCGGAAGCCAGAGCTGTTCATATTCACATGCGCTGCTCCACGTGTTTCTCTAACTAAATAAACAGATGTGGTCAGCACACACTGAATAAATCACTGGCACTGATCTTGTTCTCCAACGGTGTGGGTAATTGACTCAGCTGTGAGTTGAGTGGGGCCCCGAGAATTCATGCAGTGGTCTCTCCATTCCAGCTGGCGTAGCTTCTCCACGTCACTAAACATATAGGGGCGTAATCGAGCTTCACCTCCACCAGGTGGCACTGTTGCTTAACGCGCAACAGCTTTAGGGCGAGTTCAGGGTTGATTATGGTCGGTCTACAATAAATAGTGTTTGAACTTCATATCGCCGATGCAGATTTGCCTGAGCGCGGAGGCGGGCGACGAGATGCACGTTGTCGGCGTGTCTGATGCCATCGGCGGGCCCAGACCAGTCCCCATCGCCACACTTCGGCACTGCATGCCCATGGTGAGGCTCGGTACTGATCCGGCTTCGTCACCTGAACGGGCGAGTCGAGATGGAGGTTAAAACATGGCAGACACACACGCTCGGGTCCAGTGTTGTTGTTTCTATGGCGCTGCAGGTTAGCTTCCCAGGCTTGGAGCTGATGCCACCCGTCACCTTCAAACTGTGTTCGGGCAAAGGGCCGGTGTTCATCTCAGCTCAGCATATAGCATGTGAGGCCCGTGCATCGTACATTTCCAGCTGGACCGTCTGTCGTCGATAATTACATCATGTCCTTATGTCATGTCCTTGCTTTCACAGTGAATCCTACAGAAATCATGGAGGAGGAGGAGGAGGATGAAGGAGGCTTCAGAAATGACATTCTAAGCCCCGGTGGCACCAGCTCCCCTTCTTCTGGACACCAGTGTGGATGAATCTTACAGGCTGGGTTTAGAAATCCGAACACAAGGCTCAGACTTGATCTGCAGGGTTTGGAGGGTTACATGCTATTGATGTGACATTTAACGTGAATGTGTCTGTTAGTGGAAGGCAGAACTGGAAAGATGGTGTTAAGTTACAGAGGTGTATGTGTTTGTTGTTTAGACTTCAAAGAGATGATTGGTTATGCAGAAAAATGAAGTGATGCTGCTGGTATTAACAAAGACAGCAGACTGAAGACTTTCTTGCCTTTTATACTGATCAGATTCAAATGACAAGGTTATGACAATGCAGTCATTTTGAAGTGCAACATCTCAAACAATATGTAAGAATATGTAACTTAATATGTGACTTACCTACCTGCCGGTTTGATTTTGGTTTAATAGTTGGAATGTTTCTTCTGCAATTACACTATACTCTTCTGTTTTAAAACACATGCAAATACCTGTATGTAAAATAAACCCGCAATAAAGTCAAACATTTAGGGATGGCTATAATTCTAAAGTAATCAATAATAAATGTATTTTAATGCCCAAGGCCGTTTTGAATGTTTTTTTCTAAGGTGTCAAAAGTGTCATTGCATACATTGTACAACTACAGGTAATTGCATCAGGCCTACAAGAGGTTTTCCGAAGCAGGTTTACATATAATTGCTTATAATTTTGGGGGCTGCCCACTTGTTGCCAAGAATAGTCGATCCGTCCGCGGATAGCCTAGCAACAGACAGTAAACAAACCTGCGTAGTTCGTGCGAAGCAGCTGCTGCAATGTTAAGATGAAAACGACATACCTGTTTAGGATTTGAGCATGCAAAATATGCAGAAATAAGCAAAACAGTCCGAGCACCAATCAGATGACCAAATGTCTTCATATTCCGTGTTTACCAACATCCACGCGGCTGCTCAGAACACCGGGGCGAAAGTTTTCGCAGATTTCAATCGAGACTCCCACCGTGACAAGGTTTACCTCGCGGGGAAGGGTGAGTGTTGAAGACGAGATGCAGGGCAACGCGTTCTCACGATTTATCAGGTTGAACAGGTGAAATGTATTCATTTCATTTCTTAGCCTCAATGAAGATGAGGCGGCAAACGTATCAGAACGACACTGCATTGAATAACCTTTGTCTTATGTTGTGTGCATTTCTAATTATATTCAGAGTACGTCGGTGAGGGTGGTCAGTCAACACTGCTTCATATTATCTGGAAAATCAAACAGCAGATAAACTCAGACCCAACCCTTTACCCAGAGTATCTGCCTTCGTTGGGTCTCCCAGAATTCACCCGGAGGGCGTCGGAACTGGCCTTAGGCAAAGACAGCCGCGCGATTGTGGAAAACAGGGTGACTGTTCATTCTTGCTTCCAGTAATCATACGCCATCCAGTAGGTGCAGTCTGTCTACTTGATATATAACGCTGTTGGTTAAACGCGCTAGTTAATAGATGATATGGCGCATCATTTGCGGTGGTTCTCCAGCTGAACACACTGATAACACACCAGAAACGAAAAGTATATATGACCTGTACTTTGTTGGTGTCGGGGGAGGGCGGCTGCGACAATGGCACTAAATGTCGCAGAGCGCAACCAGGGGCAGCTGCAGCACGCGGACGTTTGCACTCTGTGCATTCAATTATCATTCTGAAATTCAAGTTCACGGTCACCATAAAAAACATTATGATGACTCAACAACGACAGCTGGAGCTCCTAAAATGGAGCATTTGACATGTCTTTTTCTTCTTTCTGAATTGCTAATGGCCGGCTCTGCCTGTAATGACCTTCATCTCCTCATATCGTGTAAAAGCATGGCCGATTAAAAAAGCCCACGATGAAATCTCTTTGCTTTCTGTTTTGTTCGTGTACTAAGCAAGCCATTTGTCATTGGCACTCTGATAACCGAGGGGGTGGGGGTGGTAAGAGGGCTCAGACTGTATTGTTTTAACCCCGGTGTTTTCACTCCTGCCCTTCAGGGACAATGCCTTCGCAAACCTACAATTAAGCCCTTTATTCCAACAAGACATCGATTAAAACGGTACCTTTTTAAAGCTGTTCTTTAAAACCAGGAAGCCACGAACCGAACAGATAAACAGCTAAAAAGACGCTGCTTCGGCTGAGCAAGATTTAGATGCATCCATGAAAACAAACGGTCCTATCGGACGTACGGAGTACAGAATTAATTTAAGCCGAAAACAACCAGAACTTCTGTGAGATGTGTGAACCTCTTTTTTCAAGAAAGCCATCCTGGAGACACTGTAAAAGCAGAAGTTACAGCAGACGCTTTCAAACACAACCCACATTTTAATAATTTTCTCATTTCATGGAGTTTAAAAAACCTTTTTTAAATACTTGCTTCTGAAGTAAATGTAAGAGAAATTGCACATGGTTTACCCCCAGAAGCTTCCACAGGGCATACGAATGTGTGCGTTTAGTTTTGGGTTCAGAACAGTCTCGTGCTAATGCATGCACACAAACATTTCATCATGGCCTTGGCTTCCTGGGTGAAGTACACATGAGTATTTTTAATGTAGGTTTTCAGTATAAAGTTCACCAATTTCAGCATTAAAAGTTTTCTTTTTAATTTCTTTAAAAATGTAACCTTCCTTTAATTAGATTAGATTTGTTTTAATTTAATTCAAATGAGTTTCCTTGTAGTTCCTACAACAACAAAAAGTTGAGCGTTTCTCCATTAATCAGTCTGGATTGCTTCATTCACATTTTACAGGGTGAGGTTAAGGTTAGGGTTCACCCTCTGAACCAGAAGAATACAGCTAGCTCAGGGTTCACATGTTCCTTCCCACATAACTGTAGTGGCACAATGCAGATAGCTGGATAGAAGCAGATAGCTGGATTCTACGCACAATGAGGTCCTCGTTTACTGAAATGTGTCCAGGATCACGATCATGCGTGATCTGATCTGATCACGCCTGAAAGATTACTTGTGCAACTTGCGAGCTCCAACCTCATGAATGGCGTGAAACCCTCATGCATCTGTGTCAGCAGGACTGACCAACGCTCTCCTCCCAAGCCGAACCAATGTGTGGTACCACAAGAAAGATGTAGAAGACGAATGTGTATGAAATGTTCACCAGATGGATGGAGAGGTGGGTGGAGGCTGAGGGTTCATGCTAATTCTCTCCGCAGGTCCTAGGCGTGCAGACGGTGGGCGGCACTGGAGCGGTGCGTCTGGGGGCGGAGCTACTGAAGCGCAGCTATGGTGACGGCTCGTCATGGCAAGGCCCTGTCTTGCTCTCTTCTCCATGCGATGGTGGGTGTGAACCAGTAGGGGGCGGCGAGGAGGGAGTCTGAGGTTGCCTCTTCATAAAGGCAGCACAACGCTTGTAAAATGTCGCTTTTGTAGTATATTCACAGTACATTGGAGAAGCCTTAATGTTTACATTTGTTGGATCATATGATTAATCAAAACACCCACAGGACACTCATCATCGGTAATCTCTGTGTTGTTAGGACGCTCTTAGTAGACAGAAAATATGTGCATTTTGTTGAAATTCACTTGAGGTGTTTCATGTAGCTGACAACAGTCTGTATTAGATATATAGTGTTTTTTAATAACTAAAATGAACAGAGCATCACAAACAGCGCTAATAACTCTTTCCAAATGTCAGCATGACATCTGGAAGTTAAGTGGAAACCTTGTGTTCAGGCACAGGATTAATGGTAGTGAAACAACACCCACAATAGTGTCATGGCCATGTTTCATTTCATCCCTGCAGGTATCTTAGACAGTCCTTTTTTCTCTGGCAGAATCATTAGCCGGGATCTTTAAGGCAGCGGGCGTCAGTGACGTCCAGCCTTACCGCTACTGGGATGGCGAGCGTCGAGGCGTGTGCATGGAGGAGATGATGGGAGATTTGGAGAAGGTTCCGGAACAAAGCGTGGTGGTCCTTTCCGCCTCAGGACATCGGCCCACCGGAGCCGATCTCTCACGTGGGGAATGGGAGCGTGTGGTGGACGTGCTGATGGTACTGTCACTTCCTCTTGAAGCAGGAAATAGAAGGAGGATGGGGCCTTTCTCACCTAGACTCTCTGCTGGGCAAGATAAAAAGCCCAACTCTATCTATTCAAAAACGGGAAAAAAAAATTGCTTTAGCTTTTGAAAAATTGCAGTTTTTTGAGATGTAGTCAGTATTCATAGGGGAAGTGTCATCCTGTATAACAGAAAACATTTAGTCAGAATGCTCTGGGTATCCAGTGAATATCTAATCTAGAAATGATCAACCTGGTTTAAAGTGTCATTATGAATAAATTAATAATAGATTGTTTATTGTACTGCTGTATATGCTGTCAAATCTGTTAACTGTCACCCAAGCTGGTAACGGCTGTTGTGATGCTCTTGAACATTGTCCAAGTGTAGGCAGGTGCCTTTCGCTGCAGTAGACATTCACGGTTACTTCCCGCTTGATCAAGCTTGATTCAGATTGTGAAGAGCTTCATAATTATCTGATAAGATGAACCAGGTGTGTTACACCACGAAATGGATAACGCTGCATAACACACTGGGGACCCAGCACCGGACCCCTGTTGTGGGGTCCTCGTGTTTTATCAGGTCCCGTGTGATTTCACCGCTGCTTGGTCTGCCGTGCTGTTGCAGAGGCGTCGCCTGCTCCCGTTCTTCCTGCTGCGCTCCCAGGGTTTGTGCAGCGGGGACCCGGACGAGGACGCCTGGCCTCTGAGATACGCCGTGGCCAAGGGCTTGGAGCTGCTCTGCGCCCAGTCCTTCTCCCATAGCTTCAGCCTCTATGGTAAGATGAGATGCTCCTCGTGAAGATAGACGTTCTTCGAGAAGAGTGCTGGTTGCGTTTGCGTTCCTCTTCGACTGTGTTTTCTCTCACGCCCTCAGGAGAGAGGGTGGGCCACCTCCTTTGTGTTTTAAAAGAGAACGCCAGTCTGCTGGCTGTCCAATCCCAGGCAGAGAAGCTTGTCCAGGCACTCTGGGCCCACCCACCACTAGAAGGGGCCAGAATAGTCACAACTGTTCTAAGCAATCCTGCACACTTTGCTGAATGGTAAGTCATTTGTGTAATCTGGATTATATTTTCCACCCTGAATTAGCCAGTATGTTTTATGAATCATGAGGCAGTATTTCTAAATTCAAATTGACAGGTTAATAATAATAATGATCTTTATTTGTATAGCACCTTTGATACATACAGTACATGCAACTCAAAGTGCTTTATTAGCGGGTTATCCCTGCTAATAAAGTATAACAGTGTAGCAAGCGCAACAATGATATTACCACCTAACAGCCCATAGACGCACCTCTTCTCACAGCAGCTACTGTTCTCTTGAGGAAATACCTTCATGCATTATTGAGTCAGTCATTTCAGACGTGCCTGTCAGGCAGGACGGGCTGAAGGGCATTGCGGAGAGGTGCATGCTGATGCGGGAACACCTCCGTGAGAAACTGCGTCTTCTCGGCGCCTCTGGCACCTGGGACCACCTGGAAAAGCCTGGGGGTCTCTACTGCTGCATCGGACTGACCGGTGAGGGACGTGCCCCGAAAATGGAACAGGCGCTTAGCAACATAGCAAATAAATACACCGTAAGCTGTGGTAGTGGTGGTAACAGTTAACATGTCAGAGTGGTCAGGAAGAGCAAAAGAATACATCCATGGGTTGATGTGAAGTTTGAGCTGTCAGATGGAATTGACCAGATGTCAAAGTAGCTAGCTGGCTCCTGTGATTCAATTCAGTGTGAGTCAGTTCACAAAAGTGGGGACAAAAGGTCAAATCCAGAATGACTGAAGGTCACTCCTCAGGGGTGCAGTCACATGCACCACCAGAGTATTTTGAATTGTTTGAGACATTTCAGTGAACTCGTAGAAGTCGACGCACTCATTCATAAAATGGGGTGTTCTGGACGGGCCATTATATATAAACCTTTACCATCTAAAGGATTTCTTTGGTGGGTTTTATTCATTTTCTAATTCTTTTTTTTTTTCTTTCGGGGTTGCTAAAACCCTTCTGCAGCGTCCTGTTGTGTACTGAGATTTTCTGCTTTTCCTGAAGCGTGTCTTACTGCGTGTGCAGATGGTCAGGTTTTGAACTCTCCATCTTCATCTAGCACTAATAAATAAGTGTGAAAGCCGTATATTTGAAAGTAATGTCGATGTGACACTGATAGCCGAGTGGGAAATGAAAAAAAATTAAGCAGAAATAATTCTCTCTTTCGCTCTTACTCCCTCACACTCATTCGCTGTCTCTCCATCTGTCTTCAGTCTTTGTAAAACACCCAAAACAGACAAGGTTTAATATTGCCAACTTATGCATATGGATTTCAAATGGATGAGTTGTCTTGTGGGAGGATGATAATTGCAAAAAAAAAATAAATAAATAAATAAATAAAGTTCACAAGGTCGATAGATGAGTGCACGTTACTAACGATTTAATTGTCCATTAGATCAACAGGTTGCATTTCTCGCGAAGAGGAGGCACGTGTACCTGCTCCCAGAAGGCTGTCTGAATGTGAGTGCCATTAACAGCCGTAATCTTGACTACGTGGCAGAATCTATTCATCTAGCGCTGACGCCTCAGCTCTGAACTCCCAGACGTCAAACAATGCTGATTGGTTGCTTAGATAAACGTATACTCCTCACCTTTTGCTGTGCTGATCATTGATATAGTAGCATCTGTATGTATAGGTGCATGACTTTGCGTAGCCTAGAAAATAATTATTTCCAAGTACTTCATATAATTCTAAGCGAATGTTTAAAATACTTGATTCATTTTTGAAAAGGTCAAATATTAAAAAGCGACAGTCACTAAGATTTCATTTGCATTTGTGCGAGTTAGGTTCGTTCTGCTCACTGGATCATTCTTCCCGGCTCTGTATGTACTTAGCACACGAGCACTCTCCGAATGGCAGGTAGCCAGAAACAGCGGGAGTCCAGCTAACTTCCATACGGAGTTCAATTAAAAGGGATGGAGTAGAAACTAAATAACCTCACGGGCTCTCAAGTCCTCGGGTATGAAAGCGTGAATCCTGTGCACTGACGAGCCTTAGAAACGCAGCATGCAAACTTAAAAGACGAGCCTTTATCAAATCGCACATTACAGTTTAGCGCTGCTCCATCTCTCTAAAGGCAGTCTGAACGTGGAGCCCTCACAAAAAAAAAGCCATCATAGCACTGTCCTAATTTGATTTGCGTCCTTAACTAGCATGGAATTGTATCATTTAGGCAACAGCTCTTAATCTCATGACGTTGGCCTTTGCCTTTCCATCGTCACGGTGGGTTACTGAGTGCGGGTTGCACGAGCGGGGTGCACGAGCGAACACGGCTCGTTCCTCATATAGGCCTATAATGAGAATAGAGGTTACCGTTTGCTTACACGATCGAAGCTGCAGGCACCGATGTGGCACTGAATATTTGCACGTGCTTAATCTGCACCAGTAACTTCTTGTGAGCTTCAGCGCTTGATGCTGTTGAAGGTCTATTTGACAGCTCCACTGTAGTGGCTGCTGTTATCTGTATGCAGATACTGTGCTCCGCGGGTGTGTCAAGGTTTTCAAAAGTGGGGGTGTTCTGGGATGTCATAGCATGCGTAGCATATTTTAGTATCGTTTTAGTACCGTTTGCTACTTCCCAGCTGTGCTCTCTACTCAAGGGAGATATGTAGTACAGAGCCTGAGACCTATCACACTAGGGGAATTACTGTTCCTCAATATGTAAAGTGTGTCTACTGGATCAATTAAAGATGATTTAAAGATGATAGATGCTTATGTTAATTAATTACATTTGTAAATGTATAAAAATGCTTTTACTGAAAGACTTCTGATATGTATTTATTTATATCTCATAGAATATAGAGTTCAAACCTTTTGGGCTATGGACTGAGTTTAAAAAGGAATGGAATTTGTCTATGATTCATCTTGAACCAAAGCTGACACTCTGCATTAGGTCATTAGGTCACTGATTCACAACAGTGGTCACTGGTCCGTGTCGAATCCAGTGTGCTGGAGGGCAGAGTCAAAACCACATCTGAGCTGCTGTGCAAATACACTTTGCTGTTACTACGTTCTGCTCTCGTCATTATTTTCGCTTCAGGTGCACTATGCTGGAACCTGAAACCCAACAGAGTGTGTGTGTGTGTGTGTGTGTGTGTGTGTGTGTGAATGCCATGGAGTTGCTAGAGTTGGTTCATACTTTGATTTATAAGCCCTTTTCTCTGTGTGTATTGTATTTCTCTCATTTCCGGAAGAGCTGAAAATACTTTTCTTTCCCCTATTGCTGAGTGCTTTTCTATTACTGTTGACAGTGACTTATCAAAACATGGTACCATATAATAGTTAAAAGTTTGGTTTGTCTGTCCAGAAGGAGAGGAGAGAATTGTCTGTCATCCTGCGGTAATGCCAGCTCTAATAACACCTACCATTCTCTCTCTCTCTCAAAAAATCAAAAGCTTCCCTACACATTTCTGCATGATCAAAAAGAACACAACATCAAAAATAACGTCAGAAGTAAGACATCATTCTTGTGCACAGATGCTTGCTAATAAGTATTATTGGTGTTAGTACTTTTACGCCAGCTGATGCTTAGGAGATACAAAAACAAAGTGTCTCCAGGGCTGGAATGAAGCTCAGAAACTCAAAACATCCATGAGCCTCAAGACCATCAGTATGACCAGGACATCAGACCAGTAGACCAAGCAACCCGAGGGAGGTGCTCCATCCTGCCTTCTCCACACGAGTGTCCTGATTTTTGTGCTTCTGTTGGGGTTACTGAAAACTCCAACGGACAAAAGCAGGACAAAAGCAGACCTGTGACAATGGCTTGCCGCTCAGCGCTCTAGGTGCCCCCCTCTGGTGAACATTAATCACTGCATCTGATTTTACCATATTTTTATGAAGCTAGCTGCTTTATGGAGCTTGGCAACATATAACATCAGTTGACTTTCCTCTGTCAAGCTTGTCGAATCCTGGTCTTGTGCATATAGCCTCACACTCTAGGCTGACGCCTCTGAAGATTGTAAAACTTATTTTCCCTTTGACAAACCACTCTACAGATTTCAACTCAGCTGAGGTTGTCGGGGGTGAAGAAACAGCTACTAAATGGCATTTTAAGAAGGAAGTCAACACAGAATAATATTAAATGCTTTGTTTTGGTCAAGAAACCAAAAAAAAGCCTTCTTAAATTAAACACAACCACTTGTATTGTTGCTATTATAGTTTAAAAAAAGCAGGAAGGTTAACTTGAAGTTTAAACTGCTCATTAAGGCAAGTACTACAGTCATGACCCCAGACAAGCTTAATACAATGTGTAATTTCATTGTTTAATAGTTCTTTTTATGTCTCAATTAAATCAATGCTCTTAAGTCATGCCTTCAGTCATGAGAAGCTTCTGTGATGTGCTTAGCACAATTATCTACAATACCTTTCAAGGCCAAATTTCTGTCTCTGGCATATTCAGTGGATGGAGCAGCCAAACTGTTAAGTCTTCTGAAATAAGTATCCAGTTTGGGAAGGCTGTTTAATTCAGCCAACTGCTCATGTTTTTCATTTCACTTCTGAAATGTCTGCTTTTGAGTTTGATTTGACTTGACAGCATCTTGATGTCTGCACCTGCTACCAACACCACAGAATACATAAAGAAAATCAAAGCCACCTGAGGGTCGTTTGTCTGTCTATATATGTCTTGTCATTGTACCAGTGTTTGTAACCAGACTGCTTGTTATTGGTTCCTTGATTTGTATTAAGTCACGGGGTTTGAGTTGCTGCACTTTATTCCATTAAATCCCATTAAATCCCCATGGGTTTTGGTGCGACTTCCCTTCTATCACTGCCCAGCACCCCCAAAGGTAATTGTGCTTCTTCTCAAAGACCATCCTGCAGGTACAAAAACACACTCTAACTTATGTACCTCTTGCTGGTTTGAGATGAGCTGGTTTGCAGTAATTCATTCCACAACCATCCTTCAAGACACAAAGTAGACACTCGTCAAAACTGTCCTCTGTCCTGCCACCCAGGTAGAGCCGACTGGATGTCCATACAGTCACACGCAGCCTTCAAATCTCTTCACTGAGTCACTAAGCACTTAAAAATGCACTTTTACTGTCTTTTTTTTTGTCCTCTAGCCAGGGCTTCACTATTGAACACTGAACTATCTATTGTCACATGAGGGTTCATATTTGATAGAGACTACAAAGCACTCCTGTAAGTCGCTGTGAACAAGGGCGTCTGCCAAATGTTGTAAATGTAAATGTAAATTCTACAAAGCCTCGGTAAGACACTCTTGACACCTTTCACATTCTGCAGTGAATTAAAACTGTCGAGTGTTAGAAGACAGGCTAAAAAGTTTCCCCAGACATTTCTTATGGGCGGTGATGGGGAGAAAACCCTTCCAGCTTGCAGAATCTGGGGCCTGTCAGTGGCTCGCGGCCATCTTACGCATTAATGAACTCAATAGAAAAGACTCAGTCCAAATAATGGTCAGTGTAACATTGAATCATTTTACAATTAAATACTTGGAGTACAGAGAATGAAATGTTGTCATGATTCCACCATTTTCTCGTCTCTTCCGGTTCTGTTCATTGTCCTGTCAGTGCTGCCATGTGTTGTTGTTAACTTCTTCGCTCAACCTTGGCTTACACCCCCTCATTATCGGTTATCCTAGTCATTACTGTCATTATAGTCTCCAGTACTTATCTTGTCTATGCCTGTGCGTTTATAGTTCTTCTTTCAGCATTGTGAGTTGTTTGTTTTGCTATTCTGTCTAGTTGAATGTTGGTTTTGTCTGTTTTCAGATTTGTGTGGGTTTTTTTTTTTTTGTAAAAGCAGGTTTGTCTTCCATTTTGTTCCCTGTTTAACCTTGTTTACTGATCATATGGATCATATGTTTCACCGGGTCTGGACTCTGGATTGTGGGAACAATATTTAAAAAGTGTTTAAATGTTTGCGATTGCAGTCATTACAAGATAAAAACTGAGCTATTTTACATTCAAAATCAAATTGAACAGAGTTTTGCTAAGCAATATTGAATTTGCACATATCTGTAGAGAGATATAATAGTCTAATACAGAATATACACTCACTTTATTAGGTACACCTTGCTAGTACCGGGTTGGACCCCCTTTTGCCTTCAGAACTGCCTTAATCCTTCGTGGCATAGATTTAACAAGGTACTGGAAATATTCCTCAGACAGTCTGGTCCATATTGACATGATAGCATCACGCAGATACTGCAGATTTGTCGGCTGCAGTCAACGTTTTTCCAATATTCTATTGTCCACTTTTGGTGAGCCTGGGTGAAATGTTGCCTCAGTTTCCCATCCTTAGCTGACAGGAGTGGCACCCGGTGTGGTCTTCTGCTGCTGTAGCCCATCCGCCTCAAGGTTCGACATGTTGTGCGTTCAGAGATGGGCTCTGTTCGAAATAGCCTACTACATACTACTGGCGTACTGCTTGGGCCCCAAATCAGTATGCCGTATGCAGTATGCGAATAAAAATAATTTTTCCAGTACGTGAACAGAGCTATCTTCGCGGTGTACTGCATCCCATCATGCAACGCTATGTTCACGTGACCCCGTAGTATGCTTTGCTTTTGTCGCATACTGGAAACTGTACTGCATACTACTACGAGGACCAGTATGCAGTATCCAGTATATACTGAGTGCAGTATGCAGTATGCCGTATGTAGTAGGCTATTTCGAACAGAGTCATGGTCTTCTGCATGCCTCGGTTGTAACGACTGGTTATTTGAGTTACTGTTGCCATTCTATCACGCCTTAATACATTGAGATGCTACCATGTGATTGGCTGATTTGATATTTGCGTTAATGAGCAGTTGGACAGGTGTACCTAATAAAGTGGCCGGTGAGTGTATTTTATTACTTTGTGGAAATGGCATTTGAGCATAGAGTGTAAGCTGGAATAATACAGATGATGCATCTGACTGCTGCTACGATGAAAGGGGTTGAGGTTATGGGCTAAAGTTCACTGTGTACACTGTGGTTAATGAGCTTAATGAATGCCCTGAGGAGAAGGGTCGCCTTGTATATGGTTGCGCCGGCTTTAATGGTCTTCGTTCATTTGTCTGACAGGTAGAGATGTTGACTGGGGTGAGATGTGGCAGGTAGGATTCTGCCAGCACTCCTCTTGTATGTGTCTTGAAGTGTTGACAGGTTACATCCCATAATCGTCTAGGCAGCGCTGATCGTGTGCTGGAGTTTGACTCGTTCCCGTGAGGTGGAGGAGTTGCACCAAATGGTTCTGGAGGAGGTGAGGACGGACTGGAGGACTGCAGTGTGGTTTGGAGCATCAAAGCCGGTGGTAGGCTGAAATTCCACAGCTGCCGTAGCAACAACATCCTTCTCTGCTCTCTTGGCGACGGAGACCATATTCCCCTTCTCAGTCCCCAGTGACGCCCAGAAGCTTGAGTGGCTCCACAGTTGAAACCACAGCACTTTTGATGCTGATTAGCAGTAGGGAGGGGAAATCGAAAGTCTACCTCAATTTCTACAACTTTAGTGTTAAAGGCTTAACCAACATATTACAGACGTTTATAACCATTTTCTCGATGAGTTAGAATGGGGTGGCTTATTAAATAGGCAATTTTATTAGCTTTGCAGGTCATTATATGCAATATTATAATTTTATATGCAATAAGAGCAGACAAGCTAGCATTTAGCTCAGTGATGTACACTGAGGTGCACCGAGACGAATGATTAAAGAAACAACGCTGAGACAATGTCATTTACATTTTAGAGTATATGCATGTTTCTCACAGCGCAAACTAGCACTCTGGCTCATTTAATTAATGTCATTGTATAATGTTTTTAACTTTTTTAATTAAGGAGTGCTTCTCAGATAGCATGGACCATTGGCCAAGCTTTAATAAACATCCAGCTACCATAGCTATACACATGCGCGCGCGCGCGCACACACACCCTTAGGTCTTAGGAGTTACCTTGATTATTTCCACTAATCATCTTGTAGCTGGCTAAACATATGTCACTTTCCATTTGAGACTGGCAGTCCTTTTTGTATTGCAGACCTAATTAACCCTATTCATGAGCGCCCGGCTGGTAGTTTTCCTTCGGAGTCGGGGGCGGTGACAGCACGTCAGCGGTACCATACAGCAAAGCTAGCCGCCTACACGGCGCCGACTCGCTTTCATCCCAGTGCGGCCGGAACGCGTCACCCGGCCCCGTTAACATGTCCAGCGCTCGCTGAAGTGATTCTAACGGTTATGAGAATTTGCTGTTAGAGAAGTTTAATTACCCTCCCAGATGATTCACACTTCCCGGCAAAAGGGCGAACGAGCTTTGTCCGTCTGTTTATTATTGACACAAAATCTCTTGTCGCGCGGAATCTTGCGAGAACAAAAGCAAGGATTCGTGGCAGTTTTCAGCTACAATCAAACATCGCGTTTTATTCGCAAATGCCATTCGAAATCAGCGCTGTTCCTTTTGTGATCCAGACACAAGTGAAGCCTAACACGTAAGTGGGGGAAACAGGCGGCCCTTTGGTAGGACAAGGGCCTGCACAACAAATGACGTAGAAACAAGGTAATGCCAGTATTCAGGATATAAATGCCATCTCAACAAAACTGGACACGACATTTCACGTCCCTAATGATCTGTCTGCCGTATATTGAGAATATTCTGAGGCAAATTCTTTCCATGTTTTTCCCCCCTCGATCTCTTCACAGCATGAAATTGAAGGCCTACTTTATGAAATAGGTTTACCAGATATTAAAGATAATAATGGGGTGACTGGTAATATTGACGACATACGTACAAGCAATACAGCAAATGTCCTCAGCCGCTAATTACATGAAAGAACTGCAGACATTTTAAGTGTACATTTTGTTATTATGAACCAGGCAAACAAATCTTAAGGGTTTTTTTTTCAGTGTGTGTGTGTGTGTGTGTGTGTGTACACATGTACGTATGTGTGAGCCAAAGGGTTGAAACGAACCAAACTTATAATATAAAAAAAACCTGGTGAGAGTTGCTTAACGTTCGTGTTTTCAGTAGCAAGGCCAAAAGGAATCGATTCGGCGCGCGTTTCTCTAGGTCAATGCCTTGTGTAACCACCTCCACAAAGCACACGTGCCCATCATAATTACACTGTAAAGCCTCATATACAAAATACCACAGAAAAAAAAACCTGCGAACGAGGACACAGGAGCGAAGTGCAGAAGAACGTGTCTCCTTAGACCTGGCAGTGGGCTCATTAACAGCCACATACGTAATAGCTCCACGTGAGCTGTTTATCATTTGTATGCTGTTCATCAAGTAGTCGCTCTAATGCGAACTTCATTAATATTGTCGGCCTGAATCGGATCGTACTCCAGACGAGCAGAGCCACGTCGACTAATCAGGGAGAGAGAGAGAGAAAAAAACTATTGCTTTTTATTTAGCTTGTGTCCTTCAGTTATTGTGCCTGCCTATTTTACATTCTCTCTTCAGAGAGCGCAGGTATATACATAAGCAAATGGCGGCGGTGGGGGAGGAAGGTGTACTCAATTAATTTCCTTTCTCGGCCTGTCTGTCTCATTTTTTCTCTTTCATTCCCCATTTCGCACTCCAAAACCACCATATTTCTCTTTGGCAGCCCTGCTCATTTCTGCACTGGCCCTCCCTCTCTGGGGATGTGCAATTAAGGTTATGCTTGCAATCCTCTCAGTCCGTTCAAACCCGGCTAAGAGGGGATGTAATGTGCTCTCCAACATTCACCCGCGAGGTGAACAATACAGATAATTACAACTATCACAGTGCAGGGCCATTAGCCCCATGGAATTAGGGCTCCATACTGCCGCAACCTTTCACCTGCGGTGTTCGTGTGTGCCCGCATACACACGTACACACGCACACAAACAGAAAGTGAAAGCCACTTCAGGTGCATCTGTGCCAATGTGTCTGAGTACCGAGCGAACAGGTCTGCTATTCGGCTCTAGTGTACTTAATGTGTGTTCTCTGGGAATCAGTTAAAAGTCTCAGTTTTATGTCTGAGTCGGACATATAGTAACAGATCTGCTTCCAGCATGGAGGTCAGTCCTGCCATTGGGATCTGTAGTCTGCGGTTGTTTGTACCTGAGGGCGTGGTCTGATTAACTGTGCAATAGCCAATCAGAAACATGGTAATGGTTAAGCATTTTCTACTAATAGCGCACACTAATATTATTAATAATGTTGAGTGTGCTGAGACTCACATCGGTAGTGTGTTAGTATCCTACTGAGGCTGAGTAGTTCACTATTTTGAAGTGGACAATAAATAGGGAAAAGATGGTGAAAACTGGTTTCACTGCTTTCGTCCTACCCTTGGGTATACATTCAAAAGAAGATTTGGTAAATGCTCAGTGAGTTTTAAATTGTACTGAGAGCGTTTATCATGGCTGAATAATAAACCTGTGGTTCAACCACCACCCCTAATTGAACCTGTGGCCAATCATACAAGCTGCCACAGAGTGTGTCTATCGCCAGAGAAGGCACACAGAGAAGGACACGTATCTTTGTGTTTCCATTTCCCATGTGCCATTTCCTCCCCAGCATCATTCAGTAATGTGCCAGCCTTCCCTCATAATCAGTCCATGCCATCTGGATGCACCTCGGCGCTAGGCGACTCGTGGGACTCCAGATCGAAGCCCAGAGATTGGCCTGGGCAAAGCATTTATCAGCTGCAGAACCCAGGACTTCCAGCGTGGCCAGGAGGTTTCGCTTCTACAAAAAAAAAAAAACAAGGTGGCAAACGACTGATTATTGATCTTAGAAGTGAGGCGCATGGGTATTGATCGGAGGAACAAGGCAGGGAGATCATCAGGTGCATCTGACTGAGATGCTCAATGAAGCAGAAGGCAGTCGTTAAACAGAGTAGGACAGAGGAACAGACCAGCTCCAGTGCTTTGAAATAGATCTTACCCTAATACACTTTTCATTCCAAAAAAAATGCTCTCTGCTCTCTGTCTGTCTACAAGCCGACCAGACCTGTATCTTCAGGTACAAATCAAAATTGATGCACCTCTCACTTCCAGGATTTTAGTTACAGTAAGAAAAGGGAAAACGTGAGAATCTCACAAGGCCCTGGGACAGCGAGTATGCTGAACAAAGTATCTCAAAAAAGTGCTCATGTAGAATCTTTCATAACACTCACTAAACATCCCGCAAGAACAGAATATTCCATTTGTGAGGCCACGAGAAATGCTGTAGCATTTTAGAACCCCCAGGAAACAGCTCATGAGGGTGGGTGCAGGAGCGAACGGGTAGGACGGAACAGCCGTGGGAGCCGCAAGAACTAGCACGGGCAGTCCTGTCCCTCTAAGTGTCCCAGTGTTCAGGTTCTTTGGGGAAAAGGCTTTCAGCACCAGTTTTAGGTAAGAAGAGGTGAACTCTGGAGAGGCAAAGCCATGTTTTCACGCTGTTTCTCTCACATCATTTGAGGTTCTCTTGTGTCTCAGTGGTTTTCTCTCATGTCTCAGAGGTAATCTCACTGTGTCTCAGTAGTATGGTGTCATGTCTCAGTGAACTCATGTCAGCATTCTCTCACATCTCAGCAGTATTCCCAATGTCTCGGCTGTATATTCTCATGTTTCAGTAGTATTCTCTCATGTTTCAGTGGTATTCTCTCATGTTTCAGTGGTATTCTCTCATGTCTTAGCGATATTTTCTCATGTCAGCATTGATTTCCTTCAAGTCAAAAATGTCATTTTTGCTATCAAGTTAGGTAACCATGTCTTCTAAATCACTTCTGCCCCCCCTCCACACACACACACCAAAATTACTTCCATAATGTATTCCAATACAAACTAGTTTGCTTTTATCTCTAACAAATCAATCCCAGTGGCAAAAACATGAACTTTTTACACACATTCCCCGACCATGTGATAAATTACATATTCAAATAACCAAGGGATGCAAAGAAGACTTCCAGCCAGGATCAACCTGGCCTTCCCAGAGCTCTGTGTTATTGCACCTGCCTTTACGTGGGCATGTGCACTCATTGGAGCGCGAGTGTGCACGCCGAGTGGTACTCTCGCGGCACGGTGTGGCTCGGCAATTCAGGGCCAGCTGTTGAAAGAGCCCTGCCATGCGACCGAGGAAGAAGGAGCGGTGACTCTCCATGCTGGGACCGAGCCCTCTCTCCTCACGGGTGTGGTAGATGTTGCCATGGAGGCCTGTGATGGATGCCTCAAGGAACCAGACAGGAACCCAAGCACTCACACTTGGTTTCACTCAGGAGCACTGAAGCAGAAATGAGAATCCCAGAGCACCTGCTATATAGGCCTGCGCAGATTTAGATAACGCTACCATCCCTAGTAATGACAAAAGACACATGGAAGAATACTTTGTTAGTCAAGTGGAATAAAGGTTTTGGGATATTCGTATTGATTTGAGAATAAGGACACGCAATAGTGATTCATCTCACTTGCAGTGGCATGTATTCAAATTGTGTAATAAAACAATCCATAGCATTTAATAAGGGCAGGCATTGTGCATTTTCTGTCCTAGAGCTCTTTTGCAAAAGCTTGCTAATTTGTAACTTTTCCATTTATTTTTGAGCTCACGTATGGTCACTGACAAGAGAAAAGGTCTAGCGACACTCATTAGCAGACTGCTGCAGGTACCTGCTGCATCAGACTACCTGTATGGATCATCTAACCATCTTAATTGGAGAAAACCAGAGGTACAAAAAGACATGGAGTAATTGAAAACTAAATTGAGTATCTATGCTTGCTTGATTCACTGTATTATACAAAGGATGTGCCTTTCAGGAAGCAGACAAATTAAGAGTTGGGTTCATTAGCCAAACCCAAACACTCTCCCACGTCTTTTATCATTGCCCTCTGAAGCATTTTAACATCAAACATGTCAGTAATGATTCTGCCTGTTCAGACGGTGCAGCACAAGTGCTTCGTTCCTGAATTCTCCACGTGAGAGGCTGTGTCCTCTCACCACGGCAAATGAAACGAACCTGACTCTGATGTGACAGTTCGCACGATCCACGGTGCAGTGGGTGCAGAATGTTCCGGTTCATCCCGTCTGAAATACAAAAGCTCACCACTCCCCTCGGCCGGGTAACGCTGGGGCATGTGAAACACAGCCTCTTTCATCTCCGCATCACAATCATCTCCCATCTGGCAACATGTGACCACGAGAAATTCCCACTGCTCACCACATTGGCACATTAAATGGAGCTGAGAGTCACAGCGCCATGGCAAAGTATTGCCCGTCCAGGTACGACGGGCGAGCCGTGACTTCCATTTTCCATAAGCTCGCTTGTTCAGAGTCTCTAAAGTCAAGACAGAGTCTCCCAGGTGATGTGACTGCAACAGTGAACGTGAGTTGTTTTAATTAGGGGATTGAAAGGGGACATTGGCTCTGTGGGTGTAGATTTTAAACACCTGTAGCTGTACGTACCCTTGTACATATTTACTACACAAATAGGGCTTCAGTAGAGTTGGCTCGAGACAATCCTTGATTTGTTTTCTGTTTTCTCTTCTGCTGCACTTAGGGTGGTTACGCTTCATTTGCAAGATAACCGTGTCCACTTGCTTTCATTCACTTGTCAAGATTTCAGGGTGATATAGTCCATGCCTTCCGAAGAAGAGTAATAAAACGAAAACATATTTGGCTATTAAAGGTCACAGTGAGCATGCACAATACCTATGTAAAACACATGGGTTATAATTTGTATGGGTCTACACAACACACTAACAATGCAGATTTCTATGAACGTATACTGCATGCAGCCACTTGTTTTGAATGTGACTAAACTGACCTGATGCCAGTCTTTGAAAGCCCAGTTGTCCTGAGTTATCGATCGCCAGACTGCAGTAGCGTACCAGTCCCCACACGCTGCGCGTGCAGCTCTCGGCACGGCTGCCGCCTTTGCTTACCCATCTCTACCCTTAAATCACCGTGGGTTGTAAAATCAATAGCCATTCCCAGCTTACATGTCCAGCCATTGATCCCCCCTCGAAGCAGGGACTAAAGGTTTATAAAGAAAGAACAACCTCTTGACTACTGTAACTCCACGCATTGAAAACTTAAAATAGCATTAATTAGGTTTCTACTAACAAAGTTTGCTATGGGAACTCTAGAAGATGAGAAGTGCCGAATAGGGTTGAATTTCATCACAGAGCGATATCTATTCTTATTAAGTGATGTAATGGAAAAGCAACTAGTGCATTTCAATCATTTGGTCAAACAATAATTTACTATTTAATCCACTGGGCTACTTGGTACGCCCTGAACTGAATGATTCAATCAGCACAGTGAAAGGAAACACAGCCTTAAATAACCGGTACTCTGAAAGCAGTGCTGGCAGTATTGAGTTTGTAAAGCTATCCAAGAAAACCAGCCAGTTAGATGAGGAAAGCCCAGTATTCACTCGTCTGACCTACAACTGAGACGTTCTGCAGATGAGGGACAGAATAAAAAGACAATAAACATTCAACAGTTTGATCACCGCAAATGAAGCATCCGGCTTTGCGTTATACTGTAGGATTCGGATACTATATAACTCAACTTTGTCGACCATCGAGTTACCTTATCCTCTCAGATGGTTAAGGCAAAAATGTATTACACATCCACTTAACCCAGCTGACTGCGAATGGGCTTTGAATCATAAAGTAAACAAGCATTCACCTCACTAAGATCCACAACAGTAAACATGCGCGAAAGAGCCGGAAGGTGCTATCTCTGCGCGCGCTCACTTCTACAGTATACACTGTGTTAAGTAAGCATGCCACGGGCAACGCAACTATTTTAAGTCGGCGCACATTTAAATAACTGACAACAGTCAAAGCTAGTCGAAAGAAATGCGTTCACCAGCAAAGACGTGGTTCTACTCCGTTTACCTTCTATTCTAGTAGTTAACAAAAAAGACTTAATGGTTAGTGATTAGGCAAACGGCAGCCTTCGCGCTAAGAAGGAATGAGTGAATATTCATAACTAATTACTATAATCAAGCACCTGCTAATCCATTGCCCATCTACCGGATTTTCACAGGCTAAGATGTGGTTGAGGGTCGTGAGGATAATTACTGTGGAAGGCTATACAAACTATTTGTGATTTTAGTGGATGCCTATGCCAAATCGTAGGCCTGCTTTTAAGTCACCTGCGTTTTCTTTCATCATTTACATGAGCTGTAGTAGTCTTGACTCCTCCTACCCTCTATCTTCCTGCCTCACGCCCAGGCGCGAAACAAGTTTCGGGGTAGGAGTCGGAGAGCGCCTCTTCTCCAGATAAAGTGCGATCCTTCCGACTTGTACGATAACAGCTTAACCGGACAGATTGAGCGAACAACGTCGTTTCCCCATTTTTCCTCAAGATATTTGTGCTCATTCTACAAAAGGTGAGATTTCGGCGAAATCTACGCAAAACAGGTACAGCATACGAATGAAAACAAACGACTAATAAATAAGTATACTAACAACTAATTAAACTTGAAATCAGCTGTTTTATCTATAGTTCAAATTATAGAAACATTCAAATTGTTAAAAGCTCTTTGATATTGTTGAGATTATATTAAAACGCTCGGGTAACAAGGGGTAGGATGTATTGAAGTCATTCAAGCGCTTTCTGCCTCTCGAGTGGTGAAAACTACAGTATATTTTCTTCTGACTGGCGAAGCGAAAAACGCTTTAAAGTGTGTAGTTTGTACTTAAGCTCAACCTTGATCAAACACATGAGATGCAGTGGCTCGCAGGTCTGCAAGCGGACGAGATCTTGAATGTAATTAATTAGTATTTCAAGTAGTTTACCGCTGCAAAATAAACTTTATTCGTGGAACGTTGTTCACAAATGTTCATTGACATTGTTTCACCCATGGTCATGGTCATATGGAGATGACAGTTGGTCTTACCAGGCGATTAGACGATGTAACTGAACATCTTAGAATATCTAGTTGTCTCGCCATGCTTATTAAGTCCGCTCTATGGCTGTAGTTCGCATGTTGCAAACTCCAATTTGCAAATGTACAGTTAATTTGGCCTAGTTACTGTTCTCGCGAGCAGCTGGACACAGACTTGGGAGCTCGTTGTGGAGAGCTCGCAGGAGCAGCTGATCTTCGTGAGCAAGCCTCGTGCAGTGCTTCCTATGTTCTGATCTGGACCCATGCAGCTCAGTAATGTTACAGGCAAACACTGCTTAAATAAAATATTTGTGGAAGTATAGCATTAAATTCGAAATTCTATACGTAAGAAATCGGCTATAAATTAGAAATGAGGGGATCTGATTTTTTCACAGATTACTTTAGTGATGGTACAGTATGTAACCACGTTGTGCTTTAATGCCAAGGGGACTAAAGGTACTGAACAAAAGTCTCAGGGTCTTATTCAGGGTCTCTTATTAATTTTCCAGTGAGTGCTATGAACTGGAATAGCGCTGCAGGTACTAGCATTTATATAAGATCTTCAAACATTTCAGTGTGGATTCTAAGCGATATGTGAAGATTTAGGAGACATGAATTATCTGTGCTGATTTCTCGTCGTCCATGGAGAATCACATTGTGTGTTTCTCACAGCCCTGCAGCTATGAGCATTTCATTTTGCACTTTGTTTGGGGGAACCCAGCCGAGCCCATAAACGGTTTCCCCAGTGGCGCACGATTTCCTTTGCATTAGCATACCAACAAATTAGCTACCTAAAGGATCCAGACGAGATAAAATAATCATGTCTGCTGTTCCTTTCTCTCTCTGTAAATGCCAGAGCACACCAGAAGCTTCCGTTAAGTTTCATCTGAGTGGCGATGATAACAGGGTTTCCTGTCATCCGTTTTGTGCTCCACGTAGAACAAAATCGCCAAGGTGATTCAGAGGCTCCAATCAAAGGCATGAAGAATGCGCACATCATCAGAATCTAAAACTGAAGACTCCACAGCCTCTTAACACCCTCTGGAAATGGCACTGTGTCATGCAGATCTTTCACAATGTGCCCAACCAACATGCCTCAACAGCTTTAGTAGAATGTATTCCATAATGTACGGATGAGGGAATTATTCAATTTAATCAAGCTTGCAATTAAAGCAGTGGTGTTGCTGAAGGGACTAATCACATTTATTTGGGGGTTGGGGACCATATGCAGGGCATATTTTATGTCTATACGTAATTTTAGCACATCGCATTGTGCTGTGCTACATATTAAATTAGCAGAATTTTAAATTAAATTTCAATTAACAATTGAACTGACTGATAGTGATGGGCCAGGTGTGCTAATGTAAACAGCGGGGGCCTTTTGCAGTTAATGCTGCAGTTAATAAAATAATGTGGTTAACTTTGTGGCCCTATTAAAAGAGTTTTGTTCATTATAATTAATAGAGGGTTGTTGTTGCACTGAGTGCACATAAAGAATTTATCTAGAAATGGAGGCACTGACGAACCCTGAGATCTCACAGTAGAATATAAAACAGAGAACGCATGAGCTGACCTGGACACGGTCAGTGCCAGACGACAGAAGATGGACTGTTAAAGTGATATGCACGTGACTAAAGTGATATGCACGTGATTAAAGTGATATGCACGTGACTAAAGTGATATGCACGTGACTAAATTGATATGCACGTGATTAAAGTGATATGCACGTGACTAAAGTGATATGCACGTGACTAAAGTGATATGCACGTGACTATGTGGTTCTGCAAGCCTTTTGACATTAGTTGCATACAGCCATAAACCTTGAGACAAGAGCATGTGTGTGTGTCTGTGTGTGTGTGTGTGTGTGTGTGTGTGCACGCGCATGCAGTGTGTGTGAGATGTCTGAAGAGCAGAACTCAAGGTTGCCTGGTTAGACAGAGTCTCTTCACATATCTGCATTCAGTTTGGACTTTGCATGTGCAGCACACAGGTTCAGCACACAGGTTCAGCACACAGGTTCAGCACACAGGTGCAGCACACAGGTTCAGCACACAGGTTCAGCACACAGGTGCAGCACACAGGTGCAGCACACAGGTTCAGCACACAGGTTCAGCACACAGGTGCAGCACACAGGTTCAGCACACAGGTGCAGCACACAGGTTCAGCACACAGGTTCAGCACACAGGTTCAGCACACAGGCTCAGGGGTGGTATGTGACATGAGGGAAGGAGATGTCTCTGGTAAAGCCAACATACACAGATGCAGTGATACTTCATTGCTCTTCAGGTATAAACCATGGGGGTTGGGGGTGGGTAGGTGGTTTAAATGAAAAGAGCCAGTCTCTTAAAGGTGTGTGTTGCAAAACTGGTAAATAAGTTATATAGACCAGTGCTAACAAATAGGTAAGCTTTTTTAAGTCTGTAGGATCAAATCTGAGTTACTATGCATTTTAAATCAATTACATCGATAGTATACACATTATGCATGTTGTGTCAATCAAAACGGTCACTAAAGATAAGTATTGTTTTGCTGCTGGTGTAAATGGCTTTGATCTTTTGAATATTTAGGTAAATTTCAGTGTACTAGATCCGCTGTTTCATGTGTATTTTGCCTACCTTGGTTCTGCACTGCCACGTGGGCTTTTAAGAGAACCTGAATAGGTCCATTATCATGTGCTATAGCCCACAGAGCATGAAGCAGACACTCACAAAAAGGTGGAGGGACAGAAGACCAGAAGCAGGTGCACCACCCCAGCCACCTGACAAGAAAAACAAACTGTAGTGGGCTGGTGTTCCTCTGTCTGACCTCCTGCTCGTTACGCAGCACATGTTGTCTGCTAAATGTGTTTTTGAGAAGTCTGGATTTTTCTTTTTTTTCTTCTCTAAAACAACAACAAAACAGAAACTACGGTAAATAAAACCTGAATGAAGTGAAGTGTTAAATCTTTGTGAAGTTTGCCAGGTGCCAGTCAGGCTTGCACTGAAGATGTGTGTTTGCTTGTTTGTGTGTTTTTTTAATCTTGACCACTTGCTGGCAGTGGTTGAGAGGGGTTGTAAGATTAGCGTTCACCCCAGAAATGGCAGAGTAGTAGCTTTCTGAAAGTATCTTGTCTGTGTCTTCTGTGTTCTGCAAAGGTCTAAGCTGTATAAAGAGGCAATGTGTACTTTGTCAACCTTTAAATATAAATTTGGGGAACACCCAAGTTCAGATTTTGTACAAAACTGTACAGTGTTCATGGGGCTTTCAAGAAGAGTCTTTCTCTTCATGCTCATCTGCATGAGTAATTCAGAATACCCCCAAATCTGACATTTACCTCTTAAAAGGCGTGTTTGACGGTTGGCAGAGATAGATTTGTGAAACTTCTCCAGGACTTTGTTCTTGTCGTCTGCCTGTGCTAATTTCCTCAAACCGATTGGAATAATTAATCACATCACGGGAGTACATTTAATCTTTAAACCTGAAATTTTTAAAGTCTCTGTTTATGAACGTTTCTCGTTCCACATTTAAACTTGAACTGAGCCGACAGTTACGAGAGGAGAACGTCTCTGTGAATCAGGCTCTTTCAGCTTCTTTGCTAATGCATCTTTAAAAGTGCCAAACAGAAGTCATTAAGGCAGAAATAAATGTGGTTTTTTTAATAGCTGTTGCCTGTAGGATTGAAGAGCAATTACATTTAATCAGTAAGGCCATTTACTTAATAATGGTGCATCAGAGAATGGGGATCATTTTCATTACAGTCCAAAGTGCAGATACACATGGCTATAACACACACTATGCCTCCTGGGAAGTTCACGGTGACACCCACTGAGAAGAAGACGACTTGTGTTCACTGTGGAAGTGACTGGTAGAGCTGAATAAGGATAAACAGCCTGGGCCGAATGGTTACAAAAATTGGATGTTTTCAATCAGAAGAGGTTTATCTTACCTCTTCTGTACTGATGTTTCTGACACCGGTTTCATTATTCCACTGTTCCCCTTTTTTTTGTTAATATCGGCTCAGTTTTGAAAATGTTCCTGTTCCCAAAGTTCTTAAACTTATTCGAGCAGTGCTGCGACAAAGTGACAAAATTCATGCTCTGTGAAATGCTTCGGCTTTGGGACACACGCACACACACACACACACACACACACACACACACACAGGCCACAACCATCTGGCTCACCAGTTTCTGTTGCCATCTGCCAACCGTGAAACGAAGCATCACACCGCATGTCGCTGGGTTCTGGAGCTCGATGTGTTAACTCGAGACGCGTTCCCTCTCTTCCTTCCTCTCCCACAGCTCCAGGCAGCCCAGGATCCTCAATTGGACCCCCCCCCTCCTCCTATGGAGGGCAGTAGTGGTTGGCCGGCTGATTCTACACCCTCCAGCTGTCTGGGCAACACCACCGCGGAGAACTCCAGCCTGGGCCGCACGTATGAGGTGGTGGTCCAGTCAGCCAATGGCACGGCGAAACGCGGTTCGCAGTTTGCAGGGGTGGAGCTCCTGCAGTCTTTCAAACCCCTCATCATCCCCTGCTACGCCCTGGTGGTGCTGGTGGGGGTTTTCGGGAACTACCTGCTGCTGTACGTCATCTGCCACACCAGGAAGATGCACAACGTCACAAACTTCTTCATCGGCAACCTGGCCTTCTCGGACATGCTGATGTGCGCCACCTGCGTGCCCTTCACTCTAGCCTACGCCTTCAACCCTCGGGGATGGGTGTTTGGGAGGTTCATGTGTTACCTGGTGTTCCTTATCCAGCCCGTGACCGTGTATGTGTCAGTGTTCACGCTCACCGTCATTGGGGTGGACAGGTAAGTGATTGTGGCCCGTGTATCATGGCCAGTAGGACATTTCAGTTGAGTTCCTAAAGGATGGCGCTGTCTGTTACCGCAGATTTTCCACACATGTGAGAGTATTTCAGACAAAGCAGAATTCTAAGGAAAAGTTAATGCTGTCCTTCATTAAGGCTTTTAGTGTCTTACTTGTTCAAAGTTACAGACAGAATATCCATGCAATATCTGCTCTGCAGATAATCTGTATTATCTGTAAAAAGTGATGCACCATAAATGCTCCCAGTAACAATCTGTGGCTCTGAAAGCGTCCCGCTCTACTTTGAAGGATGCGGTTTTAGGTTCATCCAGTGAGTCAGAACAGAAGCTGTCAGGAAAGATAATGTGCACGGGACAGTGCGTGACTCAAACCCTAATGTTGGGCTTTTTAGACAATGGCCGACTTCTCAAGGTCGTGAGCAGGAGAGTAAAAAGTGAACATGAGACAGGGCGGGGCCTATTTGACTTCTAGTCTAAGGTCCCGCCCTCTCCTCCAGTCTAAGGCCCCGCCCTCCTGCCTTATGTCCCGCCCTCCCGCCTTTATGTCCCGCCCTCTCCTCAAGTCTAAGGCCCCACCCTCCTGCCTTATGTCCTGCCCTCTCCTCAAGTCTAAGGCCCCACCCTCCTGCCTTATGTCCCACCCTCTCCTCTAGCCTAAGGCCCTGCTCCCTCTCCTCTAGCCTAAGGCCCCACCCTCCTGCCTTATGTCCCTCCCTCTCCTCCAGTCTAAGGTCCCGCCCTCCTGCCTTATATCCCGCCCTCCCGCCTTTATGTCCCGCCCTCTCCTCAAGTCTAAGGCCCCACCCTCCTGCCTTATGTCCTGCCCTCTCCTCAAGTCTAAGGCCCCACCCTCCTGCCTTATGTCCCACCCTCTCCTCTAGCCTAAGGCCCTGCTCCCTCTCCTCTAGTCTAAGGCCCCGCCCTCCTGCCTAACTCTCCACCCACTCTCTAGGTACTACGCCACGGTCCACCCTCTGAAGAAGCGCATCTCCGTGCTGGCCTGCGCATACCTCCTCTCCGGCATCTGGATCCTGTCGTGCGGGCTGGTGGCGCCGGCCGTGGCCCACACCTACCACGTGGAGTTCCGCGACGAAGGCTTCACCATCTGCGAGGAGTTCTGGATGGGCCAGGAACGCGAGCGGCTGTCCTACGCCTACAGCACGCTCTTCATCACCTACGTGCTGCCTCTCTCCGCCCTCTGCGTCTCCTACCTGTGCATCTCGGTCAAGCTGCGCAACTGCGTGGTCCCCGGGCACCGCACCCAGAGCCAGGCGGAGGCGCAACGGGCGCGAAAGCGCAAGACCTTCCGGCTGGTGGCGCTGGTGGTGGCGGCGTTCGCCGTGTGCTGGCTGCCCGTCAGCGTCTTCAACGTGCTACGCGACATCGACATTGGCCTGATCGACAAGCGCTACTTCCTGCTCATCCAGCTCCTGTGTCACCTGTGCGCCATGAGCTCCGCCTGCTGCAACCCCTTCCTCTACGCCTGGCTGCACGACCGATTCCGCGCCGAGCTGCGCAAGATGCTCGCCTGCCGCCGTCGCGTCGGCGTCGGGAGGCCCGCCCACAACTGCGCCACCGCCAGCGTCGTGCTCTGATGGGGACGGCCCGCCGTTGCCCCCGCACCGCCCCGCCCCTCCCCCCAACCCGTGAGAACACAGACAGGGACGCCGAGCGCCGGTTCGTCTCTCCGAGCGTCCGAGACTCCCCAACCTGTTGCGTGTTTCGGGTGCGTACGTGCAATCATGTAAACGTTTGCTTGCTTTTTGAAATACAACCCATGTCAGCTAGCAAATCCCAGCGAGCACGCAGTGTCTTTCATGATACCTTCACACGGATGCGTTTTTGTTGCGGGACGATATTCATGATTCAAGGACTAGTTTCAAGACTTGTGTACCTTCCATAGAGAGCACTTGTGGATGAAAGCTCAGGACAAGGGTCAATCATCCTGAATTTCCTGATCCTTCAGGAGTGAACTCTTCAAAAGAAGAATGAAACTGAATGTAGAAGAACTTTACCTTTGAACAATATTTTCACATAACAGCAGACTTGCTATTTACTAATAAAATATATTTTTTGGGAAACGTTTTTGATGAATGTGCAATTTCACGGATAAAACATTCAAAAGGCCAGAAAAATGAATTATGACTTATGTAACTGTACACTTTAGACATGTTTCAGAAAAATTTAATTATTAATGTAATCATTTTTTTTTATTTGTAGTACAAAAAAATGCAAAGGCTTACAACTGAAAACCTTGATCCATAAAAAGTGAAGAGTATTAATTCATCAGCCTGCGTGTAGAATAATGCATGGAGAATGTAGCGGCTGTTCAGATGTTCACTCTGTACCGACACCCCCAGCTCTAAACCCCTCCCCTTCTGTCCCGAGAGCTGTCCCGAGATGTCTTTACTTCATTCTGCGCTGTGGACTGCGGGGAAGTGAACTCTGGAAGGAAAAGACATTAATAAGAGAGTGCCGTCCTGCTAGGTGTTGTCTTCTCTGTTTAGTTCTAGGACATGCTGTCCAGATCGATGTGATGTGCTCTGTGGTATTAATAAACCGCACGCGGAGCGGTTACAGTCCTTATATCTGCCAACTCGGTTGTCGCGTTTCGACTTTGCGCGTTCTCATTGCCAACAAATGTCAAGCATGCGAAAATCAGTCATGTTTACGGCAGTGAGCGAGTTACTTTCATAAAGGTTTGCATGAAAGGGCAACAACATGCTGAGGATTATGTAAGCACACAGCTTAGAGTACTTCTGAAATAAAATGAAAAGTGAACTGTACAAAGACAATGGGACTTTCCCTTAAACCATGTTTCTTTCTACTGCATCGCCACACAAATTGGTCTAATTTACCACTCTATCAAAAATAAATAGAACATGTTCTTTCCAATTACACAAGAAAGAATCGAGTTCGCCACAGATGTGTGAGGTAGCCGTGCACAGCCGAACCCTGATTTGTTCATTTATTTATTTATATTTTAGCCAAAGCCTCGAGTTTACACTCAATGAGCCGCTGCCTTGCGTATACATACAATTAGTCAATTTTAAGTAGAGATGCGAAAGGGGGGGGGATGTGGAAGCGCACCTCGCTATGCCCGCGTCATCTCTGCGCAAGCACGTTGTCCTTAAAGATGATGACCGGCTTTTCAAGTGCTAATCAAGAGTCGGAGGTAGAACAGATGGTGTCAAAACATGGATGGATGTCCAGGATCTGTTCAGAAAGTGCTTCGGGGTGAGAATACGGGTGTGGGACTGTCACTGCGATTGTTACTGTGTCATTATACGTGGCAGCTGCTGTCCAAAATTGCTTCTGCGGCTTCAATGGTGGAGACATCACAGGAATGGCGCCGCTCGAGACTGACAGAATGCAACACAATGGTCTCAAAGAGCACCGTGGATAGTGGGGCAGGCGGCCCGAGACGCCCGACCCCAGACGGCCCCACCACAATAAGAAAATTAGAAGTAAAAAAGAAAAGAGTTACAAGAAGAAGGAGAAGGGAAAACGTTACCATGGTGACTCATTCAGATCCTCATCCCTAATTTGGCATCGTTTTTTTTTTTTTTTAACCGTCTCTCAATCGTCTGCTGTAATCAAGGCACGATTTCTGATAGTGTGTCGCTCGGGCAAATCAAAGCAAGGCAGGCAGGAGAAAAGAATGCTGGGATAATAAGAGAAGGGCGAGGAGCGCGGAGAGGAAGGACATGAAGCAAAACGCCCAAACCAACAGCTAAGAGGGAGCACTCGACCTCCTCTTGACATGTCAGATTGTCACCTTGCAACTGAGTCTCTCTCTCACTCTCTCTCTCTCTCTCTCTCTCTCTCTCCCTCTCTCTCACTCTCTGTCTCCCTCTCTTTCACTCCCTCTCTCTCACTCTATGTCTCTCACTCTCTCACTCCCTCTCTCTCTCACTTCCTCTCTCTCTCACTCTGTCTCCCTCTCTCTCACTCTCTGTCTCCCTCCCTCTCTCTCTCTCTCTCTCTCTCTCTCTCCCTCTCTCTCACTCTCTGTCTCCCTCTCTCTCACTCCCTCTCTCTCACTCTCTCACTCCCTCTCTCTCTCACTCCCTCTCTCCCTCACTCCATCTCCCTCTCTCTCTCATGCACTGTCGTGTTTTGCGGGCAGCTTCTCTCTTCTGCTTTAAGCCTGATCGTACCTGCTCCCCAACAGGGTCTTTGGGGCCCAACAAGTTGGAACTTCGCTGCAAACTGCTTGGAAACATTCAGTGTTTGGGTGGTGGCTGCTAAAGTCATGGAGGCAAACTCACCTTCAAGCAGCTTATTGAAGATGTTGTGCATACTTAATGGCAAAGATATTGTTGGGTACATTTTAATGACATATTATTTACTTCTATTTATATACCAAAGCATATGAAAAGAATTTGTGAAATCAAATAAGAGTTTGTCTTAAAATGCAGACCAGATTGAGGTTCGTGATTCAACATCTTAACAGCAGATTAATGCTTTTACACTGGCCTGTCCATCTGCCCTCTCTGGAGCTGCACGGTCAGAACAATCCAAACTTCAACAAAGTTTTCACTGAGTGTTGAGAGAGCGGTTCTAATATACGGGGCGTGCCGGGGTTCTCATGAGAGGGCGCTGAGGGGAACTTACCGTGGCGACGCGTCTGGTCCTCACACTGAACATGAGCAGCCAGCACTAAGCGTCGTAGCCAGGGCAGGGACCCACCAGCCATGTTGTTCCTAAAGTCAGCGTGAGCTTGAAAGAGAGCGTGAGAGAGCAGTTTACATACATGAAGGTAGTATGTATTTCAGGACACTTTTTTTTTTACATTAATTAAAAATCAAACTTGTATGTACTTGTGCGTGTTCCCTCTGATAGGGTTGAGGTAACGGGAACGGCATGGTGAGCCACTCTGGGTATGAACACGTAATAAATAGAGTCTGTTTGCAACCACAGATCCGCACAAAGTCTCAAATGTCAGTCCAGAGCATCAGTTTCCATAGCGTCAGTTCACGTGTTTTTGCCCTGGACACACCGTAGCTGGAAATGAATCAAATTTATTCGTACTGCAGTGGCACGCACTGCATAAAGCAGGTAGGCGTTCATCTTCTTCACGGATTGCACTATTACATTATCTTTCTGATTGTCCAATTTCTGGAGCGCTTTGGGAATCAAAAGATAAAGATACAGAAAAAGAGAAACAGAGCAATTCGCCTACAGTACATTGTCTTATATGCGAATTGCTCAGGGTCAGTGAAAGAAAGACAGACAGACAGATACATAGATAGATATGGTTGACAGGTATTGCCATATCAAATATGCTGTTCATGTTATTTACAGCATGTAAATAAAAATGTATTCTAAATATGCCATCTACAGGCATCTTAGGATACAGGCACCTCCATCATTTGGTGGAAGAGAAAACTCGAATATAAAGTAGCGAATAATAAGCCAACTTCAGCCAGTTTTGGCGGTACTATTAGATCTTTCTTGAGGACGTGCACACTACTGATACTGGTAAATTGCTATGGATTAAAGTGTTTAAAATGTAAATGTATAATTCTTTACACCGAAGCTCCAAATATACACTTCCTTGATGAGTCCTCTGAAAAGCAATTATCAAAACGCACCCTACAAGCCACAAAAACATCTACATTTCAATGTACACGTGCTCAATATTGATTTTGCACAACCGAACAGACTGAACGAACTGATATGGAGAAATATGGGAAATATGGAGCGGTGTCGCCATCTAGTGGTCGCGCCATTCTCTCAGTATACCATTTGAAACCTATAATGTCTTTTACGTTCATGCTAACTTTGAATGTGGCATTGTACTGCGTTGTGTTATGAAACACACCCTAATGGCACGAAGACACAAAAGCGGAAGGTTTTTAGCCTAGCAACATGGGTTCGAGTACTGTTACCCAAAGATCAAATGGATGGCTTTCGCCGTGTACTGAAAAAAATTGGCGTAAATTGTACGTTTCACGTGGTCGCATACTACATACGGTTTACCGGATTGGGACCCAGTATGCAGTAGAATACAGGACTATTTCTAAACTCACGATGAAGTGTAAAGGTGCAATCGACAAGGTTCAAGAAACGCCACCTCTAGCGGTTAAGTAGGGGAACAAGTTAAAGTCTGTCACACGCATTATACGGGTTTTTGATGTTCAAACTGATATATGTTATACCACACGCATAAATACGTATTCACTAGCAGTTAAGGGCTGTAAATGTAGCAGTCAATTATTCTTTTGATAAGCATGCATATTAAAGAGGCAAAGTGGATCCAATTTCTCCCCAGAACATCCAAGCCTTGAATTGTACACAGAATAAAGGGTTATTCCATATTGGTCCACCAGAGGGCAGGAGTTACACGTTAGAGCATATATTAGAGTTTTTCTCAGTTACTTTGGTGCAAACGAACTCAAAAATAACCCATCAGCACCGGGAAAGAGCATCAGTGACCACATTGTCTGCACCTTTCTTATGTCTAATGATGTTAAACCCTTGTACTATTAAATACCACCTCATCAATCGATTACTTTTATTTGCCATCGTGTTCAGAAACATAAGATGATTATGGTCCGTATAAACAATAACAAGTGTAGGAACACCACCCACATAACCCTCACACACACTCTCTCTCTCTCTCTCTCTTCTGGTATAAACATGTGCTGGAGCTGGAGGCAAAAGGAAGAAGGCGTGGAAGAAATCGCATTGGACAGAGGGCAGCCATTGATGTCTCTGGCCAACGAGGGGGGAATATTACAATGTGTGAAGCCATCTCCGAAAACGGCGTCCTCACCTATGTATCCCGTCTTTGCTCCATACAACACACACTTTTTTTAGACTCTCTTTACAGCGACAAAAAATCCATGAGAATGAGATGGGTCTGAAGGGAGACCTTCTGAACAAGTATGTTGTAATATGGGATAATGTGGATTGGCCACTCGAGGAGATACTTTCCTTGCTGCATTGCCAGGGAAGATATTCGCTGTGAAGTCGAGGGAAATATGTGGCCAGACAGACAGGAACGTCTGGATGTGCAAGAATCCAGTACAGTACTGCATGTTCCAATTCAGTAACAATATGTACTGCGATTGTTTACAGTTCTGCACAGCTCTACCCGAAGGGGGTGTTGCTTATGTTGTAAATACGTTTGTACTTTGCTTTGGCCCAATGCTGTGAACAAACTGGAATCGCATAGAGCATATGCAGTAAAAATGTGAAGCATACGTATTGAATACCTGGTACTCATTTACCTCACTAAATACAGTAAGGTGTAAGTTAGCTGTAGATTTCAAATGGGTGTGCGAATAGTGTATAGTGCTGTCTTGAGCATTTTCAGGTAGTGTAACCATGATCTGACTTTTGAGCATTGGGAAAACAGTGAACTGTCATGATGAAAACATGACCAAGCCACTCGACTATCTTGTTTATAATGTTTACATGTTCTACATGTTTGTTTACAATGGTGTTGGGACTTATATTGATGACCCTGACACTTCTACTGACATGAATACTTCCTTTTGAGGACTATCCATTTTGAGCAAGTGACAGTTTTGCAGTTTATCAACTAGGTTTTGCACTTTGTACTAATTGTTTTGAGAAATGCACTTACTGTTGTGCAAATGTTAATAGTGATGTGAGAAATGTACCAAAGCGACTGGGAAACTGTAAACAACCTATGAAATACTCTGATTTACAAGTGAAAAAATATCTTAACCAGTGTCAAAGAAGTTATAGGATTTAATATTTTTATTCGGTTTTGTAGAGCAGAATACGTGAGCATTCAGTTACTCTCTCATTGCAATAAACAGATAAAATTATCATCTATTAAACAAAACGTACTTTATCCAAAATATATTTGATCATCAAAATGTAGAAAGAAATTATTATATAGAAAGAACCAAGAAGGCACAAGTATACAATAAATGAGTCTTATTGCAACGTCCCTATAAGTTCAAACAGGAATCACTGAACTATCACAGTGTGTAGTACAGCGATCCTGCTCTTATGTAGTACTGTTCTTGAAAAGGCCTCCCTTGTAGCATAACCTTGGTATACATAAAGGTACACATGTGTATAGCTTGCAGTGACTGACAATGATCATAAACCTGCCCTTAAAAAAACTTGTAATCCTTGGTAAATTTTGGAAGCCTTTTCTTGCAGGGAAGCACTTTTTCCATTGTGTAAATACACACACACACACACACACACACACCATAGCAACCTTGTTTTACATAAAACAATTTGTTAAATGATCATAAGACTGAAGACAGCAGAAGAAATAATAAATTAATGAAAACACTATCTTGGGGCATGTACGAGGACAGTTCAGTGGTAAGTAATCATTTTCATTTACAAGACTACCCATAAATTAGGTGAAGGCTTACTGATTATTATAATTAATTATAAAATTATTAGAATTATAAAGATTACAACAAAACCAACATAATCAAAATTCCTTTAGTCAGTGTTTAAATTGACTAAAGGAAGTCTCTCTCAACTTAGGTAGATAAGGTGATGATTACTGTTATATTTATGTTGTAACAGTTCAGCTTTCTCCATATCTTGGAGAATAAGATTAAAATCTTGCAAATAAAATATATTCCCTCATATGCTCATGGGCTGCTACTAATGTACTGACTATTCTGGCTGACAGAAAATACACTTGTCAATCAAGAGCAAAAATATCAATGCTCCACGACACCAAAACAGCTTGCATGTATGGAGCGCAGAATAAAAAGAGATCCATTACTCTTATTGCAATGACAGAAACACCATCAACAGTCCAGAATTATAATCCATTACAGCTGTATGTCTGAGTACAAATCACGATGTTAACGCAAACTTAAAGCTTCTTCGTTTGTGAATAATCGAGAAGTCAATTTCCAGAACGTTAAAAAAAAAAAATCAGAAATTAAGACATAATGCAGAACATCGTGAAAGGATCTCTGCACCCAGACAGAAAGTGCTTACAGTTTCAGTGTACTGCAGGCAGCAGGATACAGCACTGCGCTCTTGACCTTGAGTTTGCCCTTTGGGCCCCAGATAAGGCCAGACAGATACAAATGCAACAGGCAGCAGTAGATTTCCCAGCACCTACAATTCACCTTCAGTTATTTCAAAATAAAAGAACCTCAACCAAAGTAAGCATGCGTGTTCAGAGGGGTGTACTGAAAACCATAATGCTGAGTTAGTACCCTGTAACACATTGTCTTTTCTTGATGGCTTGGTTCAAGGTGCACTTGACTCGTCCAAGATATGGGAAGCACTAATTACCAAAGTCCACCATCTCTGCCATTCACTCCTCGCAGCTGTTACAGTTCACAGCCCTGTGTGCTGGCCCTCATCCTAAACTTTGGAGTTAAGAGCCAATAGGATGCTGGGTTTCTCCTCAATAACGCGTACCAACAGGTTGTCGATGTAGTCTTCCAACTCCAGGATCTTGCTGTCTTTCTTTGAGAGCTCTACTTGCTGCTTGACCACCAGCGTTATCAGCTCTTCTTGAGTGAGCTGGGTATATGGGCCGCCCTCGGACGTCTGAGGAAAGGGCAGGAGAAAACATGAGAGGGAACATCAACAAAGCACGAGCTTATGTGAGGAACATCTGACGGAACGAGAAACGTCAGAGTGTCGGCATCAGTCTGCTGTTCGCGTAAGCACGCTCACCTTTGATTTCTCCGTCACTTCTCGGATGATTGTTGATTTTAAGTCTTTCACCATGGAGATGTTACTAGAAGGCTGATTTTCAGCTGTGTTCATTGGTTTCACTGGATGGGGTCTAAGGCAAAACGAGAAGAACAGACTTTAGTGCAGCAAAACCTCACGGACCGTCTGAGAGAGTAGCACAACGAAGGGGTAATGAGTCAAAGTAAAGAAAACATATGATAAAACACTTTGCATTGTCCCAGATTCAGTGCTTGAAAGTGTCATTCAAGTTTCAGATTTACTGAATCTGAACAAATAATCAAAATGGCTGTGGGCTGATTTACAGGTCATCATCAGAGACAGCAAAGGAAAATCATTTAAGAGAGATAAAAAATACAAGAACTTTGTTAGTTCTGCCAACTTTGTTAGTTCTCTAAAGGGACTGTCATCGAGCCATTAATAAGTATACTGAAATACACCCAGTGAGTAAAACACAGAACACTTGAAACCAGATTATTTAAATTGTAATGGTAGGCAAGATAATGTAGACACTGGAAATTTATAGCTTGATCCAACAAAATCCTTCGCCCAGTGAAGCGTAAAAACCAAATTTAATTGTAACCAGTAAATCTACAACAACAATTAAAGCAGTGTTGAAACAAAAAAAAAACATTTTCCTGGCTAGAAAATACCAGGCTCTGAAACAAATGTCCATATTATTCACTAATAGTAGTATAAAAACAGTCTTAAATTTCAAATCTGTCCTAGAAAGCACCTTTCAGCAGATCACGGTGTTGTTTTGTGATGGAACAAGTAGGAGGGAATCACCGGCCAATCTCAAGTTGACCACAGTTAATGACCACAGTCTCAAAACGGAAAGAGATCTTATGAGAAGAGCAGAGAGTGCAGCACCTCAGAAACAAGAAAGCCAGAGAGTCTCAGGGTTAGTAGGATGTGCTTCTTACAGAGTAGGGTGGCATCAGGAGGATTATTCTCACCTGCGAGGGGTCAGTACCCCACCTCCTGCACTGCTTGGCGAGGTGACTGACTGAACCTCGGAGGGTGAGACTCGTAGTGTGCTCTTGCCCCCAGGAAGTAGTTCTGATGTAGCTGAGGAGAGGGACACTTGCGTAGGGGATGCAAAGGGATCTTTTCCCAGGATGGCTTTTGAGGTAGTTGTCATACTTTCACCAACGTGTGGTCCAGCAACACTAGTAACGGTTAATTCAACATCGTCTTGAACAGGATGAGAGGCTGGTTTGTCCGTAATGGCTTTCTTCGTTATGTTATTCTCGAAGTTTCTAGGAGGCTGAGGTGCCAGTTTTTTCCTTGAAGAATATACTCTGGACGGACTGGAGTTCATCTGTGTTTTGGGGGGGTTCGTTTCATCTTTGTATGCGGCATATCCAGAGAGTGAATCTGTCTGAGCTTGGGATGCAGGAGATCCAAGGAAAGTATCAGTTTCATCTTTGGATGTGGGAGATTCAAAGAATGGATTTGTTTCATGTTCTGGTTCAGCAGAACTATAGAATGGGTCAGTTTCATTTTTAGGTCCAAAAATGTTATCAAAATCGTCTGGAGTTACGAACTGATCTTCAGGTTTCTTTGCTTGTTTTGGGCCATCAGCAAACAGATCATCTTGGTCTGTGTTCTGCTGTGGCATGGCCCAAGGGTCTTGAGAAATAAGCTTATCATTTGGGAAAGGGTCAGATTTACTCAGAGCACTGGTGCAATTTGTACCTGGTTGTTTTTTAGCAATATCTACAGTTCTGGCAATACGAGATGATAAATCACCCGATTTAGGCCTGGGCATTTTCCCCTCCGAACTAGCATTCTCCTCTGTGGACTTTCTTGAAAAGGAATCTTCAATTTTCCTTTCCACCTGAGCACTTTTTGATTGTGTTACAATAGACTGCTCTGGTTGTACTTGTGTGACTGGTTCTTTGTCTTGAGCTCGTTGCCTTGGTTTTGCTGAAGGCAGCCCTGTGGTATTATCAGTCTTTGAGTCTTCTGGATAATTCGATTTTTTTCTCGCTGTTGGTATCGGCTTTTCTTTTGGCTCAGGGGTTTGGCCGGCGGTGCTAAATGGTTTCTGCTCTCTTAGCGGAGTTTCTTGCGGACTCTGGACTTTTGGTGCTGGACCAGTGCCCAATGCTTTGGCTCTAAAAAGGTTGGACTTGTCTACAGTAGCATAGATTGGTTCCTGGGGATATACTTGTTTAGACTTGTTCACGGTAGCATACAATGGTTCGGCTATATGAGGTTGCTTGGAATTGACCTCAAGCAGCTGTCTAACTGTTGCCAGAGTAGATGTCTTCGGTGGGGTCAAAGCCCGTTTAGGTGCCACTGCTTTTATGGAATGAGAGGACTCCTCCTCCTGATCCATGTGATACTGATTCAGGCTTGATACGTTCCTGTCTTTCAAAACAGCCGATTTATTGCGTTCACTGGGGCCATCCACACTCATTTCTTCTCCAATGAGCTGAATATGGCCATCCATTTTTCTTTGGTTGACCTCAGCTATGATATGTTCCCAACGAGTGCTAGTCATAACCCCGTGCTTCCTCTTGGGAAAGAGGGCATCATAATCAGGAAGAGGAAGAGAAGGTCTTTGTTGAGAGTTTGACGGATGCGATCCATTTCTTGGATTGCGGTTTTCGTTCTTGGAGGGACCTCCAGGGTAATTAGGCGGATTAGGGGCCTTGTGCTTTACCTGAGGCACGCTGGTGGTGTAGTCGACTCCTGAAAGATTCTCAGTTCTCTGGGGTTTAGGAGGTGCCATAGAAGTGTGGAGATTCGAAAACATATCAAAAGATTCAAAAGGTTGGTTAGAAGGAGAAGCAGGGACAGTATTCTGGATGCCTGAGGTGGTGGGACAGTGAAGGGGATTGGTATTATCTGTTTCAGACTTCGGACCAAGAGCCGATCTGCCAAGGAGCAAGAACATAAAAGACCAATTTGTCAATCCTCATCCATCGACTGCCAAACAAACTGAACTGCTCTTTAGTACCACAGTGACTAAGTAAAGAACATTGTGCCGGTTCTCAGACTCATAATCCTTTAGTCTTAATTACATTACACTAGTCACATTAGTTTGGACAGTAAAGCAACAATAAAACGTGACCTATTCAAAGTCATCATTCTGTCACAAACGTCACAAACAATGAAAATTGTGAAAACAGGCACACGCGCGGCTTACATTAAGCTCTACATCAATTACATAATAAAGCGTCTGAATCAACTAAAGCTTAGTCTTTAACTCTGACATGTGCTTTAGGGATCATTACTACTGTCTTGATGTCAAGGTCACAGCTGTTACTACAGAATTATAATTTCTATTACTATTTTACTATATAAATAAATACTATTTATTATGCCATCACTGTACTTCCACTATGACATTTTCTTTTTTACTTCAGGAAGATTTGAATTATATTTTATTAAAATCAACTGATATCCTCCTTCAAGGTCAGTTAAGACCAAAAGCAAATAAGGGAGGAACTCAGAAGGGCAAACTATTTGTTTACATATGCAACATGAACAAAATCTTCGTTTTCAGAATAGAATCTCAGGGTTTGCCATTTCCACTAATGTGAGACTTGAAATTATAGTCATGGCGCTAAACAGCACCCATAACATTTCCAAAGTCATGAAAACACACCCAACATTACAGACAGTACTATCTATACACTAGTTTAAGACCAATATCCTCAGCGTAACTTATCTTTAATAACAAAACATAAAATCTAAAAAAAAAAAAAAAAAAAAAAAAAAAACATTTACACATTACTCACCACCTTAAGGAACCTATATTAATACTTCCTCATATTCCTACATTTGAGTGAAAAGTCTCGAGGATCAGGGGAAAAGCAACAAGCCCTTAGCCATCCTCACACACACACACTGTGTTAGTCACAGTCTGGGAGTGCATGACGCCAGATCATGCATGTGTAACCCGTTTCTCTCCATACCTGTGCACCTCAGCTGACACGCCGGGCCACATTCCCTTCTGACTAGCCAATCAGACCACTGCTGCTAAACTGGTCCAATGGGGAGAATTTAAGCAAGACATCAACAATCCTTTGTTTTAAAACAGGTTAGGAAGGGATTAGCCAAGACCACTCAAGACAACCTGATTACGGGATAATGCACTGGGCAGCATATGCAGGATTTAGATCACAAATCAGCCTTAAATGAGTGACTCAGTCACGGTATTATTACAGACATACACCTTTGGTACTGACAATTTGACAAGAATGGAAGAAACTCAAAAAGACAAGACTCAATACTACTCCACCAAATAAGCTGAGAACATTTATCGTACAACAAAGATATAAGAAAAGAAAAAGACTAGAGAAACTACACTGTAGAAGAGAAACGGTGCATGTTTGGCTTAGAGCAGGTTGAGTTTTGATCAGCAGCTGCTCGTATCACTACGTGATGCTGACAGCAGGAAAGGACCCAGCCTCAAACCACTCATAAGACCAGTGAGCTATTTATGTCATGGAGAAAAAACAAGTCCACGCCCCTTTACATAACACTGTTATTCATAAGAATATACAAAAAGGAGCTTATGTCAAGTGATTATTACATGCGTTATTAATTCTCAGTGTATGTTCGAAAACATGGTTTGCCAAACCTGTTTCACTAATGAAGTTGACCAATTAAACAGATTTTTAAGTTTCTTTAAGTTTAACTTTAAATAATTTATGATTTAAAATGTCTTTTATACTATTACATTCATTTTATATTGCCATTTCTGTATTTCAGTTAATGGCTTAGAGAGTCATTTATGTTTGTGAACATGCACTGAGCATTTATCTGTTAACAGCACGAGGCTGTGAACTTTTCTGGTACTGTTATGAGAGTCACACGGAAAGGTCTTGGTTGAAAACGACAGTGTAAATGAAGGATTTCCCCCCCCGTAAAAGATCAGGTCGTTTGCCACAGAGGCCGAGCAGACAGAGGTTAGTGGAGTGGAATTACAAGCCTCCTTTTCTCACAGATGTGAGCTCTTATTCCTGCTCCTAACTGACCGCATTAGCTGGCAGCTCAACTTACCATTCACTATGCTCTCTCGTGTCCAGGCCGAGAAGAGGTTACGCGCCACGCGAGTCTGAGATATCTTATCATAATCTCAGAGGATCACAAGACTCCCTAACAGTTAGGTATAATCATGGCTTTTAGCTGAAGCTGAGGAGTGAGCAGTAACATTTGCCTTTGAGGGGGGAAAAAAGGCCTTTGTATTATCTTGAGGTGGTCTCTAAGGTCGCCAGAACTCGGCGGATGCACTGCCGTGTGTTCACTGGAATGCAGTAGGATCACTCACCTTGGTTTGACAGCAGAAACCTTGGCTGTACGACCAGGGAAGGCATTGGCGGGCGGCGCTGGAGCAAAGGTAGACTGCACACCCCTTGGTGGATCTGCTGGGCCCCTTTCCAAGAAAGAACTCGTGGTGTCTGGGCTGAGAGGAATTTCCTCAAAGCGGTTTGCGGAGGCAACGACTTCCACGTGTCTGGGACGTTCTGGAGGACTGGGATCCTCTTTTTTCTTGCCCAGGCCAAACAGAGAAGATAGTCTCTCCGTCACCCTGGCCTCCTCGTGACGTTTCTGTTCCTCTGCTTTCTTCTGCTGATCTTCGACCTGTTGCCGCTTCTTCTCCTGGTCCTCCAGCACCTTCTTCCTGTCCTCCTCCTCCTGTCTCCTCAGTCTCTCCTCTCGATCTTGCTGCCTCTTCTTGTCCTGCTCCTCTTGCCGGTCCAGGAGGTCCTGCAGGTGCCCATCTGTCTTCTTGTGCTTCTTCTCTTCGTCCTCGTTGGAGAGCTGTGAAACACGCGGGGCCCTGTCCATCGGCTCAGGCTTGTAGGTCGGAATGCTGAGGCCCTTGAACGAGTCGACCGAGACGTCGGACATGTTCCGCTCGTGGGATTTCCGCAGATCTTCTGTGGAGCCCTTCACGGAGCCGCTCAAGCTGAGCGTGGAGCCAGAGTTTGCGGACGGCTCTTCTTCCTCAGCGTACACATGGCTGCCATTGATGCACAGGTTGTTCTGCTCGGGGATGTTCTGCTTTGAGCGATTCAGCAGAGAGAAAGGGCCTAGAGATACTTTGCTGTCGGTGCTGCTGGTTCGTTTGTGGCCCAGAAACTTGAACTTGCGTTTAACTATTTGAGACAAAAACACCAAAAATAAATATAATAATAAATAATAAAACACATACTGAAAGAAACTTAGTACTCGTAACAGTTACTGCATTTGTTTTGAGCGCTGAAAATTAATAAGCCTATTTTCAGTAAACACCAAATTGCTCGTCACTAAATTCCTACAACAGTGTTTGCACGGTGAGGGCCCTTACCATCCGGAGATTCCACATTGAGCCCCGAGGATCTACTGCTGCTCAGTGAGCCGTTCTTCTCGGGCAGCGTGCCGAGAGTGGACATGGATTGGGACACGCCCTTGTGGAGGTTGGACTTCGGCTTGAACAGAGATTTCAGCTTCGACGACGGCTTGCTGACGGGAGAGTCCGTGCCAGCCTCCGGTTCCTCTTCGCTGTCCGTCAGGACCTGGCCGACCACGGCCGGCACGATGGCGGAGGCCGAGTCCGACATCCCGTCCCTCTTTTTGCCGCGGACCTTGTCCTTGAGCTTTGAGAGACGGGACCGCGGCTTGTCCTGCAAGGACAGGTCGAACATGCTGGCCGTCATGTTGTTTCGCATGAACTGGATGTCCAGGAGAACTTCTCCCCTGTCTTTATCCTGCTTCCCACTCTTGTCCACCAGCTTGTACCAGCTGAAAACAAACAAAACATGCTTCGAGTTAAACCCGATAATAATTTAGTTCGGTTCATTATCAGGATGATACATGTGGGTCTCAAATCACAGCTCAAAATAACTCAGACGATGCATTTGGTCAGTAATTCCAAAAGAGCTCTTTGCATCCATGTTGTACACCCAGCGAATCCCACGGGAACCAACGCCTGTTGCTGCAACGCGCGGGTCACGAAAGGCCACTGGCGGATAATGAAAACAGACAATTATGTCTTTGTGCTGTGTGTGCACACCCCTCATCTCCTCTGTGCGGGGGATTAGCCGTGCGGTCAGCACAGCGGGTGGACAGAAGCGCGTCACTCCAGAATACTTTGTCCACCCGTACACATCGCAACAGGCCGTCTCCAACGCAGAGGTTGGTGGAGAAGCTGGAGCGAAGCCGAGATGTTGCCGTACGTCCAGGCTGCCGGAGAAGTGAGGAACTTCACGGTTCCCAGGGTGTACAGATGTTCTTACGTGACAGGCGCAAATACATTTTGTTCGGAATCATACGTTCCCTTTGTAGCCTTTGGTTCTTTAAGGCCTGTACATATAAACCAATACACTCCTTAAGCTTGCATGGGGCCCGACATAAAGCCTCAGTAACCTCCCGGGAAAATACCAGGAATGCCAACTCAAGTGGCGTTGTAGCTGAAAAGTGATATATCGAGAAGCACAGATCTGTAAGACTTCAATTACATTTAAAAATCTGTGGTCAAATCTGATCTCACACCTTTACATTATTAAGAGGTATGTATTAATTACTGCAAATAGCCAAAGTCTCGTCTTAGAGTACAATGTTGAACTGCCAAGCCCAACACAGTTTACAAAGCACAATTATGTACATCCATTATGAGGAGCTCTCCAGGAAACACTGGCCTATTCATACATTTTTGTAAACAATATTATGCAAAATATTATTAAAAACATCCTCCATAAACACCCAAAATGTCCTGCATAAACACCCATGTAGTCAGACAAGAAACGTAGCTGGTTGGTGATACTCCTCCAGTGAACTTTAAGTGTGGAACTATGTGTGGGAGAACTAACAGGAAAAAGACTCTTGCGACACATTAACAGAGCTACAGAGCTGAAGTCCATGGAATGTGCAGGTCATGTTATGGTCTGGGTTCAGATAAGGCGGTTCTTGTTTAGATAAGCGAGGAGGGATCCGCCATTGGTCCCAAAACAAATCCCGCCCCCTCCCTGTGGTTCATCAACACCGCGCTTGAAATCTCCGTGTGGGGACGGATCATGAGGGGACCGTACTGAACTCTGACCATCGTGATGGAAATCAGATGTAAGCTTCACCACTCAGAACTGGTCCAACGGGTCGCGAACGAACAGCAAACTTGATCTCCAAGTTATGGGCCATGTCAGTCACGGACCACCTCACACAAAAACATCAACTCCCGTGCCCGGCAGGCTTAACGTAATATCTTCTACGAAGGAAAGAGAGGGAGGAAGAGGAGGAGAAGTGAAAGTTAACAGAGCGTTGTGTTCCACGGTCATTAAAGCAGTAGTGCAAGGAGAGCTGGAGCATGTCCTACAGACCTACAGACGTCCCGTTATGGTCGTGTTTAGTCCCTGAGTGGAAGGTCAGTATATTGTTAACGGACAGGCACGAGCAGCCCGTACAAGCACCCAGAGACCTACGGTCCTGCTCATTTCACAAGGCGAAGATAATCTGCGGTTTGGCTGCATGTAGCAAAGCTGCACAATGTGCAAACGGTCCCAGAGGTCAGAAAAAGGAAAAAAAAAACTGAGCATATGACCGCATGGAAAAAGGGCTTAAGTCACTTGTGTAACACAGACAAGTCGCTTATCTGTTTGATGTGTGTAAGTAGCTGTGCAGCTCAATACCTGCTGCCTTCACATGACCTTGTATAGTGGGCAGTACCGTGGCATTGTTGTCATGCCAAATGAAGCGTGAACATCCCACCATAAACACACACACACACACACACACACACACACACACACACACACTGAACTGCGCTTGGCTGATAATGCCAACACCTTATCAGCCTGTAAGAAAGCCAATATAAACAGTCAAACGTCATGCAAGGAAATGAAACCCTGCTTGAGCGTACGGGCGGAATGTGATACTGCGGAAACTCTTAGAGTCAGAGTCCAGGGTGGAGTCAGAGTCCAGTGTGGAGTCAGAGTCCAGTGTGGAGTCAGTGTGGAGTCAGAGTCCAGTGTGGAGTCAGAGTCCAGGGCGGAGTCAGAGTCCAGGGTGGAGTGAGAGTCCAGTGTGGAGTCAGAGTCCAGGGCGGAGTCAGAGTCCAGGGTGGAGTGAGAGTCCAGTGTGGAGTCAGAGTCCAGGGTGGAGTGAGAGTCCAGTGTGGAGTCAGAGTCCAGGGCAGAGTCCGAGTCCACAGTAGAATCAGAGTCCACACATAATTGGTAATACATAATTGGACAAGAAATGGTCACATGCATTTATGACGTCGTGTGTCCACTTCTAAATGCAGGCGTGATTCGTTTGAGCATATAGTGAAAAAGAAAATAGTGAGAAACGTGTGAAATCACTAGTGATGTGTGTGAACGTCACCACAGTGTTGGGCTGTGGTAGCATTTTACAATGGATGAACCTTGCCAAAAGTAAATCTCCGAGATACTCCCTCACAAAGGACAAAGAATACCCTTGGATGAAATGCTGATCAATGTCAAAAGCTTCCATATCCACATTACACTCAAGTAGGGCAGTAACTCAACACTGGGTGCTAAGAAAAACAAGAAGCAGAATTCAATACTGTGTGAGCGAGAGAAAGGCAGAGAGAGAGAGAGAGAGAGAGAGAAAAAAAAATTAAACTACACTCTGAACCTTGTGACAAATAGCCTGCTAAATGATGGTACATTAGACTTGGCAAGATATGCCTCCACGACAGATAAGACCTGAGATTAGTAAAGGTCAATAAACACATCAGATGAAGTCATCTAGGTAAGAGACACCATTGGTGCTCAAAACATGGGCAGGGACACCTTCCCATAACCTTGAGTTCAGCTGAGAGAAAAAAAAAAAAAAAACATTCCCTTCACATTCTGAACATCGACACTGGTGTTAAACACCAATATAGTTCCATTATGTAACATGTTGCTCTGCATTCTGCTCAGTTCAACCATTAGATTGTCAAAATGGGTTTCAATAGCGAGGCCACACCCACCCTCTTCTTAACAATGGCAACGCATACACCATCACACACGTTACGTTTAAAAACAGCACCGTAAGCAATGTATATTTAGAGTGGGTGTGACGACATGGGCAGACAGACAGGTATCCGCCGCCTTCGCAGGAACATCCGATCAGGGCGCTACCTGCAACAAAAGACAATGACCTCAAAACGCAAATGAGGGGTAAACGCCTTGTTGCTGCGTTTGCATAGACAGCAGCACTGGAAGATGTTGACGTGAACGGACAGAAACGCTTCACTTCCGGGCCCAAGGGAGGAGGATTCCAATAAAATGTACTTTTAGAGCAAATCATATAACCGTGAAGGCCAAGGAGGGAGAATTCAGATGATTCTGTAGAACTTGGTGTCTGGAACCAAAGCTATGGCAAGGCCAGGCCGAAGACAACAAAACAAAACAACAACAGAAATACACACATACACACACACAGACACCGAGTAAGCCAATATTTATGTGGGCCTAATTCTGAAGGTCATTCGTGTGGGTGCTTGGCACACAGACTGGAGTCAGTGCCACGTGGGAATGAGTCATAAATGATTCAGGGCATGTGGTGTCTGCAAAAAATGTGGTGTCACAACACCAAGCTGTCCAGCCCGGGAGGACTGTGGGGTGGAGGACACTGTGGGGCAGAGGACACTGCACTCAGACCTGTTTGTGCCAGTAGAGGCTGCCAAATTAAGCAGTCCGTGGTACCCATGTAGACCCTGTAAAGGCTCTGCAAACTTCTATCAATATACTTCTATTTATTAACTTCTATTCATTATTTTGGCCACTAAACACACATGGAAAGTATAAACTGTGACACAATGTCAGAACCTTTTCACCGTGATGATAATACAGTGTACTGTATAAAGGTCTTAGGCCAGTGGAGAAATTCCAGGTTACATATCTGGACAGGTTTTTGCATGAATGAATGAATGAAAGTGTGATTTATATAGCGCCTTTCAAGGACCCTTGGTGGCTTTACATGCAAATGCATGAAGTATTAGTTGTGTTACAGCATTCCAAGGTAATTCAGATAATTATTATAAAAAACATAACAGGAATGTTTTGATTAAAAAAAAAGAGAGATGGCTAGAAAAACACAGGTTTGGGTTCAAATTTTTTTACTTGCAAAAAGCTATGCTGATTTCAAACACGGTGAAACACAATTAAGACAATTAAGTTCAATCACAGTTCTGCCTTCAAAAGAACTGAGGTTACGTGGGGGCACAGAGACCGAAGAGCAGAACGAAGAGCAGAACGAAGAGCAGAACGAAGAGCAGCCTGGCACAAAATACCACACTTCTCATAGCAGATGACAGGAAAAACTATGGTCTAAAAGTTGTACTGTGGATTTCTATTGAATGGAGACATTCTTCGCTACAAAAGACCAGGGCTGACGGGACTTCAAAGAGGACTTCTCTGGAGGAGGCTAGTTTGAATACAGGAAAGCAGACCTATGATATGATAGGAAAGCCAGGGGTTCCTAGATTGCTTTCCAAGCTATGTTGGTGCCTGTATGACCCTGAGACACTCATTGCCTTTAGTTCCATCTGATGTACGAGTATGACCATGTGCACGTGTGTGTGTGTGTGTGCACGTGTGTGTGTGTGCACGTGCACGAGGGTAAACGTATGATGTCACTTGGACCATGCAGAAAGGCTGGAATATTTATTGATCTTAGTGTACTCTCTATCAAGATGAACAGAAACTCAAATAAGGCTTGGTGACTGTGTACCTTGCAAGATCAAACAAAACTGTGACCAAGTGTTCCAGATGTCACAGCAGTATAAAATGGCAGTCAAACAGTTTGTTTGTAGCAACGTTTGAGGTCTAATGCCCTTTCAACAAGGTTGGGCAGGCAACAAAACAGATGAATAGCAACCAAGCCCATCAAAGTATCTAATGATAGACCATACTTGTCCCAACCCTAGCCTACCAGGTGAGAGACAGATATTTGGCCCTCAGGGTTTTAGACTGGCAGGTCCTGTTAAAGTACCTTTAAAAAGAAAATGCTTTTGTGTGGGTATGCGCCTACAGGACATTCTTCCATCACCAACGACACATTCGACATAGTTAGAGCAACCCGGCCTGAACTACATTTACAAACTTCCCTACATTAAAAGAAAGCGACGTGCAGGAAAGACATTTACTGTGGACTTGGTCATCCACTGCTAACGCCACCCTCTCTTGTCAGCAATGAGTTAATAGAAACTCTCACCGTAGCCTTGTGGTGCTACTGGTCTCTTATGGTGCCACTGACCCAATTCTCCAACTCAAAATAAAAATGATACCCTCAAGCCCTGTGCTGGTGTCTCCCTCCATAGTTCAGCTTTTCCCTCGCACAGGAACTCTCGTCACACCTTAAAGCCCAGTGATGACGACAAGGCCTTTGTGAGCAGGACCGTAGCAAGGAAGGTGTCGAACCTTTTTCAACCTACGCCTTCAAATTGTTACTGCTCATAATTTAGAACTGTGAATAGCACAAGCCTGTTGATTGAAATTGCCACAGAACGTCACAGCTACTTATAAACTTACGCATGTTTTGTATGACTTCTAAACACACGCATAACTCAATTGAACAGCCACAGTGGTTTTATAAATACAACTAACAAATTGACAACTGACAAAGCTATTTAAAAGTTCATAAATTAATGTTATATGTTGTGGGTTGACAGCTAGCACACACGTCATTTGATTAATTAATACCTCAAGAGAAATTAGCCAAAATATGTCTTGACACTAAACATTATATTAAAAGTCCACAACCATCCAGCAATTCTCAATGGGCTTGTACGTGTCTATAAAATCATTATTAACTTACATTAGACTCACACAGCTCACCAATGATGACTAAAGAACCAACAATAGCATGTAACCTTATACCTGACCTCCATGACAACCCATTAGCAAATGTGTATTTCTTGTTTACACCCTACAAGTCAAACAGGTCCCACTAAATGTTTCAGTATGAACGAGAGCACAGGGAGGCTCGGCTTACACAAATAAAATGAGGTCACCAAGTGGATCTGATGTTGGTAAAGCATACTCATACCAAATGCATTCTGGTACATTAAAGCTGATTAATGACAGTTTTCTGATTAAAAAAAATTATATCCCAAGGGATGGAAACTACTGAAATATACAAAAAGACGTGTCACCCAGAAACCACTGCCTGGGGACATGCAATCTAATTTACATTTTTCATTACACTATAACCTAGTCTTCCTACTCTTATGAATGTCAGTATATTACTGCACATATTTTTGTTAAGGAAACTTACTCGGTTTTCTTTCGGGACTTGTTATCGTGGATGTCCAGCAAGTTGATGACCGCTTGTCCCAAAAGCTTATCCAGACCCACCAAGGCGCGATGCATAATAATGATATACAGCGTACAACGATCCGCATTCCCACTCTGGAACATCGGCAGATCGAATGTAGCTTCCTCTTTCCAAACCGGCGCTACGCATTTCTCTGCCACCGAGGTAGAGAACTTGTCCTTGGCCACCTGTATGATAGCATAGGCATCGTTGGTTCCGTTTTTGCCTTTGATGCGCAGGTTCCGCGCCTGCAACACCGTTACCTGTACGCTGGTGGGATACCACTGCTGGCTCTGGTCAGCTAGGGACATTTTAACAATGTATCCGGGGCCAATTTAGGAGTCTTTGTCTGCCGAAACAAAACGTTTCATCAGCTTTCGAAAACAAAATATAGCTACCTAGTAGAGCGGGGTCGTTAGAAGCCAGTCTTCACAGACTTAACTCACTCCCAATTTAGCCACACGGCGGCTGCTGGAACTATATGACAATGCTGACTCCTCCCCCGACGTGACGCGTTGCTGCGCGTGGCTTATTTGCACGAGGTGGCGCGTTCAGGTAAGTCTCGCGCACTCAGAGTAACCGGCCTACAGCTGCCTCCATCGTTTACTATACGCATATTATAGCAACCATAAAAAAAGAATACAACTCAGCTCTGTTAATTGACCAAGCTAAAACAAACAATTAAAAACCTAAATTATGTAATTTGCAGTAATCCCAATAATAATCTTATTTAGTAAACACCTGAGTAGCGATTTTTTTAAAAAATCGACAGCTGTGATGTAGACGGTTAGCCAAGTACTATTGCAACTCATAATAATGATTATTATAAACTTTAGTAATGCTAGCGGAGGCCTTGGAGTAACATCTGAACAATAACACCATCTGAGCAGCGCCTAGCAACAACGTAGCTAACAACGTTACAAGAGCTTACACGAATGGAAAGGCGTAGGAGCTAACGTTTCCTGAAAAATCAAACAGCTTCAGCTTCAAATCCCTATCGAGCATACAAAAAAACAAGTACGGTAAACAGCTTTAGGTCTAGTTATAACCTAATAGCTAAACGGTAAGAACTGTAGAGCATCACACGCAGGTTTCACGGTGACTTAGTCCCCACCCAGATCAAAGTTCTGGTGATCTAATTGGATACATTTCTTGTCAATTACTAACAGTACTTTCGTGATTGGTTTAAAGCAAACGTTTACATTTCAAGTGGCGTCAAGGACTGCATAATAGCCAAATATAAAAGGTTTGCATGATGTTTTTTCATCGAAGCTCTGTAGATAAGGGCCTGTAAGACTATAACAACTGATACGCTTGATTCAGTACTAGTTAATTAGAAAGTCTTTATTTTGCATCAGAATTTTTGGTAAGGCACGATCTTAAAAGCAAATATATTACTGAAACTGAAAAAAGTTTAAATTTCCATATCCAGGCATTGAGAATATAAATACACATTAATTTTGAAATCTCCCTTTTTTAACAATGAGATGACAGTAGAAGCAATCTTTATTAGATTAACAGTCTACTAAATTTGTACTGACCAAAATATGTATGCATAGGGACAGGAAAATGTGAATGCAAATACCTTGTTTAAACAAAAAACAAATAGACAAAAACAAAAAACAAAAACGTGGCACTGTGCAGTGGTGTGTATAACAAAACCAAATTATTGTATGTTAGATTTTTGAGAATCACACATGGTGTTTTAAACTTTTATTAGGGAACCATGTCACTAGGCCAAAATGCAGTTTTGAGTTATGCAAAAGGAAATGCAGACTGGCTGATCACAATAAGGAGCGCTTCTGCTTTTAAAGGAACACTCAATCCTTTTACACCATCCAAGCTTGTAATTTTACTAATAAAACAGTACTGGGAACAACTGCCTTGTAAAAAGCATGTGTTATTTGTTAGCCTACATGTCTTGACATTAATATGCTTCAATAAATATGGACATAAAATGTTTGCATCTTGCAATATTTTTTTAACTGATTGCTTTGACATTATAGGGAGATTTCTGATGTGTAAGGAAAGGGAGAGAGAAAAGAAACCTATTTGCAAATACTGCGTCAAGAGAGTGTTAAACACAAAGCGTCTTTGGCATAAATCCCTGAACATATGTGTTAAAGAAAAGCCAGCAGTTTGAATCCAGAACAGACTCAACATGTGAATAAACAACAACCTCTGGGAAGCATAACTTTGCCACCGAAGGTCAGAATTGCATATGACATCATAAATAAGAAGAGACTACTGGTTTGGCATAGTGCAGATTGTCTCATGTCCAACACTGCTTCCCCCCCCCCAGCTACTACATCTTTACTCATATAAGACAAACACACACTTGGTTCCTCAGGAGGAACCTGAATTGGAAAAGGATTTGGGGGATTCCCCTCAGGCCAGTTTTGTACACACAGAATAAGTATAACTTACACCGACAAAGGAAAATTCTCACTGAACATTATTTTTTAACATAAACCTGACTTATTTTTTTTCCCCATCATGACTGAGAACTTGGGAAACCATTCCAAACAACACTGAATATTTTTGCTTGCATTAGAAATAGTCTGTGTGGAGTAGCCTACATTATATGTAAGGGGATAAAAGTCTGAGAAATGCAAGCTAGGTCTAGAACTGTGAACAAAACATCACTTCATCAGTGGTGATGCAGACTATAAATTACAAACCGACAATGTACCCAAAAGAAAAATACAACAAACAACCCTGAATCTGTTAATACTGACTTTCAGGAATTTCTTTTTTCAAAACATTTTCTTTGTCTTCATTGGGCCACCATGATTTGGTGTGAGACAGAGAGAGTGGACATTTTCCAAGTGCTATCCTAAAAACCATGTCATACATGATTTATAAAACTTCAGAATGTCCTTATGCGCCCAGCTTTCTCAATACATCACAACCACAACTTTGTTTTTAGCAGTAATATGGTGAAAGTGGCTTTTGTCCAAATCTGCCAATATCCATACGTTTGAGAAATGGCATAAGTGATCCAGTAGAGGGCAGTGTAGATTCATGTTTTTCACTATGATCTTGGCCAAAAGGGGGACAGTGATATTGGTTCACTTCCTGCTTTAGAACAGTATTATCAGCAGAAACAGACCAACAATCCCAGTGCTAATTCCTATTCCACAGAAAATCGTGGAGAGGAAGCAATTTTTTCCACAAGTCCTTAACCTTAATGTTGGAATGACTAGATAAGGCCAAGAGGTATTTATCAGTGCTGGAGAGTGAAAGGAGCTAAATACTGTAACGGTCAGTTATTACATCCATACATTCATGCATACATACATTTACACATATACATCTCTGACTCTCAATACCACACACACACACACACACACACACACATACATACATACACACAAACATTTCCTCACACACTAATTTACAAGCACAAAGCAAGACAAACATTATGTATAAAAGGAATGCACCTTGAGGTCCATCTCTAGCGATATGCATAGAAACAAAAAATCATAATGGGTAAATTGTACAGATACCTTAAGGTAGTGAAACGCTTTCTAGCCGTCGCCTTTGTAACTAATGTTAGTGTAATAAAAGACAAACAAGTCACAGAAGTAACGCTACTGCACATTTTTTGACAAAATGCCTTTTTTTTTTTGGTGGGTCAGCTGTTGCATATACAACAGAACAGAAATATCAGTTTTCCACATCTAGGACCAAACTGTATGGAAGCCCTCAGGAGACCGAAGCATGAGGAGTTATGGGGCGAACAGCTTGGTGTGTTTCAGCAAAACACAGGTGACCCAAAGCTCACTGCATGTTTGTGAAAATATCGTGTACAGGACGCTAATCATGGAGGGAGTCAGATGTCACTTTTGGCTTGATACGCACTTCCCTATGAATGCATGACGGCAGCTGCTTACAGGACGACGTCACACCGTCGTCTCGCTTTTCCAAATCCCGCCCCTCATCCTGACCGAGCCCTGCGATTGGTCTGTCCCGCTCGCGTCCAGCTGTATCACGGAGCCTTTCAGGGTCCCGTTGGGCGTGGCGACCCCCGGCGAGGAGGTCGTCCCGACGACGGCTGCCATGGCAACGTTCAGCGGGAACGAGCTCCGCCTGGTGTCCCTGTCGACGGCGGCAGCCGTTTTGAGGTTGTCCCTGCTGGCGCTGCGGCGCTGAGCGTTCTGCTGCAATGCTACGCGGCTCGCCATAGAGGGCGCCAAAGGAAAAGGCCGCCGGCCTCCGCTGCTGCCGCCGTCGCTGCCCTCCGAGGGGCTAGTCGCTAGCCCCTCCCCACGGGGCCTCCCATTGGTCAGCGGCCCGTTCTGGCTCTCTGAGTGGCTGTTCCGGAGACTCCCGTTCTCGCTGGACACGGGCCTGTGAAGGTGATGCACTTGTTCCGCCCCTGGCGGCCCCAGGGCTCCCACGCTACCTCCACCCCCGCCGCCCCGCACGGCCTTGAGCCGATAGTGTCCCCTGCCCTCCCCCCGGTGGTGGTACAGAGCACCGCCTGCTTTAGTTCGCCCGCCCGCCTTCCTCCGTTGCGGCTGCTGGGCCGGAGCGGCGGTGTTCCCGGCGGCTGGCGGCACGTCATTGGCTGCCTTGCCGCCGCTGTGGTTCTCCGTGCTGGTGCTGGTGTTGGTGCCGCCCCCGCCTGGCGCTCGTGTGCCGCCGTGGCCGTTGTCCTGCGCCACCTGCAGGAGGTTTGTGAGCTTGCAGGGGCCGGTACCGCCGCTACCCGTGCCGCTGGGCGTGGAAGACGACCTGGCGGAGGAGGAGTAGTTGTTGGGTTCTGCCGGAGGCGGTGGGCACCCGGCGAAGAGCTGCGATCCCCTCTCCGAGGCGCTGCGAGCGGCAGGGGAGGCGTCCGTGCAGGGGACGCTGTAGGTGGGCACGGGCTGGGAGCGGCGGTAGCCCGGGCAGCAGCTCAGCCAGGCTGCCTGGACGTCCAGACGCTTGAAGCAGTGGTGGAGGACCAGGAAGATGCCCAGGCCCGTGGCCGTGCCCCCGTACAGGCAGCTGAAGAACTTCCTCTCCCTGTCCATGTGCCACATGGCCATCGCCCCGCAACACCACGTGAGCATGAAGACGAACTGGGTCACCAGCAGCGCCAGGAACTGGGCCTTCAGAGAGTGGTGGTCCTCTGGCGCCGTCCCAGCATGCACCGGGCTGACCGCGGAGTCCGACGAGAGTAGGCTGGCGCTGCCGCTGAGAGCCGGTTGGACCTCGGGCACTGGGGTCGACCCAGAGGTGGAGCACGAGGGCTCCTTGGCCCTCTGGGAGTTCCTGCACCTCAGGCGGGCCACGGTGCACAGGAAGTAGATCCAGGTCACCACGACCACCAGGCCAGCCGGAACGTAGAATGCGCCTATACTAGGTTGCCATACCAACCAGCAGCTGCGCAAGGGTCACGGGCAGTAAAAAGGTCAAAAAGGGAAAAAGCCATGAATTACTCAGATGACAGAAATACAAAAAGAGCTCTGTATTAAAAAAGACTCTTGTTAAAAGGAGCTACACAATAAATCTAAGGTCGCGCTAACGAGGGTCAAAGGGTGAGAGCGTCATGAACGAGACCCATATGGAGAAAATGTTGTGGTCAGACATACGGCTGAAGCCCTGGTACTCACTAAGGAATGCCGTCCCCGTAGTTGTTGATGTTGACGGCTGCCGTGATGCCACATACGATGAGGGGAACCCCCCCAGCAATCAGATAAAACCTGGCGAGACGCACCGAGACGCAAACGTCCCGATGAGGACAGCGAAGGGAAAGAAGTGTCAGTAATACGCAGCATAGTTCGTATCGCGCCCAGTGTAACATGGTTACATCTAAAAGTGCATAAGTAGGTTTTAAAGTAACATTCTTTATTCGTTATAAAGTAACATTCTAGCCTGTGACTTTATTGCTTATTTGAGAAACATGCTTTCATAAATAATTTTGAAAGCTGCAATTCTCAGCTAGGTTATGTTTGGTTAGATGTGCTGCACTTTAAATTGTAAAATGGACCCTCTCATTCAGAGCTATAGAAGATGTGTAGTAAGTGGGGTGGGTGAGAGGAGGGAGTGCAGGCGTGATTTATCCCAGGGAGCAAGCCCTGTGTCTGGGCAGACACCGCCTGGCTGGGTGGGTAGCATGGAAGTCTGGGGGAAGAGGTCAGCGGTACAGTGTGAGAAACCCAGATCGGCGGATGGGTGCGGGGCTGGATCTGTGTTGCTGTGTGGGTCTTCATGTGTGACTGTCAGTTAGCATTAGCGCTTATTAGATTTATAGTTTTCCTCTCCACTTCTGTGTAATCCATTTGCCTTACATTCCTCCCCTTCTTACTCCCCCCTTCTTTCTCTCTCTCTCTCTCTCTCTCTCTGTCTCTGTCTCTCCAAACTCCAGTTCTCCAACAGATGGCTCTTGGTTCTGGGAAGACAATGGTGCCTTTTGACTAGTCAGGTCTGGCATCGTGGTGGTCTTTGCTGCTTGCGTGTTTGACTTTAAACAGGACTTTGTATCGTCCGAGTTGTCACGCTCATCTCGGTGCGTCTGTGCATCCTGTCAAGCGCAACTCAAACACCCCTTTTCCATAAAAGGCCAGCATCCCAAAACACACCACAGCTTCAAGCGCAACCGAATGAGAGCCGCAATATTATGACAGGAGGCGACGCTCTCTGTCGCACCCTGATGACATCACTCACCTGAGCATGGGCCGCTGGACTGGTGGCACGCCGGCGTCACCCTCCGGTTGCCGCGGAGACCGCCACAAGGCCTCCTTGTAGAGCACACGTGCACTGACCCCAATCCACAGCAGAGTGGATAAGGAAGAGTAGTGCAGGACGATACCCACCTAGCACACACACACACGAGCGCACACACACACACACACACGCACACACACAATAGAAATGCATGCAAGTTCATAACCATGAGGACTGTAGTTATGCACTGTTGTACAATTAAAGTATTTGGCAGACGTCCTTGTCCAGAGTGACTTAAGTGCTTTGTTGAGTGCTTACTGCTTGGCACACAACGGGGTAGCCGGTCAGGGTGATGCCCCCAGCAAACACCGCCGTGGTCATGGCGATGTGGAAACAGGTGTTGAGGAGGGTGTGCCAACTCTTCCTAGTAATCCTGATGGAGCTGAGGAGAAAGAATGACATGAGAAGACATGAGAGGACATGAGTGGACATGAGTGGACATGAGAGGAGGACAGAAGGCCAGACTGTTCTCACACTGTTCTCACAGAGCTTCAGGGGCTTCTGTACTTCTGTAAAGCACCTAGACCCTGTGCTCTTCTACCCTGTGTAGCTCTACCCTGTGTAGCTCTACCCTGTGCTCCTCTACCCTGTGCAGCTCTACCCTGTGCAGCTCTACCCTGTGCTCCTCTACCTTGTGCAGCTCTACCTTGTGCAGCTCTACCCTGTGCAGCTCTACCTTGTGCAGCTCTACCCTGTGCACCATAAGCTTGAGTTCACGTGACACACACGCCCCTACCTGTGGTGCAATATGTATGTGAAGATGATTGTGAAGAGGCACAGGAGAAGCAACGCAGTGCAGGTGTAAACCACTGGGTGGAGCACTTCCACAGGAACAGTGGTCAAACCTGGGAAATTAGGCACCTCCTGAGAGAGAGAGAGAGAGAGAGAGAGAGAGAGAGAATATTACCTCAGTCACATACTATGCATTCACACAGACAAACTAATTGCATCACCCTCCTCTATGATAAGTTCTAATTAAAGGATGGGCTACATTCCTCTCTCACTGTTTGGCCAAACATTACATGCAACTCTCTAATTAAGCTTGACCGTCATCCCGAACACTGTTACATTTTGAGATGTTACATGAAGGATACGAAAGTCTGAAGCGAAGCCAAGAAGCGAGCCACCCTGACGAAGCTCCTCACGATCAACATCAAACCGCGTTTCCAAACGCCCAGCTCTGCTTTTACAGTCCTGGCCTGACATCACTCAGCGTAAGGGATGTGGCACTAAACACAGATGCATCCTCCCCTTGTAAGGAATGAGTCGACCCCCACACTGAGGTGAGGGGTGCTGGGTAACATTTAGATCAGACCCGCACACGGTCGTCGGTCCGCACAAACCCTCTCCCAGCACACCTGCACCACATGGTCAGGATCAGCGAATTCCCAGTACAGGTGTGCTGGGAACTGGGAAAACACAAACTGGGCTGGATGGGGATCTATGAGGACTGGGTTGAAAAGCGCTGTTTTAATCCATTATGATCGGTAGGATCAGTCGGCATCCGTGTGAAAGATACAGCTGGTATTTGTGGGCTTGGATCCACATTAGTACCTGAAGTACAGCGTAGTTACTGAGCACAGAGCAGTGCAGCGTGGAGGCACTTGAGTCGGTGTGAACCAGCTGACAACCATCTGAACTCCAACTCCCATGATGCTCGAGTGCCTGTAGGCTCCAGTGGGCGGCCACGGGGTCACTGCCAGGTGACGTGTGTCTTAGTGACACGAGGACGGGGGCAGACTGGTTCCACATGTTGCATCCATCTAAAAGAAAGCCAGAGAAAAAAGTGAATAAGAAAGCAAAGGGTGATTCGAGGCTAATGTGCACTATCAGGTAGGAGGGACTTGTGAGGATTTTTGAGGATTTGCATGATTGGATTTGCTAAATGTAGTTATGAGGTCATTGCCGGCAGGAAAGAATGATGTCAGTGTTTTACCAGGATTCCATTTTTGTGCCATTTTCCAGTACTTTAAACACTTCCAAGCCTTGTAAACTACCACGAGCGCATTGTGTGAAACATCACGGCCCGCGGCCTGGAATTTAGTCAGCCCTTTGCTAATGTCTCCGCGTCTGTTTTTGCGTGTTTCTCAACCTTCATGCCAGATTGTATCAATCACTTTATTATGTTCTTTGTCATTTGGTGTCATGGTGTCATGGTGTAAATCTATTGGCGTAGCTTGATGGTGTCGCAGGATGACAGGTGCCCTCACCGAGGCCTACGTAGATGACTGGCGTGTTGACGCTGCGTCTTCGCGCATGGTCAGACGTACTGTTTCCGGTAAAAGGGAAGAAACTTCCGGTGCGGAAAGCCACAAACTGCAGTTTGCAGTCCGTCGGTGCGCTCGGAGGGAAGAGGGATGGAGGGAGAGACACAGAAGCAAGTGCTATGGCATTCTAAAAAAAATGGAAGAAAAATAGTAACGTGACAGAATTAGATATTGAATTCCAATAAACACACATGACACAAAATTTCAACATATCTTTTTTGACTCAGTTTCACCTTTAAAGGGAAAGCATTAAGTGAAGTGTTGTGGGTTCCCGTGGTACAGCGAAAGCGTAACTGCTGCTCGCTGGCAGACTCTATCACGTCCAATCCAGAACTTAGTCCAGAGCTCTCTCGTCTCTGATAGGCTGTGCAACTCATGCCGGTGAAGTGGGCGGGGCGTATCAAGTGCGCTTCAATCACGATGTTCCGAGACATCTGCGGGTGGAGCGAGGGAAAGGTACATTCTCTGTTCTGTCCAATATTGTTTTATTGTTTAGTCAAAAGAAGATAAAAAAAAAAACAACAGAGCGCGTCTAACCCGAGAACAGAAAACATAATGTCTTTATCAATAACCATAAAGCGCCCTGATTTCACACAAAGCCCGTCACAATATTATCTCTTTTGTACTATGAAGCTAGCTTCCGCGGCAGAACTTGCCCTACAGCAAGGCTGGTTTGAGAAGCTCTGACCTCCACACACCCCCACCCCACACTAGCCGCTGAATGCTACGATTGTCCTGTGAGTGGGCCCTGAGGTTACACAGCAGTGCATTCTGGGAGAACAAACACTGTGTCTCCTGCCTTAACTCAGAGCTCCTACACATGTCCAGGAACTTAACGAGATGCTCATTTCCATCCTTCACCTAAAAAACACTTACGTTACCAACACTCAACGAAAAGCGGTGAATAATGACCATCTAAATCAGACAATTTAGACACATTTTTACCTACTTAGACTATCTGGGGTGAGGTATTCCTTAAAGAGGGATGAATGGTCATACAGTGTGACCTACCATGGAGAGGTCCTGGGCATGGGGGTGGAGCTGAGGCCAGGCCAGCGACTCCAGGGATTGGACGATGGAGCTGCAGGCTCTTTCTTCTCTCTGAGCCCGGGACAAGATCTGATCATCCACTTGCATCAGGTTACTGCCCATCTCCACCAGCACCTCTGATAGCTGCGACAACGACAGGACCTCATGACTAAATGTTCGTCGCAAATTCATACAACTCCTCGCAGGAAAACTGTTTTAACAGTCACACTGACATTCTTGTGAGATGAAGTTAGAACCAAACAGTGCACACATGAACAGACACAGAGGGACGCATAGACTCCACCAACCTCACGTTGCTGTTTGACGTAGTCCATGAATTTCTGCACCATCTGTGCCACATAGAGAATATCCACGGTGTCGGTGAAGCCTGCTGCCTCCAGCGTGTATGACCTCACCTGGTGTGCTAGAGTCACAGCGTTGGATGCGTTGATTGGCATCTAGAACATGAAATAAGCAGCAGGAACCAATCAGAAGGGCTTTCTCAACTTGGTGTGCTGAGAGAAACTGGGTTCACCTAAGGATTCAGTTGGGATGACTAAACACATAAGTACTTATCAGAGTCACTGTAGGTTTACCAATATGAAAGTATGGAGGACATTGGTGATGTCATTGGTGTAGAGACACTGGGAGTAGTCTCCTTCTTCCCAGCGCCCAGAACGGTCGCAGTAACGAGAAGCCTTCTTCTGCTCTACACCACCCCCTACAGCCAGGGATGGGTAGCGCAGCTGCAGGCAGTATTGATAAGAAGTGATTCCAGCCAGAGTTCTTGGCCATCTACAGAATGGGGACAAATCCATGAATACCCACAAGATTCCCATGCTAACAATATTATGTAGTATTTACTTTGTAGAATTAGCATAGAATTAGCATAGAATTAGCGGTAGTTTGTGCTGAGACTGATGCTATGGGATGTCTGGTTTGGTAAAATCCTTCTAGCTAACTGTAGAATTAGTTGGCAGGCATTACAAGGAGATGTGCGTTTAGTCCCTCTAACCTGAACTCTCCTCTGTTATTGGTCACTCTCTGCTCAGGACAGAAGGTGGCGCTGTTCTCCAGAACCACGATCTCCACACTGCGCGAGGTGTTCCCTCGGCCTGTCGACACCACGCACTCCCACTCGCCGCTCGCCTCGACGTGTACGTTCGCCAAGATCAGCTCACTGCGGAGTAGTGAGACGTCAGTGAGACGTCACCGTGACGCCAAGCCACGTCGGACCGCATGGTTTGACGCGGTGTCTCTCTCGCCCCCAGCCGAGACGTTACCTGGTGACGAACGTGCAGTCATGCAGCACGTTCTCCTCCAGTAGAACCCCGCGCTCGGGGTCGTTAGCGACAGCCTGCCCTTTGTGGCGCCAGTGCAAGTCTGTGATTTTGTCCACCAGGGCGGCGGTGCAGTGAAACGGCAGCCTGTCTCCTTTGAACACAACTTGACGTAGTGAGGGCAACAGGGAGAGCGTGTGCAGCTCCAAAGGGCCTTCTGGGAAATATAAACACGTATAGTCAGTCATTCTACAGAAGCTATCAGTGCTCACCAGTTAGAAAAGACGTACTGCTGGGAGTATCAGACATATGACCTAAAGGATAACTGTGCATGCTTTTGTTTTTTGTAGTTTTTATATTTTGCCTAGTATCAGCTATTTTCTGTGCAATTTAAATGAGGACATGCCCATTCCCTTCTGTCTTTTGCCCTGCCTGGGTAAACACAAATGGTTTTATTAAAGTATTATTTCACACTGGTGTGGTTTCTCTGTGTAAGAGGATTATTTCCCGGTGTTGTGCTTTCTCCAGAAAGTATGAACATGGAACAATGGTGGGCTGTCCGAAAACAAACCAGCCTCTTCGTTATCTTCTGGGGAAATAGCTGGAGTAAATCTGGTTCTGTTCCCTCTCTTGTGTTAGTAGCAGGAGGTGAGACGTTTTCTTTGGGTGTGTTGTTGCCCTGGTATTGGTTGATCCCATCAGGCTGGTTTAAGACAGCCTGGCTTAATCAGATACGTTCAGCGGTTTTTAGGATATTGGCAAGCACCCTTTATTCATAACACCCAAACCACAGTGGAATTGCACATACAGTCAGCTCTATCTGTCGGTTGCCAAGACAAATATGTGTTAAGAGTCACGGAGGAAGGAATGGTGACATGAGCTGCTATTGAAACAGCAGCGGGAAGTCTGGTTTAAGGCCCTGAGAGACCTCCTGACAAAAAAAAAAAAACTCCACCTCAGCACATATCTCACGGCGAGATCAGACGACGTCCGACCATATAAGCCGCAGAGAAACCCGAATCAGACCCCCAGTCCCAGAGGACAGAGTGCAGAAATGATGGGCTAGGAAAATGGGAAATGTTTGCATCTGGGCGGTGGGATCTGAACGGAATGCCAGCGGAATTCCACTGAGCAGCAAGGACGCCGTGGCGACCAAAAGAGGGCGGGTCTTCCAGAAAGGCGGGTGAATTTTAAAAACAGCAGTGGAATCTGGTGCTTTTTTCTCTCTTCTTCCAGTATCCAGGAGCTTCGCTTTCAGTAAGTTGAAACTTTCTCAGTATTTACCTTTCCGTCCCTCTTTCGGACACAGGCATATTTGGGCTGCTTCTGGTGGGCCAGTTTTCACGTGTGCAGTACACGATCTCCATGTTGACATGTGTGCATGTGTCTTTTTCTCACCACAAGCACGTTTGTGCAACAACTGCCCCACTTTTCAACAGATTGGCAGATAAAATAATACAAAATATCAGATTACCCACAGATATTAATATCACCACTATTTCACTCCACCTTAAACCCAACGAAGACCCTACCCTACCCTCCGGTCATCGGTTATCGTCACTTAGTAACACAGATGCGAATATTACAAGCAAGACCGTACCCACTCACACACCCTGACCAGACAGACTTCATTAAAGGAAGACACCCACTAACCTGATACACTACACATCGCTTCTCAAATAAGAAAGAATACACAGTCTCAGATTTACTGACTGTACAACATATTGAAAAATATTCGAAAATCTCCAGTTCTTCTACTAAATGGGCCACATCCACCATCCTCCCTCTCATGAGGGCATGACCTTCTGAGACCCTGCTCGCCAGCTCCATCCCCCACAAGCACTCAGCACATCACACATTTTTGCCCATCAAAGTCTAATCCCAGCTGACAAGGCTGCCGAAACACAATTTCAGTCCTCTTCTCACAGCTATGAATGATAACATTCAATGTTGGATGAACCTCCCACTACTCATTGGCAGAAAATTTAGTATCAAAATGAGTTGATTATTACCAAAAGTAAACTTCTTATTTTCAGTCATTCCCATGTAACCTCCCTCTACCTGTCGTAAAACTATAGACTCCATCAGCTTCAACTTTTATTGAAAAAACAAAAGCCATGTAGAATCAAACTAACCAGATTACAAACACCTAAAACTAGTGGCCTTGAAGGCCCTAATTTCCAACATCTTCTTGCCAATCAACAATAGTACATAATTCAAATAGATAAAACCCAATCAGACAAATGAACCATGGAGAAAACAAACTATCTGTAGACCAGAAATCAATGGAAAACGCTTTCAATATCCTAATCCAAGGCAACCTGGAGAGACCTCAGTACTGTCAGTACTCAGTAAGTACTCAGTACTGTCTTACATCAGAGACTCCTCTCATTGGCACACAGACAAACCATTAATAAATACACCATACACTCATAACACTCATTCATAGTATTTTTCTTTCCCTCTTTACCTTTATTGGAATCCACATGTGTCATATAGTATTAATTTTAATATTAATATGTCCTTCCTCGGGGAAAAGCTCTCATTGTCTCATGAACTATACGTTACCATTAACAAAGACTTATTGGTCCGCCAAAAGGGGGGTTGGCAGGCGAAAAAGAAAATCCTTTCCTCACCACAGCTCAGGTCAGTCTCTCGCAGTTCACGGAGTGGCCTGTTCTGGAACCTTCTGGGGAACGCACAAAGGGTCTCTTTACCGAGCTGGGCTGTGCTGGTGCGAAAGAAACCTGGCACCCAACGCAGGCTGCAGTCGCATGACAGGAACTCCGAGTCAAAGTTCCTGTTGGGGCAGGAAGAGGAACTTAATTCCATGCAGAATTATTTAATACCGATTGAACTCTGGCAGTTGATTAAAAATTCCTTCTTGTCACAAGAACATATAGGCAGATAAATACATGCGCGTGTGTATATGTGATGAATGAATCTCTGGGAACCGAGTTTCATAGCATTCTGTAGGTGACCCTCTGCCTGTGCAAGGGGTTCTGGGATAATCTATCATGCTCACAGTCCCCTGCACTTTCTCTAAAATGGCCCAGGAGACTGGGTTAAATATCAGATAGATCCTCCATGGTCACATTATAGGATTAACCCGTCATACCTGACAAAGAAGCCAAGCCTTCCTCTCATATGAGCTAAAACCACATCTGGGGATTACCGTCAGGGATCAGACACACACGTCCATGGATTAAGCATGCCTACACACAGGCCTTCAGCCATATTAATCAGTGCTCCTCAGAGCAAGGGGCTGATCCGAGACCACATTTGGTTCTATAGCCAATGAGACCTTTTTGCACTTTGTCTATTTCGAGCTGACTCCAGTACAGCGTGGACCTCGACCTGGACTACCCATGATGCACGGAGAGCCATACGATGACGCCGCTGCTTCCTGCTTTACCTCATCACCCACATTTCGTTATGACTCGTTATAACTGAGCGCAGCCGCCCTGTGGGAGGTGGTTTCGAGGTGGAGCAGTAGCAGCAGGTTTCACCAGCGCACTCTTTTACTCACACCAGTGCACCCTCTAACTCACACCAGCACACCCTCACTCACACGAGTGCACACCAGTGCACTCTCTTACTCACACCAGCGCACATGTGCGCTCTTACTCACATGTGCGCTCTCTTACTCACACCAGCGCACTCTCTTACTCACACCAGCGCACTCTCTTACTCACACCAGCACACTCTTACTCACACCAGCACACTCTCTTACTCACACCAGCGCACTCTTACTCACACCAGCACACTCTCTTACTCACACCAGCACTCTCTTACTCACACCAGCGCACTTTTACTCACACCAGCACACTCTCTTACTCACACCAGTGCACTCTCTTACTCACACCAGCGCACATGTGCGCTCTTACTCACATGTGCGCTCTCTTACTCACACCAGCACACTCTCTTACTCACACCAGCGCACTCTCTTACTCACACCAGCGCACTCTCTTACTCACCAGCGCACACCAGTGCAATCTTACTCACACGTGCGCTCTCTCACTCACACGTGCACTCTCTTACTCACACCAGCGCACTCTCTTACTCACACCAGCGCACTCTCTTACTCACCAGCGCACACCAGTGCAATCTTAGTCACACGTGCGCTCTCTTACTCACACGTGCACTCTCTTACTCACACCAGCGCACTCTCTTACTCACACCAGCTTTAGAGATGGAAGCTCCTGGAAAATGTTTGGCTCCAGCGAGGAGAAGATGTTGCCTGAGATGTTTCTGAAAGACAAGAACACACACACAAACACACACACACACAACACACAGACGTGTTCAGAGATCAAGCAGCTCACTGGTCAGTAGGAGACATGACATCACTGCTCACGGCCGTGCGACTCGTACAACTTACAGTTTGGTGAGGTTCGTAAGGCCCTGGAAAATGTCTGGAGTTAGGCAGCCAATCCGGTTGTTGGACAGATCACTGTAAACAGCGAGAAACATGGTACACTGAGCAATTTAGCACAGCCGCCCAGTCAGGACAGCATTACACACGGTCCAGTTTGGCAGCTTTACAAAAGCACGAAGGCACGGAGCGTAAACGTCCTCTAAAAAGCCCATATGTAAAAGCATAATGAGTAACAGCAATACGGGAGATACACAAACTACTATAAACTCGTCATAACGTAACCCAAACAAGACGAGACAGGGGGCCCATTAAAGAGCAGCAGACAGGCGCGCTGGTGTCTGAGCTTCCCCTCGTGTCCCTCGGAGTGTCCGCTGCTGTTTCGACTGATCTATCCTGATCTATCTCCGCATGCTTATTTAGACAAGCCGACAGATCCATCTCTGACTCCGAAAGGGAGTCAAAGTGAAGGGGGAGTGGGGGAGGGGCAGATCCAGGAGGGGCAGGTCCAGGAGGAGGCATTTCTAGACTTTTCCACTCGGGCTTGTCCCTGTGGTGTTAAAGGCAGTCTTGGTCTGTGGGCTCTGGACGAGCGACACTGCAGTTAAATTAGCATCTCCTCCGGGCACGCTTGCGAGGAGCCACCACGGGCTCGCGGTCGCTCCGGACACCCGACAAGACGCAATGCACGCGGTCGGGCGAGCGACCCGCCTAGCTCCCACCCCCGGGGACCTTGCGGAGGGGCCTGTGGTTCCCACGACGACAGGCGCGAGCTTTTGCCTCACTGGAGCTACTCACAAAAGCGGCGGGAAAGAAGTCTGCTCTTAATTATGATGTCAGACTCCAGTCGATCCTTATAGGAGCGCATCTTATGATGAGAGAACACAACTTACTGCATTCTCTGATTGCACATGGCACAGATACATAATGGTCCACATAACGTTTATGTATGTATCTACGCTGAATAACTTTGAGCACAAATCATCACGACTGGAGAAGGTAAATTATTCTGATCTCTTTGCCACACTGGGGAATAAGGTTGTAGGGTTCACTGAAGCAGGCATCACTTACAGTCTCCGCAGAGCCGTCAGACTCTGAAAGGCTCCGGGCATCACTGCGCTGATCAAGTTATTCCTGAGGTCCCTGCGGAGATGAGACATACCGCTTGAGATGTGCGTGAGACAAGGCACTCGGCGGAGACGTGCGTGAGACAAGAATCAGCGCGCCATTTATGAGGCCAGGAGATCAGGGCAAGAACACAAATTGAAAACAGTTTGAGGAGATTATTATGGTGGGACGTAAAAGATAAAGTGTGCAATGCTTTGTTGAGTGGAAGATTTTTTTTCAGCAACTATTACACACTTAGGACAAGTTTACAACAGGAGGGAGAGATAGAAGAACTTGAGGAATTTAAAGTGGTATCCGCTACTCTTGTTCAGTGCAGCTGTAAGGATTAACAAAGCCATTATTTGAAAGGACCATACAAACCAGCCCTGAGCTATTTTGAAACAAACGTTTCTCTTTTTTTTTTTATTAAGACAATAAAAGCATCACCTATTCCCAAGCACATGCACGCACTCATACACACACACACGCACACACACACACGGTTCATGGCCGGCTGTTTTAGCAAGGCCTTTGAGCTCATCACAACATGGCTCTCTCCCATTCGTTTGAATAGCAGGAAATACGCCTGTACGTCATCACCACGGAGAAGAAATGTGGTGACCATCTGGCCATGTGATGCAGAAAAGAGGCAAATCTCAGAAGCAGAGAAAACACTCAATACCAGAAGACAGAACATGACGTTTTTTCTAGAGTCTCTTCTTACGATGTTACACCCTCCATAGCTAAATCATAAATATTAATATTTAAAAACAGACTTTGAAGATCCAGTTGCTGACTCTCTCTCTCTCTCTCTCTCTCTCTCTGTTGCTCTCTCTCTCTCGCTCTCTCATGTCCATGTGCTGAAACACCCTCACACCCTCTTAACACAAACATACTAACACCCCCCAAATTAACCTCTGAAACCTTTGGCAAGATATTTTTTTTAGCCACATGGTGAACCGGGGTGGATAAGGAGTGTGAGCTCAAGTCTCTTAACGGTCTCCCCGCCTACGACACAGCGAAAGGTCCTGGTCCATCCTGCTAGCAGCCATCCCGTCTAGAAACTTCCTCAGAGCTCCCTGTGGGGAGGACTCCAACCTCCAGCCTAAATTAAGGGAAGAGGCGACCTGTTTCATCTCCACACTCATTTTACTTGTTGGCTACTGCAGAAAGGAAGACTCCATCCCCGTCGAACGTATGGACAACCACAGGCCACGTTATTTGGTTTTTTTTTTTCCTCCATAGCTTCAAAAATGGAAGCCTATATATAAAACCTCAGATTTTACCCAGAGGGCCTCGCTGGCCTGGAGCCAAAATATGGACGGAGTTACGCCGTAGTTGTTTGTTTTTGATCAGATCCGCATGAACGCAGAAAGCGGCTTTGGCCGCAGCCAGAGGGGTCAGAGATGGAACACCGGCGGGCCGCTGGGCCGGAGGCCAAAACCTCAGCCGCCCATATCAGGACCGTCTTCATGTTCTTTAATGTTGACCACAACATATTTGGACTTGACAGGATAAAACAGATGATTGATATGGTATTAGCTTCTAACTGAATCTTTAGATTGTAAAAAATGGTATAATCTGGTTTGAAGTTTCAAATGGTTCTAAATTTTAGGACAAAAATGTGTTCAGGCTTAAAACAGTGCACGTTGCGTTACCCTATGGACACTACAGGGCTAACATTCTTCAGATGTTTCACATCATTTCAATTGTTTCAAGTGTTTCAGATCATTTTAAATGAATGACATAATTAGCCTCTAACATCTACTCAATCAACCTCTGACCTTAGTGCACATCAATCAAATATTCCACCCACCCACACACACACACACACACACACACACACACACACACAGTGTGTTGATCTTGACTGTCTTGACACAACACTCCCTGAGAGTCTCTCCAGAGGGGAGTCGACACTGACAAGGTGTCTAGCAGATAAATGGGGCTCTCAGCCCTGCTGGAGGAGAGTTTTTTTTTCAAGAAGGAGGCTTCATCGGACCTCAGCTCTGGCCTAAACCAAAGCCAGCCATATGGTGCTTTATCGCCACCTACTGTTTTGCTCCCTGTTTTGCTTCAAGAACCAGTACTCTACAATATTTATGTACTGCACAAAAAAGTATGTTAATCAAACACTTTGAAAGTGCAATAACCAGAGAACACAAAGACATGTGTGTGTGTGTGTGTGTGTGTGTGTGTGTGAGTGTATTAAGCAGATGGACAGGGGAGCATATCTGCACAGTCATTAACACCAGCTTGGTGTACTGCAGAAATATGCAAGCTGTCATATTTGTGTCCAGTGCTATGAGCTTCAAGGCTACCTGGTGAAAGCTGGCAAACACTGTAAGATCTGTGTGAGGGGTGGAGGGGAGCCAAGGGGCTGTGTGTGTATGTGTGTGTGTGTGTGTGTGTGAGTGAGTGTGAGTAAGTGAGACAGACAAGGAGGTCGAGTAGGAGGGAGAAGGTTTTCAAAATAGTGGATACTAATTGTGCTTGGCCTTGGAGTAAAAGTTGTGTGTGTGTGTGTGTGTGTGTGCAAGAGAGAGATTGAGAGAGATTGAGAGAGATTGAGAGTAAGTGAAAGCATTAGAGAGGGAATATTACTGTGGATGTCTGAGAGGAGGCACATCAATGTGTGTGTGTGTGTGTGTTTCAGTAGCCATACTCTTGGAAAGGGAACAATAGCGGTTTCCTGGCTTGGTGTGTCCCAGTCCTCATTAGCACTGTGATGAAAGAAGCAACTCTACCCACCACTTCCTCCTCCACACACACACACACACACACACACACATACTCAGTCACACACACACCTCCAGGGTAAAGGTCAGAGATGTGAGATGTGAAGTTCAGCAGAGATGTACACACATACACCCTCTTATGACAGAGATGGGGAATGTGGAAAGGAAGTGAACAAACTCACTATTTTATACACACACACACACCATACACATCACACTCTTTCCAGTACGACCTGTAAAATCTTTCAAGCACTGTAGTGGTGGGATGGCAGAGTGAACGCTCTCCTGTTATCTGCCCTCCAGTCACCACACTTTACACATCTTAGAGCACTCTCACCCACTCACTCTTCACTCTCACCCACTCACTCTTCACTCTCACCCTCTCAAGATTATTTTCATCCTCAGTCTTACTTTACCTGGACAGTAGCAGTGACACCGCTGGCTTCTAGATGAATCTGAGATTATAAGAATCTAATTTAATCATAAACTGAATCACAATATCAGAAAGAAAATTCTAATATAATAATCCTGTAAATATAACAGTCCTGACTAGTAATGGGTATGAATCCACCAGTCACCCATAGTACCCAGAGTGCTTTGCTATGTGCTCTGTAACTGGCTGGCTGCAGTGAAGAACGCCACTGACCCAACAGGACTATTGTGTCCTTTCCTCAGAGCCACATGCTATTCTTTTTTAGCTGAGAATCAGGGTGTGTGTGTGTGTGTGTGTGTGAGAGAGAGAGAGAGAGAGAGAGAGAGAGAGAGAGAGAGAGAGAGAGTGTGTGTATGTGTTTAATAGATATCTGTCCATTTTTGTTATTTAAGAAGTCATCTCTTTCTGTGCACCTGGAGCCCATGAGGAAAAAACAGAGAGAGAGAGAGAGAGAGAGAGAGAGGGAGTGTGTGTTTCTGTCTTTGTATGGGGGGTGAGAGAGAGATGTTTTCTTGTGTATATGGGTGTGTGACCTCTTATGAAATTTACACAGCTGTGTTCGTGGAATGTACACACCTATTAAAATTGCATTAGCTAGATTGATATTGCATGTACAAATCGCCCATGCGCACTGTATCACATGTCAGTGTGCTGGTATGTTCATGTGTATGTATGTGATTCTGGTGGAGGCCATTTTTCTGCCGCGTGTCATTTCCTGCCTGCACAGAGTCCCTCACTCGTTTATTTTTACAGTTTCCTTTTTCCTTTTTTCTTTTTTCCACTTTTCTTTTCCCGTGCAGACCGAATAGGAAGGTACTCAGGAGCAGAAACCACATGCACTTGCACTAGCACACACACACACATGCACGCACACACACACACACACACAATGGGGTCCTTATAACTCCAGGACCCTTATACCCCAAATGCACTGCCTAGCCAAACAGGAAACCAGGATCTGCCTGCTTCTTGTTTTTTTCATCCAGTTTCCTGCTTTCATTCCCCTCCCTCAGACTGTGTGCGGAGTTTACAACCAATCAATCACAGCTCACGCAAGCTAACAGCATGACCCAGAAACCTTTGCTCTCTCAAAAGTGAAATGACAGCAGCCAGCCCACCAGCGAGCAGTTTATTAACCAATTACGATGAGCTCACAATTTATTTATTCGTGCATTTACAGCTCTTTTTCAGATTAGCTGGTATGGAAAATAAAGCGGAATGTAGCTGTTTTGTTTTGATCCTGCTCCCTGCTCAGGTCAAAACTTTCCTTGAATCTTTGCTCCAGATGAAACCTGAACTGCAAATATGGCAGTCAACGGTAATTGAATGAGTGATAGTTTTCACTAGCGCTGCAATTTGAACGGCCATCGCGTAGTCTGCTACATGTGGTATCTTGGCTCGCTAGCGCGGCATTGCGAAATCCTGCTGCGTTAATGGCCGACCTATTTTGGGGAAGCCATTTATGAAACAGTGGTAATTTGGCAGTATACACATTCCATGTCTGCTCTGCAGTCCGTCATAAATCGGAACGGCAGCTCGTACGTCTAAAAGTAACTCGTTTTATTTTTTGCAAAGAGATATATTTCATATTTTTTGAATAGTCGATTTTAAATGCTCATGAAGGGTTCAGCAGTAGAGACGTTTCCTGGCCAAACCATGCAGTAATTTTCCGACTCTGTCCACTATACTCATATGTACCAAACACAGCGAAAAGCTGTATTTTACTTAGTTCTGTTTGATTATATGTTTCTCTGGTGTCATTCAATGGTAGAAGGGGTGATCGACGCCAACACAAACTCCTACACTCTGCAGCTCACTACCCCCTCCAAAAACGTGGGAAATGTAACGGTAGAAAACAAATCAAATAGAGAATGTAATGTTTTAGGTTTACGTTGTTTGTTTTTTAACTGACACGGCGTATATTTTTGTCTTACTGTCTTGTCTCAACCCCTTTCACACTAGATCTGGTTCTATGAGCACCATAGATCGTTCGTTACCTCATCACCACCACCAAAATACTGTCAAACACCACCAAAATACTGGCGCACAGTTTCTGTTTTCACATGCGTTGCGTTTTTTGTGTCAAACTCAACACACAAACGCTACATGCGTTAAAATCTTCATGAGCCACAGGTTGCACACGTAGGCATTAACACGATTAATGAGACTCAGTTCTCGGCAGGGAACCAATGAAGAGCAAAAGCACTTGTGTGCTATTCAGAATCACAAGGTCAGCAGCTTATTGGCCGCCGCGCCATTGTGTGCTGCTGCAAGCCATTATGAGGTCATCCGGCACCACTCTGCGCCCATATAACCCAGCACATCTGCGGGCATCTTCGTCCCACTCTGTGCTAATGGATTTCAACAAAAAGACTTAGCCAGGATGGCCAGAGAATGCACGCTACACTGTAATCCAGTAGAATGTCAGTTTTCACCATGATGGAAAATGCTGCGTTGCATGACTTGTTTACTCCGCAATCCCCAGTTTGTGCCAGAAAATTCCCCAATCCGTAACTCCACAGAAGAGTAGCTGTCTGCATGGCTGAAAAATTTATATGACAGAAACCATAACAAGAGGGAAAGGCTTCTGCGGGGCAGTGCAGGACGCCTGCGGGAAAGTGTGCTCAGGGGTGGACAGTGCAGGACGCCTGCGGGGAGGGACAGTGGGGACAGTGCAGGACACCTGCGGGGAGGGACAGTGGGGACAGTGCAGGACACCTGTGGGGAGGGACAGTGGAGACAGTGCAGGACGCCTGCGGGGAGGGACA